>CAHIKZ030004665.1:87500-472500 GCA_903632075.3 Acanthosepion pharaonis
GAAAATCCATATCTTCTAAGTTTCATATTGGGAACATAAACAAAGCATTTTGGACAAACTTTTAAAACCTCTGGCACAAAGCAGACATGAGATACATCCATTTTGTTGTCATTAGGTTTATTTTGGCGACTGTTTGCATGACATATATTGCATGTCTATACATATATGCATATATATATATATATATATATATATATATATATATATATATATGGCCTGATATTAATAACCTGAGGATTATATTGAGGAATGAAACAGACTTTCACAATACAGTGTTGATACCTATATCTTGTTACAAACCAATTGTCACAACACAAAATATAAAAAGAAAATGGTAAAAAGACTGACTTGTTACCAAACGATATGGCCAAGGTTTCCACTCAGTTAGTGGTGGATTCTCTCACAGTGTCAAATAAGCACAAATAAAGAGAAATAATTAATAGTGCCAAATGACAAACACTCAAAAAAGATTTAACAAGATTTAATTATACATTAGAATAATATAGAAAATATGCTTGTATGTAAAGTTGCATGCAATGTATGTGATATGAAAATCAAAAGAAACACTTAGCTTTTGTCCATTATCTGAAATAAAATGTTTTCTTTTTTTCCTTCTCTCTCTCTTTTTTTATATCTCTCTTTTTTGTTCTACTCTTTCAGTTCAGTACTTTTGTATTCGCATGTGCAGAAATATATTGTAAATTCTGTTTCTCTTTCTTTACCATTGAAAGTTTTGACTCCAAGTGATAGTCATTCCCTTTTTCATGTCTTCAGCAATATAGAATTTCTCTTTCAGTTAGGAAGATTTGACATTATGCTAATCGTTGCTTTCTCCAATTCAATAATTGGATGAATCACACATGCTCCTGTCTTCAGTGATTAACACATTGAGTAATTCACTTTTGCATTTGGTCTAAGACTGTTTGGTCTATCAAATATAGGTCTACATATGGCATAGTGTGTGTGAGTTAGGACTAGGCTTCAGTCTCTTTATTATGCAATCTCCTTTAATTGATGATAACAACAGAAAGGGTGTTGATTGCTCAAGCTCTGCAGTCCAACTGATTCTTCAGATATTTTTCCTGCACAACTTTTTATATTAGATCACATGATTCCACATGCGTGTGAGATGTATTTTTAGATCTCACCCAATTTTGTTTCTAGGGTTAGTCATTTGGCTGTTCAATTGTTCATAATATTGTTGACTTCAACAAATTAATAGAAAGAGAGTGGGTAAACATCACAGTTAGAGAGAGAAAGAAAGAGAGATGATTTACTATAGGTGTAAAGTGTATTGAGGGTTAAGGGGTTAGCTGCGTAATAACATAACAATCTACATTCCTTCAAAAATGAACAATGACAACATGTCTAGAAAACCAGAAGTCAAATAGCAACAATTGAAAAAAAGAGGAAAAAGGAAAAAAAGGAAGAAAAGGTTAAGGAGTGAGTGCAAAGTGAAAAAAAATATAATGAAAAGGACAAATAATCATACATGCATGCAGATACATGCAGACAGGCACACATGTACACACACAAAGGCACGCATACACAACAAAAAACCCAAAAAACTGGCACCAATGAAAAGTACATATAAAAAGAAAAATCAAGAAGTATAAGCAGTCAATTGCTGATACTTCCTGACAAGTGGACAGAGTAATTTTTGGAGGCTCACCCTATAAAATTCTGGACTCAGGATGCTGAAGGTAACATCAATCAGCTAAGTGAAAAACCTTTAATTTATATTAATTCTCTCTCTCTCTCTCTCTCTCTCTCTCTCTCTCTCTCTCAATATATATATATATATATATATATATATATATATATATATATATATATATTCAATATATTTTCTGTTTATACATTATTTTTATAGAGACAATTTATTTAAGTAAAAGGCCTGTTTTTAATTAAACAGTATTAATTACATTTCGTAGAAAATACGCTTTCTCTGACAGGAATCGAACCTGTATTCCAATATGGAAACCATCAATTGATCTAACATGCTATACCATTTAGCTACAGAGAAGTGTTTGGTTAGCTAAATGGTATAGCACATCAGATCAAATGGTTTCCATATAGGAATAGATTTGATTCCTGTCAGAGAATGCATATTTTCTACAAAATTTGTTGAACATTCAAGCCAGTAAATTTAATTAATACTGTTTAATTAAAAACAGAGCATTTACTTAAATAAATTGTATCTGTAAAAATAACATACAGATATATTAAATTATTGTTGGACTTGATCCATTTAATTATATATATATATATATATATATATATATATATATATATATATATATATATATATGTGTGTGTGTGTGTGTAAAAAAATCCATGGGTAAGTAATCCAAGTGAATCCTAATAGTATAAAATATTAAAACTGATCCACAAAAGAGAGCTCAATATATTTATTATAGAGCATATTAACAAGCTCCAGGAAAATTTATCCCGAGGAGTGAAATGTCCATATAAATTGGGTACAACTGTGTTTGTTTTTTATTTTATATATATATATATATATATATATATATATATATATATATATATATATATATATATAGATAGAGAGAGAGAGAGAGAGGTCAACACCTAGTGCCAAGAGTCTGTTAATTGCTTAAATGCAATATTTAGGCTATGAAGATTGTGTTTAAGCATGAAACAGTGTGTTGACTTCAATGTCCATTCTTGTACTTTATATTTACATATGCTCTATCCCTGATATTGAGCATTTTGATCCATAAATGTAGCATATCTTAAAACTATATTTTTATCATGTATATACATGTATATATATGAATTGCTGGCCACTCCTATCCAAGGATGCCTGTCTACTAGGGCGTCTAGCTAATCCCTGCTGCAAATGTCAGCTCAGGCATAGTTGTGTTAATTCAACAACCACAGAGCCCACTTGTGGTTCATACTGCTACTTTGCTGAGCAAACTTTATTTACAGTTTCTGGGAGAGAGTGCATTATCTAGTATGATCAACAGTCTGAACAAGGCCAGCTTTCTTCTCAAACCCTCAGTCACGATGACTTGTGACTTAATGCTAGCACAACCGTCGACAGCTCCCAATGAATTCCATCTACCCAATTTCACTCACAAAGCTAGTGTCAACTCGTGGTATGGTTTTCAGACACTTTACATAGATATCAAATGCTGACATTACTTTCTCCAGACTGATAACATGAAGAAGTCACCTTCCAGGACAAATTGATTATGGTGAGATTTAAACCCAAGTCTCATGGTCAGAAAATGAACATTCTAATCACTCAGCCACATGTCCATATATATATATTAATTCAAACTTTATTATAGTGGATACTCATATTTGAAATAGACACCCCATTTTTGTTTTTGCTTTAAACAGTGTGCATTATGCTTATCAGACTGTGTTTTTGAGAAATTCTAATAATGAAAATGTTCTCTCCAGCAGAGATTGAACCTGCATCCCCCTTTGAAGGAGAAACCACCAATTGAACCGGCATACTTTACCATTTAGCTATGAAGAGTGTCATTGTTCTGCAAGGTCCTATTTTCTCTTTTTAAAGAAAGCACACTTCCTCACTACAATATTTTTCTCGAAAAACAATATCTGCTCAGTTTTATATGTGAAGCATAAACAAAGCAATTTCTTAAAAATTAATATATTTATTTCTAATCCATCGCTTTCATTACTTCAAATTTTATTGTAGTGGATGGGGAATAAAAATGTCAACTTAAAAATAAATCCATTTGTTATGAATATACTCCAATGGGTGAGCAGGATCACCTCATCAGTGATGTTATTGACTTGGGGGTCATGACAAGTTTCGGGTCTTTCAACATCATACCTGTTTGCCCAAGCGACCCTATTGAAACAATACCTATTCCGGCAGGTGATCCTGAAGTAAATTTCCACCAAGCACACAAGAACGAACATATAAAGAACTGTCACTGGTGATCTTGAAATAGCAAGCAACCAATCAGAAATGCCCTACGTCACTTCCTCCTCAGCCAAGACGAGACAAAAAAAGAGAACAAACTGAATGCTCGTCTTTTCCCCTCTTAGATCCAACACTCAGAAAGACCAGATAGATAGATAGATAGATATAAACATAGATAGATAGATAGATAGATAGATAGATAGATAGATAGATAGATAGATAGAGTCCAATAGACTGGCATAGATAGATATATAGATTTGAATAGACATAGATAGATAGATAGATAGATAGATAGATAGATAGATAGATAGATAGATAGATAGAGTCCAATAGACTGGCATAGATAGATATATAGATTTGAATAGACATAGATAGATAGATAGATAGATAAAAAGAGAACAAACATTAATTCTTTAGTCAAAAAATAAACTGTCTAAAAATAAATTTGTAACTCTTGCTGCATGACATCAGCATTTTCAAGAGGCATGGAGAAACATATTGCAGGATGGTATTTATTGCCATCTCTATATATGTACATATAATAATATAGGTATATGAGAATACAGCCTGTGTTAACACCCAAAGAGGATATACAGTATATTAACCTGATTCTGAGTACTGTTAACAAATCCTTTATTTTAGAACCTGTGCATATGTTATCATTTACTGTAAATCCAGCAAAATAACCCATATATTTTATCTTGACTCTTGTATAAACTGAATTACATATTCAAGATGCTGATTTTAATGTTCTACCAGTGCATCTCACTCTTGCTTTCCCTCCACACCCACATGCATATATATATATATATATATATATATACAAAGCAATGAAACAGAACAAAGAGATGAGGTCAGATCGTTTCTGCATGAAACTCAGTGGGACAATTTAGATCTTGTCTCTTTGGGTTGTTTCACTGCTTAGTTTTACTGCTCTGTTTTGGTCTATTTGCTATTTGGGTTATTGGCCAAGTGTCTGACATTTCTTTTTTTTTGTCTTTTTTCATATCATTTGATATTTCCTTCCTTTTCTTCTGTTGCTTTTTGTTTGTTCTATGTTTCTTTTACTTTTTATTTCATCATTTCAAGTTTTCCAGTTGGCAGGCTTAGTGATGGTATAGTTGTATTTGGAAGCCTTACCAATGATTTGTTTTATTTTATAATTATGTATTATTTCAATACCTATAAAACACATGCAGTGGAAAAAAAAAACCTGGATAATACAATTTGTAAATAAAAAATATATTTGAACAAGCTGATAAAAAAAAAATTCAGTAAAAAAAGACTAAAGACATCTGTGTCCGTCAAAAATAATCAATCAGCATTGCAATGCCTAGTCAAAAGAAGAAACACCGACAGAGTAAATTAAGTAAAAATGTAAAAGTGCTCAATACACTAAGTAGAGCAAAATCTAAAAAACCTAGTGAGCCAGAACCTACCTACCAATGTTTCACCTAACAGATATTCAGGGTACTACTGTTTTATTTTATATTTATATATATATATATATATGCACACACGTTTATAGTAAGATATATATATATATATTACTATAAATGTTATGTTTAGGGGGTAAATATGTTTAAGTAGCCATCACTGTTTTTTAAACACTAAAATTAATATCGACAACCTACAGATTAAGAAGTACTGTGAAAAAAATGTGAATCCCAACAGGAATCAAATCTGTACTCTTTTTTTCAATAAGGGAACCAACTTTTAAGCTAAGCATGCATTACCAGTAGGCCATGGGAGGACAACACAGCAAAGTATTGTTTAAATTACTCTCATTGGGAGTGTTTAAAGTTTATATCTACAAACTTTATTTTCAAACCAAAGTAATCTTCAAGCCATTAACAGAATTTTTTAAATGCAACATTATTTCTTATTATAATAAACATTATTTTTAGTGGATAGTAATAAGAAATAAGGTTTGATTTTAAAAATTTTATTATTCATCCATGTGTCGAATATTGTTGCTATATCTGGTTTGGTGCTCCTGCTATCTTATGGAATCCTCCATACTTGCCTATCATCCCCTACAGGAAGATGCACTCTTCCCCAAATTAACCTTTAACCAATCATCACTTCACTTTTCCAAACTCAACTTCCCATTGGTTAAAAGGACACAAAAATGTAGCACGTTGAGACAAATCCTTTTTCCTGTGCAGCTGTCTGGAGCCTATTTGAAAACCCAAAAATCTATAAAAAAGAATCGCTCGACTTAATTCAAGTCAGTCAGACACTGAGTTTTGAGAGATGCCAGCAGACTCCATGCATGCCAATACACTGAGTCAGTAACACTACCAGCCTCTCATCAACTCAACACAACTTGTACTACTATTGCCACGTGAATAAATTTAACTTACAATTTACTAAAAAATGACATTATCACTACGAAATAGTAATTGTACATTTAATCAACTATAGCATATCAGTCAAAGGCACACAACTCTTCATAATTTGAATCAACACTTACAATTGTCACACACATATACACTATTATTTGAACTCACACAATTGACATTTTACCTTGCAGAAATCAAACTGTTTTAATTTCACAAACCAACTTAAACCATCAACATTCATTCACCAAATCTTTGCATGGACACTTTTTGCAATCTTATCTCACTTGCCACATATAACAAGCAACCTATCATCATTTTGTGTATGTCAAATATATAAATTCATGTTATGGTTAAAATCTATAACTATGTTGTTTTTTCCTTGATTTCTTCAAGTTGTATTGTCTTCATATGTTCATTTAATTTATTTGTTGTGGATAAATGCATAATGTACACGCACATTTTAGGCCTTCACACAATTTCACCTTCTGACACATCTTACTTAGCATAAATTCTGCAACAATCTCAAGGTTCTTGACAAAATCCAAACAAGGATCTGCAATGTAAATGATTCTGACTTGGCATCTTGACTTAGGTCACTTTCTCACCAATGCAGCATGGCCTCTCTCTGTCTTTTCTACAAATATTTTCATGGCAACTGCTATAATGGGCTTTTTACCCCAGTGCCCTGACTACATGAATTTAAGCACACTCCTTATCCCACCATTTTACTGTTGAAATAGTTAAATGCAACCACCTCTTCTACTCCAACAGTTTCTTTTCCCACACTTTCCGCCTGTGGAACCCTCTTCCATTTACTTGATACCCTGATAACTATAATCTTAAAAAATTTAAATGCAACGTTAACTGCCATCTTCTCTCTTCTTGAATCCCATTCATCTTTTGTCCTTTCATCAATCCTCCCTATACTCAGTCTTTTCTCTCACTTTCAATCCCTGTAACCCTTTGAGTACTAGTGACATTTCTGCCTTGCTTGGGGTGAAATGATTAAAAAAACTGCTTGAAAAAAATATGTGTGTATATATGTATATAGACATATATACATTTATTTTCTAAAGTTTTATTTTTAATCCAACATTTATTTATTATTTCAAACGTTATTATAGAGGATACTCATATTTGAAATAGACACCCCATTTTTATTTTTACTTTAAACAGTGTGTAGAGTACAACAGTTGTTTATCCTATCAGCCTATATGTAATACATACTGTTTAAAATGAGGATAAAAATGGTTCAAATACAAGTATCCACTAATAATAATGTTTGAACTAATAATATATATAAAAGGCAGGATGTGTGTGTGTGTGTGTAATGAATGCACAGCCGCAATTTTCAATGGATTTGCACTAAAATTTGCATGCACCAAGTTAGCGAGAAGGCCAAGACTGACTTTGCATTTCCCAACTCCCATCGATAGTGGAAATAATTGATTCTTTCATGCTTCTACAGCAATTTTCATGTAGTTTGTGACCATTTTCTACTGGCTACCACAAATAGGCAGGAAGAATCTATTTGCCAGCATGAGAGCCAACAGCTGACAGACACGAATGATAGCTGCATTCGTCACAAGTGGGAAAAATTTAAATCTGCATGGCACTTTACTCCAATTGGCTCATTCGCTTGCTTAAACTCTACGTTGATTCTGATTCCACAGAACTGTGTTGGGTGTGAAAAAGTATTTGTTGTTAACATTCTTTTTTCATTCAGTTTTTCCAGTTACAAGTCCTTTTTTAAAGCTGATCGTTTTGTGTTCATTTTCTTTAGTTCTTTTTTCGTAACAGATTTAATGTTTAATTCGCAGTGTGAGATAGGCAAGAAGTAAGGCATGTAGCAACATCAGCATGACAAAGGGCACTCCTTTAAAGGCAAGGAAGGGCAAAAATATTTTAAGTCAAGTGATAGCGATTGCTGTATGAGTCGTACGATTTTTGAATCAAGCACGGGCAACGCCAGCCCATGCTGCTAGTGTTCAAATAAAGCTGGCATAGAGCCATAACAGAAATGCATCCAGTCAAAATCAAATTCACAAAATTAGTAAATGATCTACAAGACAAGTCTGCTATTATTCCATGGCAGACACCCAATATGAGCAAGTATGCAAAATTTGACATTATCTCAATATTATTATCATAATTGAAACAATTTAAGAAAGAAAAAAAGAAAACTGACAATGTCTGCTTCATAATTGAGATACTTGCATATTTGCCATTGGTGTCAGAGGTCAGTATCTGAATCTTTGTAAAAAGTCAAGATTTGAATGTTGATTTTCTTTGCGTTCACACTTTCCTTTGTTTAGAAGACAAGACAATCATACAAACTGCACCATGACCCCATTTGACCTTGTGTCAGATTAAGTAAAAGTTAATAAATATCAACAAACAATTTGACAAAATTATAAAAAATAAACACAAAAAACAAATATAATGCCACATTTATTAATGTTTTATAAAAATAAATGCAAAATATATACTTTTCTTAATTTAAAACATTTTTTCTGTGCAAGAAATAAAAAATAATTCAGTTTTATTGCTTCACTTTTGAGAAGAAATTTTATTGCATTTCTACAATTTCATTTTCCTAAATTAAATTAATAAATTTCTACAACTTCACTTTAGTAAAAAAATTACTCAGTTTTTATAAACTTACTTTGTTAGATAAAATCTATCCAAATTCAAAACAAGAAAATTCTTGAATATCAAACTTATCTCAAATTGTATTTATTTAATGACTTGCAACTTCTTTTAAAGACTGTAATTTTCCATGTTATTTATATTTTACTCTGATAAATACGTACTATAACATGATTTTTTTTCACTCCAGCTGTTATTTAATGCATATTTAATTGTTCTTAAGTATGTGGTATGGTAGAAATTGATAATTCTGTTAATATTTTATTTTATAGCTACATAATTAACTATCAAACAATATCTTACAATAATGTAATACAATGAAACATAAATAGTTACAGATTGATAGAATAATTCTGACTTATGTGCTGATCTATCTCCAGTGAGGAGAATAGTTTCAATGTTTCTCCATCTATCCTAAATCTACTGACTCTGCCATTGAAAGATACCTTACTTGCCATGGATTTATAATGATTCTTTTGACACAGAAAAATTTTGTCATTCATTTGATAAAAAGGCCACAGACCAAGATACGCACAAAGTTGAAATATAATTGCAATAATCAGTATTTAACCATGAACAGCTACTTTTTTGTAGTTTTGCTAATCCAGAGATGGATATGCAATGTGATTGGCTCTGATCTGGCATCTCATTTACAGTCACTTTCTCACAGATGTGCCGTTGCTTCTCTCTGATGAGCTACTTTCACTGGTTCCCAAACTGCATGAATTCAAACGCACTACTAGGTTGGAATCTCAGTCCCACCCTTTCACTGTCAAAACAGTTAAATGTAGCTGTCTCTTCTACTCCAATAGCTTCATGTATAACACTTTCCATCTGTGGAACTCGCTTCCTCTTACTTGCTTCCCTGATAACTATAATATTCAAATACAATGTCACTCAACATCTCCAGATGCCTTGATCTATTCCCCATCCTTCTCTTCATCCTTTCCTCTATCACGCCTCCTTACTCATGCTCCCACTCTCTGTAACCTCTTGCATGCTAGTGGCACTCCTGCCTCACTTGGGGTAAAATGCTTAAAAAAAAAAAATTATGTGAAGCTAATGGATGATTGTATAATGGATGATGGTATAATGGATGATTGACAAAACAAGTTTTTTAAGATTAAAAATAATAATTCCTTTTCTATCAAGATTGCATATATGTAAATGTACAAGTAAATTTTTAAGCTTAAATAATATGATTACCTCATTACAATTTGGTCTGCATATTGTAAGAGGTAATTGGATAATAAAAATATTCGTTCAGTTTTTGTTTTTAGATGGCATTAGGGTCATTTAGTTTCATTAAAAAGTTTGCATTTGTATTATGACAGCTGATATATCAGTTGGCATTGTGTCAAGCATCAGATTAGTATGCATTTAAAAAAAAAGGTTTTGTCAATATTGACATATTTTTGTTTATTAATTCCATTTTCAATAATAGAAGAAAGTGAGAAAGATTTTTGGCATGCTATGCTTTTAAAGCTTGAAAGCTAAAAATGCAATGAATTGTGCAATTTATGAAGAAGGTACTGTAGATAATCAAATATGTCAAAATTGGTTTGTGAAGTTTTACGCTAAGGGTTTCTCATTGAATGATGCTCTTTATGTGGGTCAGATCAGGTGATCATATAAAAACATTACTTAAGCATAATCAATGTTTGTCTATATTTCTGAGATGAGGTATTATGTACACTATTTACATTATTCGGATTATTGTCCTCATCTTTGTCGCTATATTTATCACAACGTTCCGGCTGTTGTGCGCTCCAGCCTTCTTCAAGTGGTTGGAATGCTGGACTGAACCCTTTATTTCGCTCACTAGGGTAAACTGTTCTGGTTCCATGTGCTCACTGGGGTAGACTGGTTATTTTAAACTTAATGTCTTCACCACCATTTTTTACCAGTGTTCATATTGCAATTTTTGCTGGTAGAAAATATCCAGAAATTCATACACAGATGTCCTCAAGGACACATGGCACAGTGGATAAAGGCGTTAATTAGATCCAGTGACAGGACCCAAAGAGTGTAAGTTCAATACCCGGTTAAGGCAGTGGAGAACTTGGAGAGGGAAATTAACAGGAGATAACTGATAACTGACATCCATAGACAATAGCCCAAGTGGAAATAATATATATAATGAAAGATACTAAAATTATCCAAATCATGCACTGAAAATCATTTTCGTCTGCTTGGTAATATTAATTACTTTGATATGTGGCTTCCATATAAGTAAAAAACAAAATGGTTCAAAATTAAAAAAAATTATCTTTTATCTTTATTGAATAAATTGAACAAATATAGTGGGTCAATTGTGAATGTACAGGTGTAACAATCTGTGGATACACAGGTGTATCAATTTGTGGCTATAGCATTTGTATCACTTTACATTCTATTGTTAAAAGGATTAAGATGAGATATTGTAAAATATTCAGCAATATGGCTAAATCTCAAAAGATCATGGCTGAATATGTGGTCAAATGATAGTAGAGCACATAATAAAATTACATAATTTGTAGATATGTTTGATTACATAGCTTTAATCATGAAAAGTGACCAATCAGCCACAGTGAGCAGAATTAGAAGCAATAGAGGATTAGTACTAAAACATTTCTGTGTGGTTGGAGGCAGTCAGACAAAATGGTTTTTATCTTCAAAAAATAGTTTGGATAAATTGTAATTGTCAATATAGTTTTTACTATATTGACAATTACACATTTAAAAAATGAAATACTAAATTGAATGAATATCGTCAATAAAACTTATTTAATGTGAACACTTCATTGCTGAAAGGTGGAAGATAGTTCATCTTTGGTGTAGTGGAGCTCTTGCTATGCCATTACAATTATATTGAATTTGAACCTTACCAGATGCAATACTCATGTCAAATTGTGACTTAAAAAACTCAAGTTAGTGGATCTTTTCCAAGGGATTGAACTCAGAATGTGATTGTTTGAATCCCATTTTGATTGTATTGCATAGATCTTTCCTTTTTTCTCATCAAATTTTGCAAACACTCAAGACACAACATTTAGGTTCTGAATTGAATAAACTCCACCCTGCTCTCACTAAACAATCATTTTAGTCTGGGATAAGTTTAAGTGGAGAAGGATTAGGAATAGTGTCACTGTACTGTACCAATTTTACACTTTTTTTTTAAAATCATGTCCCTTCAGTATTTAGGTGATCATGTCTTGTCTCAGTTTCCTTTTCTTTGATAAATCTGTAAATTTCCATGACTTTCCTTGGGAAAGCTTATCTTGTAGTTTTCCCATTACCTTCTCCACAATTTGAAATTCAGAATTGTCCTTCTCTGCAGCTAATTCCTCTACCAAGTCAAGAGATTTCAGTCTGCCCTACTATTTTATCTATACCTAGTGGGAGAAGTAATAGATTTATGTCTTTCTCAAAAGCATTAGTTTCCTTCTATCTGTTGTGTCTTTTCAGTATGTAAGAGATTATGGCTCTCCTCAACTTTGTTTTCTATTATTTATTAAAACTCTTCCCAGATACTTTAATTTCAGTACTTGCTTTTAACTTGGAACTTACCTTTTTGGATTTTTCTCTTGCTACCAACCATACATTCAGTCATTTTATAATTGATGGTTAGTCCTTTCTTCCTACTTTCCTTTACTACTTTATCTAGGTGGTCCTGTAGTTTTCCTTCTGTGTCTGCCATCAACACAGTGTCATCTTCCAGGGCTGGAATACACTACTCTACTCCCAAATCACCCAAATGGGGAGGGTACTGATTGGGGCTCCAGGCAGTGCTTTGTGATCCTCACATTTTTATCGAGATTTGTATGTAAATATACATTACAAATTAAACTAAGTACAACTGATTATTAAAGGATGAAAAATTTTTGCAGATTTTGACATCATTCTGGGTTTGTTTATTTTTGACCAAATCTGTGAATTTGTTTTGCTCATGCTAAGTCTAAAAAAAATAATATATATAAAAAAATTATATATATATATAAATCACTATTTTTTATCCATAAAGTTGAATGTGTTAAAATTCTTCAGCTTTTTAACAAGAAAAATCTCAAGTTGATGATAAAAATTGCCACAAAACATCATTGATCTATTTAAGATAGAATGATCTATTATGGCATGTCTCTAATTTGTATTTACATACATTGTATTTATTTTCAATTTTTCTAGTTGAACCTATTTTGTATATGATCCATTATTGTAAAATCTGAATTTCTAAGAGGAAATCATTTTATATATTTTTTAGATTACTGTCTTCAGTTTTTTATATTCTTTGACTTTCTTGTAATGTCTGAACTTCCAAATGTTCCTCCCTTTCTTCTCCTACTAGACCCAAACCTCCTGATTGGGGGCCTCAGGCAGTGCTTTATGACCCTTGCTATCTTACCAACATTAGTGTTTTTCTATCTACATTTATCTACATTACAAATTAAACTAAGCACAACTATTAAAGGATGAAAAATTTGGGGGGATTTTGATTGTCATTCTGGGGTCTTTTATTTTCGTCCAAATCCATGAATCTGTTTTGTTCATGCTAAGTTTTGAAAAAACATTATATAGAATTCACTATTTTTTATTCATAATGTTGAAGGTGTTGAAGTTATTCAACTTTTTAATAAGGAAAATCTCAAGTTAAAAATTGCCACAAAACATCATTGATTTATTTAAGACTAGCAGTAGAGCCCGGCGTTGCCCGGGGATGTAACAGTAAGAGATAGATCAAGTATCGACCATCATAAAAACTGAAAAATAAAATTGACAAAGATTATTGTTTCGGTTGACAGACACGCATGTCTTAATTAGTTTTTTTTTTTTTTTTTTTTTACGAATTGGTCAAACCCAAACTCAAACAAAAACATTGTTTACAATCATTATGAGTCTATCGATTGGTGAATAGAATTTTATTATAAACAATTGTCTTGTAAATGGAATTTTGAAAGCATTCTGAATGTAAATAAAGAAAAAAGTGTGCAAGACAATAAGAAATACTACCTGCCAAAAAAAAAATTGAATTTTTAAAAATATTTTAACATTAGTTAAAAGCAAAAGGTCCGTGTGAGATTGTCATTGTCTAGCGCTTTGAAAATTGTATAATTTGGACCAATCAGATTAGCCATGGTAATTAAGAAATGTAATTTTGTGTTTATAGTCGGACAGTAATTATCAAGCAACGGCAGACCAAACCAGAATACAATTTAGTTGCATTATCTGAGTTCAGCATTGTTCTCCGCTGTTAAGCCCTTTACTTTTTTGCGAAACACGTATGGAGAAGTTAATTTGAATTTTCAATTTCAACTGAGAAGGGTACCTACAAGTAACAGTATCATCTTATGAAATTTAACTACTGCTAAACTTTAATTTATATGATCTTATTTTATATTAATCTCAGTTATGACATTTTTCCATAAATGAAATATCAAAATTAATAATAAAATGAATGGAAATACAAATAACACAGTAAAATGTAATAAATGTACATAAAATTATAGTATTTTATGTATACTTTTGATAAAATTTCATAAGAAAGGTACCTAAATTAATTAGATACCTTTTCTTATGAAATTTAATCTCACTATTAACAGTCTTATTTTTAATTTCTTTATATTTTCCATAAAGCATCGTAAACGTAAAATGAAAGCTAAGTACAAAAAAAAAAAAAAAAAATAAAAAATTAGAGCGCTGAAAGTTTTCCTTAAAAGTAACGAAGTAAATAATTTGTTCACTTAAATAATCTCACTTCCTTCCATCCGTAGAAAGAATTACCCTCCCGTAAGTTATCTAAACGTCATGAATGTGCCTTTCGTCAATCGTCAAGCGACGCGAAAGGTTATGACCTGCTTTGTTTTATTTTCAAATTACATTTTTTCGGTGCAGAAGCTAAGTTAAGCTTGGTTCAAAATATTTTAAATAAACAGTATAATATCTGTTTTTATTAAAATCAGTTTTGAAAAAATGATAATTGACTTTTAAAAGAATATCAAAGTAAGATTTTAATCTTTTTTATCAAATCGAAAAAAATGATTGAAAATGATTGATTATCTGTCCTTTTTTTTACCAAAAAAAAAACAATATTTTTAATGAAAATTTCAGACATGCTAGGAACGATTAAAAAATGTAAAAAAATACCCCCAAAATACTTTGATCTTTCCTCTTTAATAATAATATGAACATTAGACGATAAAATTTTGTTTTCGTCAAGTTCAGCGTCTTTTTCATCATGCTATGCTCTTTTGTTTACATTTTCGTGGGTGAGTTGTCCCCCTTTCATTCTCACGATGTGTCTTAATCGTGTTTTCAAATTGATTTTCTTAAAAAACAACTGTGTTTTTCCCATTTTCAGTGCCATTAGAACCACCAAAAGGTAATTTTATGTAGTCCTGTGAAGTTTTGTTGAAATCGGCTAAAAAATGTAGGAAATTTGATCCAACATATAAACGTTACAGACACACACACACAACCTGCGTTTTATAATAAGTAAGATGGAATGATCTATTATGACATGTCTCTAATTTGTATTTACATACATTGTATTTATTTTCAATTTTTCTAGTTGAATTGTTCACCTATATTGCATCTGATCCATTATTGTACATAATTAGGTTACAATAAAATTTATATTTTATATGAATACTACATTATGACTGTTGAGATGTAGTAGAGTGGGTTGGGGTGGCCATATATCATAGATTCTGATGAGGGGTATTACAGATTGGAAGTATAGCATAGATTCGGTAGGTGGGGGTGTATGTGACCCTTGAACTGGTCATGTCATCTGCAAATCTTACATTGTTAAGATTATACCCACTAATAATAAATCCTGTTATGGTAGCCAGCTTCCTCATGATAGCCTTTCTGTAGAGGTTGAAAGGTCATTTTTAGTACAAAATAAAAGCAACAGTTTTAACTGGAATTTGTATTAATTCTGCCAATTCAGTTTGCCATTTAAATATGCAAATAATTTAATATCAGATAGACTTCAACAATTTTTCACAGCTTTAAATAGGATTCAGGTAAACAGTTGTTTAACACAGAAGGGCACAAGGTCAGAGTTTGGGGGCACCTGTGAATAATGAAGATAAGCTTATCAATCATAACTCTTTCTTCATATAGCAACAGATATTTTTATATCTTTTTGTATAAATGAATATGTTTTCAGCAACAATATCCTATGAACACAATTATCTAGTAACTACACATGAAAAATATACCAAATAATTTATTCCAAATATATCATTGCTTGATCAGCTTATTCAAATTATAAGTTGTTCAATATGACTTTTTTTTTACATGTGGTTTCAAAAAAGTGTCTAAAAATATTAATTAACAAGTTAGCCTCAGTGACCATTATATTATACCCATGGAGCATTAATTGACAATTTAACCTCAGTGACCATTATATTGTATGCATGGAACATTAATTAACAAGTGAGCCTCAGTGTCAATTATTTAGTAACCATGGAGCATTAATTAACAACTTATCAACAGTGACTATTACATTATTCGACTGGAATTCGAACTTGGCTCTCCGATTCCTCAATCCAAGCCAATATCCATTACTCCACCGTGCTTCCATTACATTCACCTACATGCTAATACCCTTGAGAAAGGTATGAATCCTCTTCTTCTCCTTCCAGCTATAGGTAAATAGCAGGACAGACTGGGTTCTATAGCCTTGGATGGCAACTGGTCTAGGAGAAGGAAAACTCTGAATTCAAAACCTGCAGAGGGTCGTTTGGGGACCTTGTGGCATGTAGTGCACCAGGTCTCTGTAATCGACCCTTCAAAAAGTGTGGATGGTCCTGCACAAAACCTTCACCACTATAATCAAATCTCATGTGCTATACATGCAGGTTGGGGACCGCTTGTGAATTCCAAATTCCCATGAAACTCCAAATGGAGCTGGCTCAACCCACCTCAGATGAATGCCGTTACAGGTACAGGTACTATTACATTATATCCATGTAGCATTAATTGACAAGTTAGCATCAGGGAAAATTATATTGTATCCACAGTGCATTATTTAACAAGTTAGCCATGTGACCATTATATTGTTTCCATGGAGCATTAATTAATAAGTTAACCTCAGTGACCAGTGTATTGCAGCTATGTGGTATTAATTGAAAATTTATCCTCAGTGACCATTACATTGTATCCATGTAGCATAAATTAACAACTGAATCTCAGTGACCATTATATTGTATCCATGGACCATTAATTAACAATTTTGTCTCAGTGAACTTTATTTTGTATCCTTCACCATTAAATAACAAGTTAGTATCAGCAACTATTATATTGTATCCATGGACCAGTAATTAACAAATTACTTTCAGTGACCATTATTTTGTAACGATGGTGCATTAATTAACAAATTTGCTTCAGTGACCATTATATTGTATCCATCAAGCATTAATTGACATGTTAGCCTGTGGCCATTACATTGTATCTATGGACCATTAATTAACAACTTCAGTGACCATTATATTGTATGTATGGAGTGTTTATTAATTATAACTTAACCTCAGTGACTATTATATAGTATTCATGTAGCTTTAATTAAAAAATTAGCCTCAGTGACCATAATATTGTATCCATGGAACATTAATTGACAACCTAACCCAAGTGACCATTATATTGAGCATTAATTAACAAATTGGCCTTAGTGACCATTATATTGTATCCATTGACCATTAACTAACAAGTTAGCCTCAGTGATCATTATATTGTATGCATGAACAATTAATTAAAAAAATTAGCCTCAGTACCATTATATTGTATTCATTGACCATTAATTAACAAGTCAGCTTCAATGACAATTATAATGTATCCATGTAACATTAACAACCTAACCTTAGTGACCATTATATTGTATCCATAGACCATTAATTAATAAGTTAGCCTCAGTGACCATTATACTGTACCACAGGCTTTTAATTAACAGTTTAGCCTCAGTGATAATTTTATTCTAACCATGGTGAATTAATTTTCAATTTAGCCTCAGTGACCATTATATTATATACATGGAATGTGAAGTAACAGCTGAAGCTCTCTGACAATTATATTGTAACCATAGAGCATTAATTAACAACTTAACCTCAGCACACATTGTATTGCATCCATGGACCATTAATTAACAATTTAACCTCAGTGAACATTATATTACATCCATGTAGTATTAATTAAGAAGTTACTCTCACTGCACATTATATTGTATGCATGTAGCATTAATTAATTAGTTAACCTCATTGACCATTATATTGTATCCATGGACCATTAATTAGCAAGTTAGCCTCAGTGACAATTAAATTGTATCCATGGTACATCAATTAACAACTTAATGTCTGTGACTATTTTATTGGACCATTAATTAAAAAGTTAGCCTTGGGAACCATTATATTGTATCAATGGAGCTTTAACTACCAAGTTAGCCTTAGTGACTATCATATTTTGTTTATGGAGAAATAATTAACACGTTAGCCACAGTAACCATTGCTATAGTAACAAGTTTGGTTCTAATTTGATGGTTGACACTTTTTTCCTTATTATTAAAAAAAGATGACGTGATGTCACATTTTGTTGGAGCTGTAGCAAAATAGGTACCTATAAGAGTTGAATTAGGAGAAATGCACTGAATTAATATGAAATGTAATCCATTCAAGTGATCTTAACATTCAGATGGTATTAACATTTTCAACAATGTCATAGAAGGACAATTTCATTTGCAAATAAACCTTTGCTTGCTAACTTGGCTATTGTTGCTTTTGTTCATTTATCTGAGTCTATGATATATTAGGGAACAGATTTTGTATATAGTAGATGCTTTAGACTGAATACTTTTCATCTCTCCATTTTGATATTATTGTTTACTGTAGTCACTGAAAGACTTGAACTCCTTTTCATGAACCCAGGTGTTTTGGAGATCTAATCAGTTCCTGAATCGATGCTGATGATTATCAATGGAACCCACACTCTCCTCGAGGACTTCATGATCTGCAACTTGTGAATACTTTGTTTAATGGGTTAAGTATTTAATTTATTTTTGCTGGAAGCAGGAGGCAAAGAATAGCAATCAATTTTTACACAAACAAAGCAGCCATTTTTAAACCGTTTTATTTCTCTCTAATCTTTTTTCATATTTTTTCAATGTGAAGGGCTCAAATAAACAAGAATTGACACGTTGAAGCATGTTTAACAAGATGAAGGCTTGACTAGTTACATAGGAAGAGAAGGATTGTCTAAGTGACAGCAGTGGAAATGTTTGCTTTTTTTTTTTTAAATGCTAAAGAAAAAAAGAAGAAAAGAGTCTTCACCATTATATTGTCCTATAATCCACTTTCTATCTGACAAATGGCCAGTCTGGACTTACCAAGGCTGAAAACAAGGAATTCACTTTACAGCCACAAATCTCTTTTCAGATTCATACAATGGGACTAATTTACTATTATACTAAAATTAAATGACCATCTTTTTATTCGACATAGTTTTGTAGTGATAGCAACAAATAAATCACTAAATAATACCTAACCCTTAGTACCAAACTATGTAGGTGTATGAAACCAAAATAATAAATAATTAATAATAAAAGAAAATTAAGTAAAGCAAAAAAATTACTTTAAAAAATAAATAAGACCGGTAACTAACAATAACTAAAGAAAAAGTGAGGATATAAAAAAAAAAAATAAATATGAAAACTCCCATCATGCAATTGAAACAGAAATCAAATTTTGTCTCTCTTGATCTTTGACAGCCAAATGAAGTAGATGTCCAACATGACAGACCAGGTGGCTCCCACCAGATAAACAAAACCTTTTTTTGTCTTTATATGTATATGTTCTTTAAAATATACAATATTTTCTCTGAAATGCATATAAAAGCCTTTTATCATTTTTGTTTACACTTATTGTGTTGTATCTTTTATATCATTTATTTGTAATTTTATATATTTCTATTGTGACATAAGTGACGTCTTTTTAACCTCCAAACTAAATTACACACACACACACACACACACACACATATATATATATATATACATTGCACTCTGACTGATTGGCATTTGTTTACATTCGTAAAAACAATACGCAAGAATTAGCTGTTTCTCTCTGCCAAGTGATGATTGCTTAGTGGTACAAACTCTGACTGAAACCAAATCGGTCTGGTTTTGGTCCTGGCTTGAGTCATTTGTACGTCTAGTTGCACTGAGGAACTGTGATACAGTGAAACAGTACTGTCTGTGAATGACATAATAAATATATATATATATATATATATATATCTATGTCTGTGTGGGGTGTGTGTATGTCTGTATATATATATATATATATATATATATATATATATATTATATTATATTATATTGCAATGGAATCATATTTTTAAAAAGAAAATAATTATGATTATATATATATATATATATATATATATATATATATATATATATATACATACATACATACATACATACATATATACCATAAACCCCTGTGCAGCACCTTTTACAGGCTCAATCTGACCAAGTCAGATAAGCAACAATGCCCCTTAGCCCTGCTAACTGAATAGATCTCCAACATTGAATGCATAAAAGGAAAACACAATATAGTTGATGATTGTTTGTCACAGCCCATTTTGGCAGTGAAAGTCAACCTCTGTGACTTACCAGCACTGGGAGAAGCACTAGACATAGAAATCCACAACTTCCATAATTTAAAAAAATTTAACCTTGCTAATGAAAAACATTTCAGGTCATGCAATGTCTCTACATTCTACCCAAGACCATTTATCTCTAGTTTATTACATAAGTCTATATTTGATAGTATACATGCTATATAGCACATCCTGGAAGAAGGACATCTACAAAATTAATATCACAGACCATTTCACTAGCAGGGTCATCATTAGGTGCTCCATACTTATGACATTGTGCCAAACTAAACATTGTAAATAAGTATTCTTGGAGACTAATAATGGAGTAATGGTTATAAAATTTATCTCAAGGGCCAGTTCAATAGCAGGATCCTCATTAGGTACTCTATATTTATGACCTTGTGCCATTCTTAGCTCAGCATGCTATAATGATGAAAAAGTTAATTTGTACCAGGATTAGATGATTGGGTTCAAACCAAGGTAAAGCTAATGTTCTGAATGTTAATTTTCAAGGTAAGCAAAAGATTATATTTTGCTGTACAATCCTCTTGTGCTGATTTCTGCTTATCTGGCAATATTAAGTGAAATTCAGTAAATACGAACTTAAATGAAAGTGAGGTAGCCAATACATTATTCTTTACATGTGCATCTTGTTACTTGTGTATTGAAGTTTGTTTAATTATTAAATTAAAAAAAAACACAGTAAGAACTTCTTTATTGTAACTCCCTCTTTTTGGGTGTTAATAATATTAGGTATGTTGATAAGGCTCACATTGGGAGTTGAGTTAGATGAAGAAGAAATCTAAAATCTTGGCTCATCAAAAGGAAACACAAAAAAATCATTTCTCTTTATTGCATTAAGAGTTTGATTGATTTATTTGTTTTAATATCAAACCTTTTGTGGGTTATTTAAATCTGAAACATATTTTTGGGATTGTAAGCGATAGAACAGGATTTTGCTGAATAGACTGAGTGACAGCACTTCACTAGGCAATCAAAAAATATAATATTTATTTTGCATAATACAAAAATGTGGTACAAGGCCAAAAGGGGATAGGGAAAAGCTGGTCTTCAATCTGTCTTATCTTAAGCTAAGCAAGCAATAATCTCTAACAAAAACATACTACAGTATATTTTACACCAAAACAACACATTCTTACTTACTATTCTTACTACAGCTACCATAATACCTCACAGTCTCTATGTAGTCCTAACTAGTTCCCTTATGTACAATTTTTCTGTGTGTGGGGGGGGATAACAATGTTTAAAAATGAAACCCCAGTGAACATTTACAATGAATACAATTTATGTACAAGAAACTAAACAAAATACAGTTAGTAATAAAACCCTCTTCAACCCTTAATTGTGGCAGAAAAATCAGTTAACTGGATGAAATTAATGTGGGACTAGGTAATTCACAACAATCATTTGATCAAACACTCAATCAAACACACACACATCCAAACGCAAAAAGCAAATACAAAATACACACTTGAAAAACAAAAAACACCCCGCATCTACTAGAGAATTGACATCTCTGTCACCAAATAGGGAAGGGGAAATTAAAATAAAGAAAGTGGGGACAAAAATAAAAGAGAACAATCAAAAAAGATCTTAAATAATATCTAAAGATTAAATCCACTTTGACAGGAAGGGAGACAAACTACACTCCTTAGAACACATCCATTAAGCTAAGAAGTAGGAGTCTAATATATCTGTCTATATCTCTGAAATGAGGTATAATGAATATTTATATTATTTACATTATTCGGACTGTTATTTTCATCTTCATTGCCATATTCACAATGTTTCAGCCATTGTAATCTCCAGCCTTCTTCAGGAGATTGGAATTTCAAACTGAACCCTTTATTTTGTCCATGTGGGTAGATTATTCTAGTTCCACTTGCCATGTCTCTCTCGAGTTTTGGTATTGAACTCACAACTCTTTGGGTCTAGTCACTGGTTCTAATCAATGTCTTTATCCACTGGGCTATATGTCCTTGAGGACATCTGTGTATGGATTTCTGGGACTTATAAATGTCTCAGCAACCGTTTTTTACCAGTGCTCATATTGCAATTTTTCATTATTATTATTGCATATTTTTTACCAGAGTTTATATTGCAATTTTTGTTTTGCGTTGTTTTTGAAAAAGAGTCGTGAGTTCAGTACCAGGCTACAGCAGTGATGAACCAAAAAAATTGGAGAGTTGAGTTAAAGGGAAATAACTGCGACATCTATGAGAGGCATGGCATGTGGAATTAGTACAATCTACCCCAGTGGATGAAATAAAGGGGGGCGGTTCAAAATTCCAATCACATGAAGAAGGTCAGAACGTACAATGGATGAAACATTGTGAATATGGCAATGAAGATAAGGATAACAGTCTGAATAATGGAAATAATATAAAAGGAATCTAATATCTTCAGAAATTTGTTAGCCAATGGTGGTGAGTTCAGTCCTAGGTTAGTATAGTTAACAGTAAGAATAATTCTTTATTCTTGTGAGTGAATTTGTTGAGAATAACCTTGATAGTCCTACTATTTAACCTATAGATGGGGGAAGGTGATGGATTTCTCAAGGGTATCTGTAAATAAATGAATGTAACAAACCCAACTGGAATTCAAACTCAGCTCTTTGATTTTTCATTAAATATATATACTCATATAATCTATTACATCGCCTGCAAATCCATTATTGCATTAGGAAAACAAAGTTCTAAGACAGAAAGTAACTACCAATCATTTTTTTATTTTTAGTTGTGAGAAGTCAAATGGCAGAAGAAGAATCCATTCTATCCTATAAATAAGAAGCGTGACAGCAAAAATATCTTTAACTGAACCTTTTATTTAATTTACAAGAGTAATTGTTCTCATTCTGCCATTCCTGTCTAGTGATATCTCTTCCTGTTCTTTTTAGTACTGCTCATTGATTGCTTCCCCTGGTTCCACTGAGCCAAAGTCTGTACTACCCGGCTCAGGGTTTGGACTCCCATTTATCATGCCACTAAACTCATGAACCAATACATTAATCCACTCAGCGATTGTCCCATGCTGAATGTAGAACAAGACAATAGACCAAGTGGATTAAAGCATTGGTTTATGAATTTGGTGCCATCACATAATGAGGAAAGAGGCCTTGGAAAATCTAATACTCACAGGACAGTTTCAAGGAAAGAAGAGCAGAAGAAAACAACACATAGCATATTTAGTGAGCATGAGTAAATGGATGGCAGAACAGGGTTTAGGAGAAATAACAAAAAGATAAAATTTATTAAGAGCTATAAAGGACAGGAAATTGTGGAGAGCCATGATCACCTACATCCTGAGGGGATATGGCACATAAAGAAGTTATAACAAATATCTACTGTTATAAAAAATGTTGTAATTTTCAAAAGTATTGCCATTGGTAGTCTAAAACATAAATGCTACATTGCATCACTGTTTACTTGGAAAAATACCATTCTTAGGTGTGACTAATTTATTGGCTTGACTCAAACAACAAACAATGGGGGTATATTTCTGCTTGAATGAAACAGAATAGACATTGCATCTTGGGTGTTCATATTTAACATCAAATGCCATTTATCAATTGTGTCTTTAAGAAAGGCATGAACCTTGAATAAGCCATCCAGTATATGATCCAAAAGGTAAACTTGCCTTCAAAGTTATTTTTAACTGTCGTTACTGCCACTTCCTAGCATAAGGTAAAGCATTAATCTAATAGTTCAGATACTGAGAATAATCCAACCATTTACAAAAATATTATGAATGTGTCATGAAACTAAGAAATACAAAGAAGAAGAAATATGAAGAAGAAATACAAAGAAGAAGAAATAAAATCAAGAAAATGAAGAAATACTACTACTGCAAAAAAGAAATATTACTACTACTACAAGAAGAAATACAAAGAAGAAGAAATACAAAGAAGAAGAAATACTACTACAACGAAGAAGAAGAAATACTACTACAAAGAAGCAATACTATGAAGAAGAAAAAATAGAAATACCATTATTACAAAGAAGAAATGCTTCTACTAGAAAGGAGAAAGAAGAAGAAGAAGAAATACTACTGTTACAAAGAAGAAGGAATATGAAGAAGAATAAGAAAATATTATTACTACTAGAAATAAGAAATACTGCAACTATGAAGAAGAAATACAAAGAAGAAAAAGAAATACTACTACTATGAAGAAGAAGAAGAAATACTACTGCTATGAAGAAGAAATACTACTACTACTATGAATAAATACAAAGAAGAAATACTACTACAACAAAGAAGAAGAAATACTATGAAGGAGAAGAAATATTATGATGAAGAAATGCAAAGAAGAAGAAGAAATACTACTACAATGAAGAAGAAATATTATGAAGCACAAGAAATACTATGAAGAAGAAGAAATAGAAATACCACTACTACAAAGCAGAAATACTACTACGAGAAAGAAGAAATATGAAAAAGAAATACTACTAATACAAAGAAAAAAGAAGAAATAATACAACTACTACAAAGAAAACTACTTCTACTTGAAAGAAGAAATACGATGAAGAAATGAATAATGAAGAAGAAATACTATGAAGAAGAAGAAATAGAAATGCTACTACAAACAAGAAATACTACTACTAGAAAGAATAAGTATGAAGAAGAAATGCTACAACTATGAAGAAGAAATATGAAGATGAAGAATAATAAGAAATACTACCAAGAAGAAGAAATAGAAATACTACTACTACTAGAAAGAAGAAGAAATACAAAGAGTAAGAAGATGAATGAAAAGAAGGTTTTCCTGTTTAAAAAAAAACAGTAAATAGGAACTAACATGAATCATAAAGATCTTTGAAGACTGTCTTAGACGGGAGGTGGACATTAAAATGATTCATTGGAACATTTAAGGCATTAGATTTCAATGCAAAACTTTTAATTATTCCATGAATTTTATGAACTTGTCAGGTGGAGTGCTTATAGACTATAAAATCATATTTGGACAAGCAAAAATCTAGAATTAAGGAAATTTGTGGCTTTTTATGTAAGTTTTTAAAGGAATTCTTACAAGATCTTATATGGTGTGACAGATCTCGTAAAAATGAATTTAAAAATTAATGCATTCATATGAGTAAATAATATCTTCTTTAATTTTGTCAATAAGATAAAGCATTTAAAAATTAATATATCCAAGAGTGAACAATATCTTTAATTTTGTCAATAAAATAAAGCATTTAAAATTTACTGTCTTCATGAGTAAATATCGTCTTTAGCTTCATTAATAAAATAAATAAATCCCATGTCTTTCTTAGTTATCTTAATTTTCATGAAATTTCAATGGTTTACAATTAAAAATCTTTAGTCTTAAACTGTTTTAGGTGATGTTCATTTGACAAAACTGAGTGGGTATTGCCACTGTGTGTGTGTTGGGGTCGGGGCAGGATGTTAAATGGATCCAATAGAACTAATTCTTTTTCATGGGGGCTGAATTTGCCTCTGTTGAGAATGTTTTAAAATCCACTTTCCAATAAATTTCTCCTCTGATATTGCAAAATATGTAAATTAGCATGCAATGAAGTCAGTGTTCTGATTGTGAACTGCACAAGTAATAATATTTTATCTCTAAGCCATCATTATACTTTATATGAAATTTTTATTACCCTAAATAAGCAGAACATATTGTATTGTAGGTTTGCTTAGTAAATATCTTGCTTAGTGAATTGTATGAGGGCCTACTTGGTGGCTGAGATAGTTTCATATTTCTCATTAGTGCCAGTGATCAATGTTCAAGACCAGGGAAAAGATAGAATTTTAAGTTTTGGTTTTCACTGCAGACTTTCCTAGATTTGGAAGATGGAAGTTATTTTACACTTTGATTCATTTCTTATTTATTTGATTATGTGTCATATTAAGATATTTTTTGTAACCTCATAAAGCATTGTAAGTTCAGCGGAGTATCACATATATTGTAGTTAGAGTGGGCACCCCGAGGCGATGTACATGTCCTGGGTAAGACGCTAAACTATGTGCAGCAGCAAAGCCTCTGATCAGGAGGTTTTGAGGAGCATGGAACCACCTCCTAATTGCTGGTGTTCCCAGGTCCACCCTGACCTGGGGCGGTAGCACCTGTTAGGGTCCCAGCTATGGGCAAATAGTTAACTATTACCAGCAATACTTTTTTGGAAAAAATTATTACCAGCAATACAATTTTGAAGGAAATATATTATCAGAAACAGATTTTTGACGAAACGAAATATTACCAGCAATAAAAAATTTTGTCAGCATTAAATAACCCATTGAGGTTGATATGCTATTAAACAAAATAAACCAAACCAAACCAAGGCGATGTAATGGTTAGTAAACTTGTCTCACTAGAACAATTATGAATGAGTAGTGAGTTTGATCCTCACTGGGTGCCCCATACTTTCGGCCTTGTGCCACATCTAAGCTACGCTTGGAAAATCACTATTTTGTAGCCAGAGTAGCAATGGGTACAGCTAGGTCTAGATAGTCTAACAAAGCTCACTTCTTTTTAGGCTAGTTGTTCTTCTCCTAGTTTGATTATTCTATCAATGCTAAAATCCCAGTCAGCTCAATTATTTTACCCATAGATGGGAGAATAAGATGTGGATTCATGCAGTATTACTGCAAAATGAATACAAACTACCTTAGCCAGAATTTGAACTCAGCTCAGAGATTCCATTTTTCACAACAAAAACTATTATACCAACTACACCGACATACTAAGCAATACTAATATCTGCCTCCCACTTTCTTTCATTTTATTATATTAAGTGATTTGTATAGTGTTATATTAGATCACTCTGGATTTAACTAAAAGGCTTACAAAACTTGAAAGCCCCATTGGTAACAGATGTGGCATTGAATGCTGTTAAATCAATAAACAAGGATGACCTGAAGCAATAAATCCGAAAAAGAAAAATTTATTAAAAGTCTGATTTCAAGATTTTCCATTATTTCAAAAATTTCTGTCACAAAAATCCAGTAGCCATGATGGCTTTACTCAATGCAGTTATTTATTAAACTTTAAATAGCATTGTAGATAACTTGCTTTTTCTTTTGCTGAATTTGTAATCTGTACAGATAGCATAAAGAAAGCAATCATATGAAGATTCATACTTGAAGGGTTTTTTTTTTAATTGCTATCACCCCATGCAAGGTAGTAAAGCCACTAAGACACAAGGTGTTACTGGGTGTGGAAAAATTAGGAACAGAAACATTAATGATGACCAAGAAGAGGAAAGAGTAATCAGGAGGACAGTAGATAGAAATTTACATTGCATTTAAATTTTTGAAGATTAATATTGGCCGGAAAGCATGAAGCTGGAAGGGAGTTCCACAAGCAAGAAGTGTGAGAAAAGAAACTGTTACTATAGAATTTATGGTTACATCTAGCCAGCTCAACAGTAAATTGATGAGAAATTGATGCCAAGTCAGTCAGTTATGTGCCATGCATGATACACGCTTAGGTGATCATGTATCTTTCAATATATGACTGATGAGGCAGATTTTTCCCCCGCGGTAAGTTACCATTTCTTTCTGCAGTAGATCAGTTGCTATAGAACCTGGTCTGTTCTGCTATTTGCCCATATCTGGGGGGGGGAGAAGAAGTGGATTCATACCTTTCCCAAGGGTATTAGCATGTAAGTGAGTGTAATGGATTCAAATGGAATTTGAACTCGGCTTTCTGATTCCTCAATCCAAGCCGCTATCCATTACTCCACTGTCTAGTACTGCACTTAAATTCAAAAAGTCTAGATACCATAGGAAGAGCTCATCCAAATAATTACCATGAATTTATTTATAGAGAAGGCACACAGGGGCAACCTTATGATGATTAGTTGAAATAATTCCCTCTGTGTTAAGAAAGGAATAGTTTGCTAGTTTCAATATTAAAGATTAACAGCAATGATTCCAAGAATCTAAGGAAATGATAAAGACTTCTTGAGAATTAAAAGAAAAAATAGAAGACATTACCTACATACCTACAGTAAAAAGAATCTTAATGATTTATTGACATTAAAGATGTTTTAGAGATGTTTTCATTAGAGATGTTTTCAATAATACAACCATTGACTGCATCTATTTACTAAAGTTGGTCTCTCACAAGAGAAATGGATGACAAAAGTTTACCTATCACACTTTATGCAAATATAGAAAAGAATATAAGAGGAAAAAAACATCGACCCTTTAAAGTCAAACCTGAGGAAAAGAAGAAAGTCATTGCCAAAAGGAAATAAAAAAATGTCTAGTATAAAAGACCATATCTGGAGATTGAGTGTTTTTTTATGTCTTATCAACACTTCATGGGTTATTTAAAGCTGAAATATATTTGGGATTGTAAGAGTAATTCTTTTTTCTTTTTTTTGCAAGTGAATATTGCATTACTAATTTTTTGAGAATAACAATGATTTTTCCTGATACAAGCCCTACTATTTAACCCATGGTTGAGGAAAGGAGATGGATTTATACTCTTCCCAAGAATGTTTGTGTGTAAGTGTAATAAACCCAACTGGAATTCAAACTTGGATCTCTGATTACTCATTCCAAGCTGGTATCCATTACACCACCCACACACAAGACACATTGCTGCAGGTTGAGAAAAATGAAAACAAGTTGTACACATTAATTTTTCAGGAAAATAGGACAAGCTGGTATGGATCAAAAGCAACTCCTTGATTAAAATATGGAATTGCTTGTGTTATAAACATTGCTGTGATGTTTGATGTAATTTGGTCCAGACAGTGTATTTGCTGTCATTTTCTTTTCTCTGTAGCCACCATTTTTATTTTAATAATGGTGTGCTCTACTTAGTGGAGGTAGCAGGCACCTCTTCTCTGATTTCTACTTATTTAAGAAATAAGGTAAAAGAAAAGACTGGCTAAAGTGTAGTAGCAATAAAGCAATATGGCAAAAAAATAAAAGGAATGAAATTAATAATAAAAACTCTTGAAATGATCAAAACTCTTCTCAAAATTACAGATACAACAAACAAAAAGAATGAAGTCAATAGTTTGGATAACATTTTAAATGATAAGAATTCTTAAAATTACAATTGATTTCTTTGCTTAGTAAAAGGAAACAATCAGAGAGCAATAGTGATGGCAAAATAATAACTTCCTTTAAATTTTTTAATTATTATTTCACAAACCTATATGAAATTTTCTTTGGACCAATGAAAACTTTGCCTTCACAGAAATTAACTGGTGAGCTGAAAAGAAGGAAGAAATAAATTCATGAGCCTATGTGAAATTGTTTTGGGCCAATGAAAACCTTGTCTTCACAGAAATTAGCCAATGAGAGAAGAAGAAAGAAAAGAAACTAGAGAGCATATGTGAAATTCCTTTTCATATAAAATGAGGAGAAAAATTAATAAGAGTGTCTGAAGTCATGTGAAAGGTTTCATTTTTGTTCACCACATCTAGCATTGAAGTTTTTTGCCAATGTCAAATTTCTCACTAATTATATTATTGGCTTTTCAAAGAATTTTCTTTCAACAATCCAAGAAAGGTAAGTATTTCAAATTATCTCTGTTATCTACTTTTGAAATTATGCAACCAGATATCACTTTTGTGAGAAATGAACTCTCTTACCTTTGTTTTAAACAATTTTGAATATTAATTTGTGTAAGATCATTTAATCTGTTGTATGACCATTTCCTCTTCATGACAATTCATTAAAACTACGAACTTTAAAAATTTCTGATTTTTTTTTCCTGAAATGGGTGACTGACACAACTTCAAGTATATAAATTTGTAAATAAATTCCTTATCTAGTTTTGTTAAGATTACCTGTATGTTTCCTCATCATTATCATCGTTTATTAATATTTTGGCATGGATAAATCAACTGTTCATTTTTAATCCCTAAGCCCCACACCACTATAGAGGTTTGACAATAATTTGGTCCAATCAGTATATTTACTGATGTTTTCTTCTGTTTGGCCATCATTTTTTCAACATTGGTGGACAGTACATGAAAGAAAAAAAAATGAGTGGTGTCTCTTTTTATACTTAAGGAATGCCAAATGATAAATCAGCCAAAATGTGATAAGTCAAAAAAGAGTAAAATCAAAGGTTTAAAGAACTCATGAAATGGTAATGAGCCATTTCAAAATTACAGAATATAAATATAACTTTGTCTGGCACAAGATCATATTGGTGAGACACTTATTGAAGATCAAACTAACTAGACTAGAGATAGTCTGCAAGACTTTCAAACTAAATATTATTTCAAAACAGGTGCCTGAAGTAGATCTTCAGGTAATTCAAAAAAAGACAGTAGTACCAAAAGAAAAAATGTGAAATAAAAATACCACCAAATTGAACCCATGCTATGGCTGTGGTATGCTTCATTTCAGAAAGGACTCTCCATTTATAACCAAATATGTTCTAATTGTGGAAAAACAGATCACAAACGAAGCTACTGCAAGTTGAAAAGCAAAGGAAATACACAAATTAACTTGCTAAAAGTAGTTCTACCTCCTAAAAAACTGGAAAGTTCAAATAATAGAAAATTTGTGACAGTACAAATGAATAATGCTATGGTGAGATTTCAATTGGACACTGGTAGCAATATTAGAATTATTGATGAACAAACTTGGAACAGAATTGGCAAACCTAACTTGAGAAAACTGACAAAGTTGCAAGAGAAATATCGGGCAAGAATTTTTTTTTTTTTTAAATCATGTGTAACATTACCCTTGAAGATAAAACTAAAAAAGATGTTTATGTATTAAAAAATTCCAACTCAAATTTACTAGCTGTTGATTGGCTAGAATTATTTGAACTATGGAATTGGCTGATTAATTCATTCTGTGGAAAAATTAGTTGTTCATCAGAGAAAAAGATTACAGCTAAAGAAAGATGATATTAGAAAGAAAATTCATACTGCAAGCTGATCATCATCAAGCTGATTAAGTATATTCAGTTTTGAGAAAGGGATTCCCATGCATACTGCAAACAGACTACAGCATTGGGCTATGATTTTGTTAAACTATGATTTCAAGATGGAATTTCTATCAAAAAAATTGGAGCATGCAGATGGCTTGTACAGATTGATATTGAAATGTAAAGAAGATTTTGAAAATACTGTGACTGCTTTATCAGTCATGATAGATGATATCAAAATTCATTCTAAAAAGATATGTTTATTCAAAATCTACGAATGACATTAAGTCAAAATGTAACAGTAATACAGCATTTTCTATTTGTGATGGAGTACTTTTGTATGTGGAAAGAGTAGTAATTCCATTATCACTACAAAAAAGGATTTTGAAACAATTCCATGTAAAACATCTAGAAATAGCGAGGATGAAATCACTGATGAGAAGCTACATCTATTAGTCAGAGTTGGACAACAATATTCAAAATACAGTTTGAAAAGGTAATGGTTGTAATTCAGTAGCAAAATTACCACCAATAAATTATCAGGCATAGCCAATCACTGATAAACTGTGGAAAAGACTACATATGGACTTTGCTGGACCACTAAATGGTTCATACTATTTAATTGTGGTTGACAGTTTCACAAAGTGGCCTGAGATATTAACGGGTAAATGACCTACTACCACAATAACAATTAAATTCTTACACAAACTTTTTGCAAGGTTTGGAGTACCTGACAGTGTTGTATTCAATAATGGAACTCAATTTATTTCTAGTGAGTTTTAAAATGTCTGAAAAACTATGCGATTAAACATTTGACAAAGCCAATTTATCATCTGAGGTTGAATGGTCAAGTTGAGTAAGTTGTTGACACCTTTAAAATGGCATTAAAGAAAGCTAAAAACTTGGAAGTTGAAGAAATGGCACTACAAGAATTTTTGAACATATATCAAATAACATCAAATGCAAATGTCACCGCAAAAAATGTCACCTGCTGAGATCATGTTTGCTAGGAAAGTCAGATCCATATTTGACAAATTATTGCCAGGGAATAAAAAGAAAAGTCGACAGTGTGAAACTACCATATCATTTAAGATCAGCAATAAAGTCATCTTTAAAAGATTTAAGGCCAGAAAGGAAAATTGGCAGGAAGAAAAAATTATTATTTATTTAATTGTTAACTGATGATATCAAGAAGGCAATTTATGAAAATTAGAAACAACATAGGTCCAAGGATAGAGCCCTGGGGGGGGGGGGACACCTGCATTTATGCAAAAAGATATAGAAGAGTGGCCATTTTAAACAACTTTCATTTCGCAATTTAATAAGAAAGATTGAAACAATTAAAATATTAATCCAGAAATACCATAACCTTTTCAACTTATGAAGAATACCAGTATGCCAAACCCTGTCAGATGCCTTTGAGATATCCAAAGAGACTGAGCTTCACCATTATTCTCAACTCAGTATCTATGCTGAGGACATAACTATTTAATCTTGTCTTAATAATACATCTGATTGGTTTGATAAGGTCAAATTGGCAGCTGATCTAAAAAATGACCTACAATCTGTTGTTAAATGGGGCAAGAAGTGGTTTATAATTTTAATGCCTCAAAAATTAAACTCCTCTCTTTTTATCATCTGAGAGAATCCTTTTTAACTTCCATCTGCATGGCTGATGTTAACCTCCTGGAGATTAACTCATTGCACTTCTCAGACTAAAGTTTTCAGCCGATATAAAGTGGAAAGAGCATATTGAATCAATTGCTAAGTAAGCAGCTAAGAAAGTTGGCTCACTATATCATGCCATACAATTTTTCTCACCAGATTATACATACATACATACATACATACATACATACATACATCTTACAGATTTATAAGTCTACCATTCATCCTTGCTTTGAATATTGCTGCCACATCTAGTCTGGTGTTCCTGCTGTATATTTAGATATTCTTGATAAAATCTGAAGACAGAGGAAAGCATTGTGTAACATACTTGATGAGCTTGAGCTTATGGATGGTAGAACAGGGTTTGGAAGCAATAACAAAAAGACAAAACTTATTAAGAACTACAAGAGACAGGAAGATGTGGAGAGCCATGATCGCCTATGTCCTGAAGGAACATGGCATATAAAAGAAGAAGAATGACAGAGGAAGTCATGATTAAACAAGGAAAACTTCTGCATATTTCTTTTCCTTTCACTTTTTAACAAATGAATGGCTTGTCTTGAAGATGTACAAATGCAGAAAACACCAATTATAATTTATGAATCTTCATTCAGTAAATAAAGTTTGAACATGTTTTATTATGAGGTGATATAAAAAAAAGAACTGCTGACACAAAATTTGCTTTAATCTTCACACAAATTTGGCTTGAACAATATTCTCTTTGTCACTACCCATGTACCCATATTTAACAAAGTCTTTAATATCAGCGCTCCACGTTTCTCTGAGTTAAATAACTGGGTAGACCACTATTGCATTTTCCTATCTGTACCTGTAACTCCATCATTGGCTTTAATGTATCAATAAGCCACAATCATTTAACTTGTGTCATCAATTAGGTCAATCAAGCTTTGCTGACAATGGGCAAACTGACACACCTGTTGATGAAATGATCAATAGTATGCAGGTAACTCTGTTATTTGCCTCCCTATCATGTTCTTCTCCTGACTAGGAATATAGTACTAGAAAAAAGCTCCTTTTTTAATTATCCTTTCATGGTGTCAAATCCCAAAAAAATAAAAAATTAAATTCTGTAAATTTGGATTTCCAAATTCTTTGAAAAGAGTTGCTCAAATGAATTTACTATTTTATCAAAATAGATTACATTTATTATTATTGTAAATTTGGAAGAAGAAAAAAAAATTCACTTTCATAATGTGTTTAGACTTTATTCCAATTTTAATCATTGTTTTTAAAATGATAAACATTGCTGAAGATTAAAGGTAGTTAAAAAAAAGTGGTGTCGCTTTAAAAAAAATCCTTTTGACACTCTGTCTTATTGTGGGCACATTTGTTCATGTTTGCCAAAAATCCAATATTAATTATAGGTTTATAAAAAACTTGATTCCTATCTGTAACTAACTTTCCTATTTTGGGGATTTATGGGCATTGATGAATTAAAATTATCCAACATGTAATTTAAATAAAACAGAATAGTAAAAATTTTATTCATTTTTTCTGTCAAAGACTTCCAAAAAGAAAATCTCTTATTCTGCATTGAAAGAAAAACCTTATTTTAACATGTATCTGAGGAATAGTCAGTTACTTGCCTTTCTTTTTTTTATATTTGTAATGATCATCATTCACTTTGCAATTTGAGAACCTATATTTCATTTTTGCCCTAACAAAAGGGTTTAATTATGTTGGTATCACTCTAAATTATAAACAAACCTCCAATGATACATGAAGTTAGTAATTTGCTAGATTATTTTAAATATGTAAATAAACAATTGTTTCCATCTCATATGACCTATTTGCATTAAAATTGTTGTGGAGTTGAATCAACCCACAAAAAGAAAAAGGCTAGAAAGGTTTTTAAAGGTTTTAGGAAGAAAGGGAGGAGGAAAGTGTAAGTGTCACGTAGCTTGTTAAGGAAGAGTGTAAGTGTAGCATAGCTTGGTGAGGAAGACAGGTGAATGACTAAGGGAATCTCTTTTTAAGTTGCACTGGCCTTCATGAACTTCTCTCGTATGTTGCCATTTTTATCTCCTTACTTTCTTCCTTGCCTCTCTTTTTCACCTATACATGCAAAGAAATCACATTTCTTTTCATCTTAATGAATAACTAAACACTTTAACACTTTTGAGAAAAATTTAGTTGCAAAAATACAAAAATAAAAATATTTTATATTTTTATATTTAAAACTTTTCTCGTCTTTTTCTTTGTTGTGAGTTGATTCAAATCCGCAACAAAATGTCTTCATTTTCTATAAAAGTTCCCAAGAAGGAAACTGTTTATCCCACAAGATCTAAGATTTGCATTAAAATATCTTTTCAAAGGCTTACAAGAATAAAACTTTAGGCAAACTTGGATAGTCCTGGGTATGATGATGAACTACATCTGACAGCAAGGTGAGAGATTGGAGGTTTTGAAGTGTGTGGAACTACCACTTAATTGCTGTTGTTCCCAGGTCCACCCTGACCAGAGATAGCAGCATGTTAGGGTCCCCACTATGGGCAAATAGTGAGCCCCCAAACAAAACACTATGAAAGTATAAAATACATTTTTATAGTAAAATTATCAGCAATGCATTTTTATATAAAAATTGACCAACAATATATACATACTAACAAATTGTAGTGACTGTGCACAAATTCGTTTAAAATACTGCAAAACAACCAACTCTTTCATGACATTAATCCATATAATATCCTACAATATCTTAAATAAATCAAACTGTATTCCAAAATATAACTACAATATAACACACATATCATCGCCTCTAGTAATCATGTCCACACAAACATGTACAAGCACAAAAGCTGAGTGTCATCTACCATGTATTCAATTGTGAAAGCAGAATAACATATATTTTATTACTTCCAAGCTCTCAAGAAAATTAAATTTTGACATTAAATGACCCATAAGGAGTTGATATACTGTTAAACAAATACATCAGTCATTCAATCAGCAAACATGGAACTTTGTGCCAGTAAAAAAAAGTAATTGGAAATCTGATGAAGGAATGAGATTGTATATCCCATGACTGTGGTGAGTTTGAAAGAATACTGAAAAGGGTGCTAGAGATTTGAGGAAACTTGCTGTTACTCAGCCTACCAAAATAACCATCAAAAATCTTGTATGGACATGCAATATGCAATCCCTAATGCTGGATCTTAAAGTCACAAGAACTAATGAAAATTTCCTCCACTCTTATTAATTTTCTAAAGGTCATAATAAACGCATATAATAATTACCTTAATCCTCAACAATCTTAATGTTAAAATTAGATGTGATAACTTACAGATCAACATTGGCATATTTCAAGGAGACTTTCTTTCATCCCTATTATTTTGTATTGTGTTAACACTTGTCTTTAGGCTTATTAATCACTGATTTTGCATGAAAGATTTGAAACTGTTTAACAAAAATGACAATTAACTCAAATGTATATTGGCAACAGTAAAGAAATTCAGTGACTTTATCAACATGAAATTGGGCCAAGGTGAGTTTAGAAATTAGGCTGCAGTGTGTGTTGAAATTGGACCAAGGTGTGCACAATAATTGGGCTGAGGTGGGTGTAGAAATTGGGGTAAGGTGAGTGTAGAAATTAGAGTGAGGTGAGTGTCAAAATTAGACCAAAGTGTGCATCAAAATTGGGCTGAGGTGAGTGTAGAAATTGGGCCAATGTGAATGTAGAAATTAGACTGAGATGAGTGTCAAAATTGGACCAAGGTGATCATCGGAATTGGGCCAAGGTGAGCATAGAAATTGGGCCAAGGTGGATGCAGAAATTGAATCAAGGTGAGTGTCGAAATTGGCCAAGAAGCAAACTGATACAATGGCCATTAAATTTGACAGTGAAACTATGATTCTTGAAGTGGATTAGAAAGAAATGTACAATTCATTTGGAATCAAAGAAGGACAAGGAATCCAATATGCAGCAGTGAAAGAAAAAAAATCATAAAACAACTCATCCAAACATCTGCCATATTAATAGCAATAGAGTAGAGAAAGGCTGGTGATATTTTGTCTGTTGGATAATGGTTGCCAGTGGGTGAATTATTCTCTACATGGCACCCCTTTCTGGACAGTGAGGATTGACAGCACTAGCCTGTGGAATCTTCCACATCAGCCAGTCACCCCTGCATGGGTAAATAAACTATTCCCTGTAAGTGAATATATGACAAGCATTCATTGGTTAATCACCTTCAATCTAGCTTGCTGATTGGTCAGTTTCAAACAATCAAATCACCCCCACGCGACAGATCTATTTTGGCGCCAACTCAGAGCCTGTCACATGGTACAGAAAAATTATAAAAACAAAACACGCGTCTCATTCCTTGCTGCCAAGATGTAATCTTCAAGAACGCCCATCTTAACCTTTGCGGTCAGACGTTAAAGACCATTATCCACATTCACGCAAGTACGAACTCTGAAATCTCTTCTGAACTTTTACCAACTTGTACAATACACAATTCCAAACATGCAACGACTCATTCTTCTACAGTTTATCAACTTCTTTATGAGTTGAGGTACAATATTTCCAAGTCTAAGAAACACAACTCTGTCTAACTTTTCAGTTTACATGCATGTATATCAAATACTTAATAAATTCAATTGTTACGTTTTGAAACAATACGTTATGTTTTTGAATAATTATTCTCTGTCTTGTATTAATTGTTGTGGATGGAAGATTATTGAACACGCGCAATTTTAAGCCTTCTCATCATTCAAACCTCTGATATCTCTTAACACCCATCACACATCCTCAACAAGCCCATATGCGGCAGCAATACTTCATTCTTAGTCTGATTTGACTCATACAAAGAGAGAGCATTACAGTGGGAGTTAGGTATTTTCTGGAGTAATATAATGAACTGACAATTCTTCCAGCAACTTTTGGGGTAGCATGAATATACGTGTTCTATCTGAAGTCAAGAGCTTTAGCCCCAGTAGTCGTTTGTGGCAAATCTCTTTCAGGGTATCACCACTCATCAGGATTTGTGTAGGTTTAGAGTTTACTTTCATTTAATCCTTACCATTAACAAGAAAAAAAGTAAAAGTGACAAATTAAATAATAAAGATAAGATGTAGGTGAGATAAGTAAAAGCGTTTTATTTTATTTTTCCATGATTTACAAAGGTTTGATTGTTTGATTTTGTTTTGTTTTGCTTTTATATCAGTTGTAGGAGACTGAGAGTTAGTTTGGGGTATAACATAAGGCAGTATTCAAAAGGAATGCAAAGAAAATCAACAGGTATATGTAGTTGAGTGAGATAGATTTGTGGGAGAAATATTCTATGAATTATCGCATTGTATTGGTTGAGATGCTGCTTCTGGTCTAATTGCTGGCTGAAGGCAATGCAGCTAATGGAAGTGCCTTGATGTCACTGCAGATGTCCAGAGGAGTCATATAGTCTACCATATTCAGGCAAGCTTGCTTGCTGAGGAGTCCATCACTAATACAAGCCTGGTTAGATCTGCCTTCATGGGTGGAATCAGCATTGGCCTTATAGTGATCAGAAACAGCTGCTGTGAAAACTGCATAGGTTTTTTATGATTGATCATAAAAGAGGTTTCATGACCCTGGTATTTTGGGATAGTATTCATGGAGCTGGATAAAATTAAGGTTTGTTTTTGTCATATGAGCTGTGGATGTTGAAGTGAGCACTTTTGTTTCAGTTAAAGAATTGTAGTTCCAGCAGGGTACAATAGTCCAAAACAAGGCTAAAATTACCTTTCTTTCCTCTGTTTCAACACTAAGGTGTTGTGGGTTGATTGTGTCACATTATTTACTCATTGGCTGAGTAAGTGTACTGGTATTGAAGGGGTCAGGGACAAATTTATTAAAATTTAAGAAAATATTGGTCAATGGTTTTTCATAGGGTGCAACAGATGGCCCACAGGCAGCATGTTTGAGAGCCCTGATATAAAGTGTTTTCTGTGTACAGATACTGAGGAGATTATGAATTATCTAATATCCAGCTACTCTACTCCAGCACTAGAGAAATTTAAAAATAGTCATGACAGGGAAGGGCAATACATTCAAGGGAAGATTTGCCAACATGATAACCTAATCTGTAAAGAGAATAGGATGTGTTAAAAGCTGCAAAGGGTGATGGAGTTACTTCACTACATGCAACAATTATACTCTAAAAGCTTGGAAACCAGATATTGTCATAAAAGACATTAAAAACATAAATGCTGTCAACTTTACATACCATTTTATAAAAGATTTTCAATAAATGAATTTGATAACTTCACTAAATATAAGGATCTAGAAATAAAATTTTACAATAATGTGGCATTTCTCAGTAGTTATAGGAGCACAAGGAATGATTAAGAATAATAGTTATACAGGCATTACAAAAATCCAAAGAGATCCATCTTTATCACAAACTAGCTTAAAAGACACTCTATCAGGCACATATAAGCTAGTTCCTGTTGAAAACTCTTGGTTTGGTCATCATCACAATAGCTAGGGAGGCGTAGATGCTCCAGAAGAACTCAAAATTGATCGCTGCATTTAAGTATTGAATTAATATTGAAGCTTACCTTTTAAAAGTTCAATGACAATTCTTCTGCTGCCACTTAATTTAAAACAATTTGATGTACATAGATCCTTATTTTCCATACAAACAAATATTTTTATTTCATGGGTGACAGAACAGGGGACAATTTATAAGATAAAATTAATATAGTGTAAAGATGGGAAAATAGAAATTAGAGTTAGTTACACATTCAACATTTGAAGAGTTAGAGAAACATAATAGCTAATTAAGTAAAACCTATATTATGGAATATAATATATTAATATATATTTTTAACCTCGCATAATCTGGCAACCCTGAATCTGAATCCAACAAAAATTGTTCCCTGAACCTAACTTTTCTAGGGCTTTTGAATGAGCTATGAATCATTTAAATTGGACCAGTGGGAGTGGAGGAGTTGATTGGACACACACATGCACACACAAACACACACACATACACTGTACTTTATATAAGATACAAAAGAATTTGTTAATGACAATTGTTTCCATAATAGAAAAACTTCAAATAACTTTGTTATAAAATAAAATAAGACATATCTCACCTGGTTTACAGGCAAATACTCAAGAGCAAGAGCCGGATGTGAACGGGACAAAAACCCGTCACAAAATGACTATTATCTTCATTTACAAATGTTCCCGACACACGTGTTCAGGTCGAAAAATAAAATAATATTTAAAGTGCTCTATTTTTCGTCCAATAAAATGCTTCCCTCCTAATTATACTCGCTTCATTTTTCGAGCCTGTTAAGCCATAAAAAACGCTATAAAAGGGGTCACACGGAAGTTCAACAGGCAGTCCACAGGTGCCCAGGGTAGAGACCTGTCACAGGTAGCAGCTGACAGCAGGGGAGCGTCAACCACCGTCAACATGTGTGAACTACTATGAGAGATCGACCTAGATCCGAAGCTGGCTTATGAACTTTACCACAAGGTAGCTGTCCCAAACCCACATGTTCCTGTTGAAATAAACCACGTAAATCTATTTCTGCTGTTGTCGTATTTCTTTCTTGCAACCATACGCTTGTCTATAACAACTTCTTAAGAAAAAAATTTATTTACCTTCCATTTCAGGGGAAAGACTTGGTAAATGATTGGATCAAAGAGCAAAAAAAAGAAGGAATAAAGATAACAATAAAGATGAAGCCTGGATAGCACAACAGTCGAAATGTTGTGATAACAACAACAAAGATGAGGACAATAGTCTGAATGTAAATAGTTTAAATAATAATAACTCCTCATCCTAAAAATTCAGGCAGCAAAGATAAGAAGTATCCAAGTTTTTCAATTAATATTCTGTATGTAACATTTCATCAGAGACAAAGAAAAATGTACTTTATTTTAACTTTAAATGCAAAAAGTGTCAAAAATCAGTAATTGAATTAAGCAATAAGAGTTAGTCCCTCTAAATGAGGGTTGGTCTGTAATGATTGCTGCACAAAAATTAGAATTCATAATCCAGAAAAATCTGAGTCATGTCTTGTCTCTTACCACTGATGAAAATAAATTTCCAGCCATTTTGATTTGACGTTTAGCTTTGGCAAAATTTCTGAATAATTAAAACATTCTTGCTTCATTAATTGATAAACATTTTGCTAAAATAGATCGGCAATCTCTTAACAATAACAGAAAAAGAACCTGATGCGATTTTGTTTTCTTTTTATCTTGAGATGAAAATGAAAATAAAGCAGATTTATTGATATATCACAACAAATTGATGCAGACAACAGACGTACTGATAACTCAATGTAATCTGCAGCTGTCACTTCTCTTTTGATTTGTTTTTTACTTTTTCAGTTTTCTTTTTTTTATTGAAAAATGAATGAAAAGCAAAAAAAAAAAAAGAACCATCAAACATTTCTTGTATTTTCTAATTTGGGAGATTAGCATTTTTTTTTTTTTTAAATTGAGTTCACTCCAAGCAAGGCAGTAAAGCCACTAAGACACAAATGGTTACTGGGTGTGGAAGAAACAGAAACATTACTAATGAGCAAGAAAGAAAAAAGTAATCAGGAGGACAGTAGATTGCAATTTACATTTCATTTAAATTTTTGCAGATTAAAGTTGACTGGAAAGCATGGAGCTGGTAGGGAATTCCACAAGGGAAGTGTGAGAAAAGAAACTGTTAGCATAGAATTTATGACCAACTGTAAATTGATGAGATCTCAATGCCAGTCTTGTAGTGTGACTAAATTCAAAAAGTCTAGGTACTATCGTGAAGAGCTCATCTGAACAATTACTGTGAAAATATTTATAGAAAAGGCACAAGGAGGCAACCTTATGATGGTGGGAAATACCAGATCAGGATCAATAATATTGCTTCTTCTTTGGATTTTATCAAGGAGCTCTAGATAAATTGCAGGATGTGAACTTTTTTCATCAAAACCAGATTCCAGTTCTTTAGCATCATGTTCATTTATATTTTTTTCTCTTTCCTTCACACGCATAGAAAGACAAGTACAAACAATGATATGCATAGTGAAACCAAATCTTACTGGAACTCATTATGTAGGTACCTTTAATGAATAAGCAACAATTTTGTGTTTCTCATGTGTTTAGATTAATTTATCATCACCAAACTTGATTCCCCATAGGGCATGCAGACTTGACTGTATCCTTGCAATTATCTTAACAAAATGTGCCCATGAACTGGGTCCTGTTCTCTCCAAATTTTCCAGTCAACGACTTGCTGCTTCTTGCTTTCCAGCTTTTTGGAAATCCTCTTCTGTAATTCCTGTCTTTAAGAACTCTGGTGAATCTTTTGATTCCTTGAATTATTGCTCTTGTTTTGACAGAGGACGGTAAGTGTGATGCTGAGATCTGAAGATGTACTGGGATGGCCAAGGACGCATTCCAAAAGTTGGGCAGAGTATTGTGAGACAGGAGGATTTCTTTGGTAACAAAGAAAAGAGTACTGAGCTGCTATGTGACATCTGTCCTCCTTTACGGTAGCAAATGTTGAACAGTCTTCTCAAAGATGAAGAAGAGACTTGAGGTGGTGAAGGTATGATTCTTGGACCTATGTTATTTCTTATCTTCATCAATGATGTCATCAGTTCCTAGCTAAGTATTTTATGCGGATGATGCAACTATTTACTTCTGTCTTAATACACTCTATTGAGTAATATGCATATAACTTTGTCTATGATTTCTGCTATCATCTCTAAACTAAATCCATACAAAGCTTGTATACTTGATGGTATCCCTGCAATTGTCCTAACAAAATGTGCTCATGAACTGGAGCCTGTTCTCTCCAAACTCTCCAACCAATGCCTTGCTGTTTCTTGCTTTCCAGCTTGTTGGAAATCCTCTTTTGTTCTTTCTGTTGTTAAGAACTCTGATCCATTCCTGTTAAGAAATTTTTGATTTTAGTCTTATACCTCTTTTTGGCAATGTACTGGAGACTAATCGAGTCTGTATTAATTAACCATCTCACTTTGCCTGGCTTTCTTCCAGATAAATAATATGGCTTTCACTTCTCTAGATCAACAACCAAATCGACTCTGCATTAGTTAACTATCTCACTTTGTATGACTTTCTTCCAGATAAATAATATGGTTTTCACTTCTCTAGATCAATTGCTGATGTGTTAACAGTTATTACTGAATTTGTCTATCAAGCTTTAGATAAAAACAGAAAAGGCTTGGGTTGCTGTGGTTTTATATACCTTGACTGGCAACTAGGTCCCATCCTTTTTACATTTGAAATAGCTAGATGTCACCATAAGTCCTATTCTAATAGTTTCTTTCCTCATACTTCTTGCCTGTAGAACTGTCTTTCAGTTCCTTTCTTCCCTGTTAATGTCAATCATCATTTTCTTGAAACCCGTTCTTTTATTGTCCTATCTCATCACTAATATCTTATTTTCTTTTACTCTCAATAACCCCTTGTGTCTTAGTGGTATTGTTTCCTTGCTAGTGGTGAAATGATAAAAAAAAATTTAGTTCTTTCAATAAGTAAGTTATTTGAATTATTTCTGTTTTTTGGGATGTTCTCAACAAACCCATAACAGTTTCTGCATTCACACGAAGTGCAGATTTTTTATTTCACATAGACACGCACACATACACAGAAAATGAATCTACATTTCACCATTTTATATTTTTAATTTTGTGCATGCATGTTGTTTGCTATTGATTTTATTGACTGCATAGTATAGTAGGGTCAGTTGGGCACCATCTGTGAGAAAAAGAGTACCATGACACAATTCACTCCACCAGAAATTTGGAAATGGCATGCTGTACTGCTTGGCATTTGCACCAGAAGCTCCAATATGAACATTTCAGAGTGTTTGAGTGTCAATCTAAGGACAGTGCAAAGAATTCAGAAAGAGTTGGATGAGTCTAATGGTGATTACGAAGGTATAGCAGCTGGATAACACACTCTGATAAGAAAAGAATTCCCAAATTTGTTGGTAAGATCCAGGCCATGATTGAAAATGATCCCTCCAAGTTAATCAGGTCCACAGTGAGGGAGGTAGTGCTGCCCTGGGTCAAGAGGGTGGCTACTGGAAGATCTGATGTCTGGCAACAGGATTCTGCATCATGCCACATCACATCACCCCTTACATCTGGCCACCTAACTCCCCAAACTGCAACTCCCTTGATTATTATGTGTGAGGCGCAGCTGAGCAAGACACCAACTAAACTTTTTGCAACACCAAAGATGAACTGAAGGCAAGGATTATGCCAGCATTCACTTACAAGGAGACCATCCAGAAAAGTTGCAGAAGATTCCAAAGTCTTCTAGAGGCTGTGATTGAGGCCAATGATGATTTTGTTGAATAAATTTACTCTTTATTATTTAGGTAAATATATCTGTTAAAATGAGGTGTCAGTGTTATTTTCATTTTTGCATAATTTAGATGACAATTTATTCACCGCACCCTGTATTTTATCTCACATACACACACATCAATACACACACCAATACACACACATACACAAATGAATATATATTTTTTCTCATGCCATGTCCATCCAGGACAGAAATTATCATCACTCTCAACAGATTCCTTTTTATTAACTGTGAATTTCTATGCATCCTTGTGGAAAATGGTGGAGTGGTTGCCTGTTGCCGTCTCACCATTTTGGAATTCATAATTTTCTTTCTCTTTGACTAGTTATGCCACAAGTCTAGAGAGCCCAGTCTATCCTGCTATTTAACCCATAGTTGGGGGGGAGAAGAAAGAGATACATGTTTTTCTCAAGGGCATTTATGTGAAAGTGAATACAGTAAACAAGCCTGGAAATTGAATTCTGTTTACCAATTCTATTATCCATGCCAGCAGCCATTATGCTACCCACACATACTAATGAGTATATACAATTAGAAATCAATTGGTACATATAAGTATAAATATGTACTACAAATCTTCAGCTACCTAGATGTGCGGGAGTGAGTGCACCTCTGATTTTGAGTGAATGTTTACATTTGATTTTGCACATTATTTGTATCTCTTTTAATCTGGTTTCATCTCTTAATGCATGTCAGTCCATTCAGATACATTCATGACTGTACCTGTTTTGCTAACCTATGAATATACCATACACAGAGACGCATTCAAAATATCTGTTTCACATACCCACACACGTGCAATCTCTCTTTCAAACACACATACAACACCCGCATGTGTCAATTTTTCTCTTCGACTTGCACATCACTAACCTAAACCCATTCTCTCTCTCTTACATGTGCAGCATATACACACACTAAATCTCTCTCTCTTTCACACACATACAACACACATGCACATTCAATATTTCTCTCACACACAACATGCACACACTCAATCTCATACACACACACAATCATATGTCAAGAAAGAAATACAACAAAAACTTTATATAAATATATATCTTTATATTTACATATAAATCTGTAGCTATCTGTCTGCATAAAACATCTTACATTAAAGTATTAAGCAATTTTCTGTTTTTCAACTAATTAAAAAGGAATAATAATTGACCCTATCTTTATATAAATTTACATTGTCCCTTGCTTCAAATCCCTGCCCTAGAAATTATATCACAGATAAGCAAATTCCAAAGAGGAGTTCAGACTTACTCATCTCAGATTTTGCTTATTAATTAACTGTACCTATTTATCAAGTGTTGATTGCTCAATTATATTATTTTGCAGTTTTTTGAAAGTTTAAAAAATTGATTTGAATATTGTGAATGTCATGTGTTAAAATGAACAAGCAGAGGGCAAACTTATAAATAATTTCATCAGGTTGTAATTTCTTCCTGGATAAATTTAGAGAATTTCACAGATAACTGATATAACTATTAACATTTTCTGTTACTTGTTTTCATCACTGTATCATACATGCATATACATAATTAAGATATTTAAAGATAATGTGAGCACTAATTATAAAGCAATTTAAGTCTACACTCAATATCACTTTCTTTGAAATGAGTAAAAACATGTTGAAAGATGTTTTAAATAACCCCAACAGTTACTACTAGACCTATACAACATGACTTAGAATACAAACACCAAAAAAAAAATCTACTAACTACAAACCACTTGAAAATAGAAAATGAATTAGTCAAAAGTTCTTGGGATGGACTGTTTCTACACAAGAAAAAACTGTAACAACAATAGAAAACTGAATAAACAACTTAGAAAATTTTCCTTGTCCGTCACATTCAACGAAATATAAAAGAAGGATTTCCCCCTAAATATGCAATATATATAAGTGGATATTGTGGACAACACCCAACAGGGACAGCCTGTTTCATGCTTAGATGCCATCTTCAGGCCTGAAGATGATGTTTAAGCATAAAATAGAGTGTGAGTGCTGACCTCAATATCCACTTTTATATTTACGTATGCTCTATCTCTGATATTGAGCACTTTAACTCATAAATATCACAATCATGTAAGTTATTAAAGTCACAGAGGCACCACAGATACTGCAGCCACAGTAGAAGTGGTGTGTCTTGGGAAAGATAACCTGACAGAGCCCAACATTCCCCAGGCTAGTTTGAATTCAGAGTTTTCCTTCTCCTAGACTGGTTGACACCCAAGGCTGTAGAACCCAGTCTGTTCTGCTATTTAACCATAGATAGAGGAGAAGAGATGGATTCATACCTTTCCCAAGGGTATTGGCATGGGAATAAATGTAATGAACTCAAGTGGCATTCAAACTCGGCTCTTTAATTCCTTAATCCGAGCCACAATCCATTACTCCACCATGCCTCCATAAAATTAATGTACCTAAAAACTATATTTTTATCAGAGTGTATGTTAATACAAACAGTGTGAACATAAGTATCAATAGTGGATGGTAACAGTCTGTTTCATATTTAAATGTAATTGTTAGGCCATGTTCTGATGATTGTGTTTATACATGAAACAGACTGTTGGCATCTGATGTTGACACCTATGTCCAAACTGCTTATTATATATATATATATATATATATATATATATATATATATATATATATACACCTATGTTTGGTTTGCCAATTAAGTTTTGTTGGTTACCCAACTTACCAGGCACAAAAAAATCTAGTTATTTCATTTACCTAACACTATACTATATATATATATATATATATATATATATATATATATATATATATATATATATATATATATTATATATATTTTATATATATATATATATATATATAACTACAGAACAGAAAAATAGGCGAGAATTATATTTTTGTTAGCAAAAATTAATTGAGAAATGAAAACAGAGAATAAACCTGTTGCGAAGGTTAAGATTATGAAGATCGATCTGTCATAATAGGCAGTTGATCTGGCTTATGTTTTTGCTGAGACAGTGACAGGCCCAGGGATGAAAAACAGAGAGTCTCTTTGTGGAGAATTTAGATAAACAAATATATTTTTCATTTGGTGAAAACAAATTGGGAAATAATTTTATTTCTCGCTCGGAAGGTTAAACGAGAATGAATTTCTCTTAATGTGTTGGATGTACTGTACAATTAAGGCTGGAGTTATGAAAAGAAATTCTGTCATTGATGGTCTGATTTATATTTTAGCTGGACAAAGAAAAATAAAAAAGATTCAGAGAATTAATATTAATGACTAGAATAAAACTCTGATCTTCTGCCTATGCGCTTTAAAAATTAGATGGTGTCGGGTGGTGGTGTGAAATTTGTGGTGTGAGATGTGAAGCAGATGGGTGTTAGGGGAGGAACAATTCCTGTAACTATTCCCAAGAAAGGTGAATAATTCTCCAAATTTAGAAAGTTGATTACAAAAACAGAAATAAAGAACAAAGAAAGCCCTTATTAGAATTAATATGAAAATTAAAGAATCAACAAATCACAAGAACCCCTCAGCCCCATGTCAGTTTTGGGCCAAAGTGCATATAAGCAGATGACTTTGGGGAGCTCAGAAACTTGGCTAAGAATCTACATCAAGTGCCTCTGGAATCGACATCAGCTGCCAACCAGAATTCCTTATTCCAAAACTTTGAACCCAGCCATTCGAGAAGTTTAGGGAAGGCCCAGTGTCAATATAGAGATTGATGCCAGAAGTGTTAATTTTTGTTATACCAAGAGCTATATCAACCAGTTGAAGATTAACCCCACAAATCTATCACTTTAATTTTCATCATAAAGATATTATTTTTTTTCTTTAATATAGCACTTGCCACAGCTTGACTGGTGCTGCAAATCTATAACCTTTGATTTTCCACTGCTCTGAGATCAAAAATACAATGTGCACAGAGATGGTGTGGATCAAAACAGCCAGCGACCAACAACCAGTTTGGACCAGTGTCAGCACTGACCAATGCAGAATTAGTCCATAGTTAAAGCATAGTCTCTGGACTCTGAGGACCAGACCATTAAGCGTGGTTACACTACTGGGTGTAGGTGGCAGTGAAAAGGTGTTACAAATCTACCCCCATGGACTAAATTTTCATTTCAAAATTCTAACATATATCACCTGAAGAAGGCTGGAGTGTACAAGGCCGAAATGTCGTGAATATGATAATAAAGTTTATGTAAATTGTGTAAATAGAAAAATACCAGCGATCTTAACTCTAAAAAATACCGTCGTCAGATTTTGTTTTTATGAATTTGTTTTTATTTAAATAATCATAAAAAAAATTTGTCTTCTTCACAATTGCACCAGGTGATGGTTAACAAGCTGATCTTATGAGATATTATCAGTAAGACTGTGTACTCCACCATAAAGGCCTTGTACAAGATTAAGCAAAATATAGCAATTTCAAAAAAAAAAAAAATTAACCTCCAATGAGTTTGACTGTAACATATTCTTTCTGATTTAAACAGTTATTTATCTGCTTTAGAATTGTAATAAAAACAATACAAAAGAATTTTTCTACAACAAGTGATACATGACAACAGGTGCAAATAAACTTGATTGACTGGCATTAAGAATGTTGCCTGGGAATGGACAGATGGTCCAAAGCACAAAAGCTTTGGTGACACTTCCTTCCAGTATGATAAATCAGTAACCAGTCTACCAACCTTTCATTACTTATACTTATTTTTGATTAATAATAATAATAGGTATGTTTTTTTCAGTAGCAAAAAGAGATAAAAATGTAATGTTGCTCCCACTGACCCCCAATTCATCCTCATTCATATTATATTTGCATTTTTAAATTTACCAAAAATCAGGGCATATCCACCTTGAATGAAAATTTTAATACATAATCATTAATTATTTATTTTTATAATGAATAGGTTTATTTAAAAAATCTGAGAAAATGTTATTCTTTTTGTAATAACCACCAATATTTTCATGACTAACTTTTACTCAAAAAAATGTTTAAGTCACAAATTTTTACATTTCCATAAAAATTAATCACCAACACATCTCTACAGAAAAATTTTTTTACAAAGATTCCAACACAATACAAATGGGATTGTCTTAAAAATTTGTTTTAAAAACAGTATTTCAGTTTTCAGGAAAATTTTTCATTTGTTGAAATCTTTAAACATTTTTAGTTTTTAAGCCATCCTTTTTTCAGTTTTCTTTCTAGAAATGTAAAAATAGGGATTAGAAATTTCACTGTAATTACTAACCATAGAGTTCTGATTAGTATTACTATTAGTAAAAAAAAAAATCAGAGAACTCCTCCTTAGTAGATGATCTTGGAATAAAAAAATTATTTTACCGAGATATACTACCTTTTTAATTGATTTAAAAGAATTGTTCACAAAGAAAATTACAATTTACAAAAAATAAGTGCTACAGAAATGAGCACTTCTGCCCCTCTTCCCCAGTAAGCATAGGGCCCACACACAGTTGAGAGGTTCGGTGTAGTAAGCACGAATCCTGTCAATTATTATAGTTGATGATTGACAATATAACTTAGAAAAAAAGTAAAAAGTACAAAAAAGTAAAAAGTACAAAAAGCTAAAAAAAACTGCTGAAATTAGCCCTTCTGGTGTTCCAAACTCATCAGGGGTTCCTGTAGAGTACACACTGCACCAGCTATGCAGATAAATGATGTATAGTATTAGTTGATGACTGAGATTGTAATGTCAGTTTAAATATAATTTAAGAAATGGCAGATGGCAATAAAATAGAACTGAAAAAAAATGGAAGAGGTCACAACAGGACCCAAAAAAAGCGGGGGCAACCCTCAGTCAGGTGTTTTGGCAGTAAGATGCACCAGCCCCATATATATGCATACACACACACACACACACACTACAGTTCAAAAGTTTGAAGCCACCCCCAGAATTAGCATGGGATGAACTTGACAGAAGAGTGAAAAAAAATGTAAAAGAGCTTTTGGAGTCATTGAAAAAAGAATGAAATCAATTATGAAACTTATACTTTGAGAAACTTTTGCAACAAATGCCAAAAATTTGTGCTGCAGTAATCAAGGCTAAAGGAGGATATTTTAACGAGAGCAAAATTTAATCATAAAATGCTTTTTTACTTTTTGCCATAATAAAATTTCTAATAAAAAATCATATCTCACTTTTTTTTTAACCATGTATAATAGTTTTCACTTATTTAAAGTACAAAACAACTATTTTGGGGGCCTATTTAAAAAATTACTAGAGATGGTCTCAAACATTTGAACTGTAGCACACACTAATGGTGAAAAGTCCTTGCATGCCTTAGATTCTTTTTTAGGATAAATGATTTCTATGTAATAAAAAATGAATTATGAATAATTTTTAGTATCCTTCTTGCATTCAGGATAACTTTTTCAAAATCTCCCATTCCTTTATTTCTTCTGACAAATTGTGAACAATTTTTTATCTTATGATAAACTAGCAGCATGGCCCGGCATTGCCCGTGCTTGATTCAAAAATCGTACGACTCATACAGCAATCACTACCCTTTGCCATGCTGATGTTGCTACATACCTTACTTCTTGCCTATCTTACATTGTGAATTTTTTCTAAGCTCTATACTAAACATTAAATCTGTTATGAAAAAAGAACTAAACAAAATGAACACAAAACGATCAGCTTTAAAAAAGGACTTGTAACTGGAAAAACCGAATGAAAAAAGAATGTTAACAACAAATATTTTTTCACACCCAACCCAGTTCTGCAGAATCAGAATCAACGTTGAGTTTAAGCAAGCAAATGAGCCAATTGGAGTAAAGTGCCATGCAGATTTAAATTTTTTCCACTTGTGACGAATGCAGTTATCGATTTTTTTTGCATGCTAGTTAACATTCATGTCAGTCAGCTGTTGGCTCTCATGCTGGCCAATAGAATCTTCCAGCCTATTCGTGGCAGCAAGCTATAGGCTCTCACTCTGGCCAGTAGAAAATGGCTGCAAACTACATGAAAACTGCCGTAGAAGAATGAAAAAATCAATTATTTCCACTATTGATGGAAGTTGGGAAATGCAAAGTCGGTCTCGACCTTCCTGCTAACTTGGAGCATGTGCATGTAAATTTTGGTGCAAATCCGTTGAAAATTGCGGCTGTGCATTCGTTACACACACACACATCCTGCCTTTTATAGATAGAGATTGATTAGTTGAGTAGTGGAAGCAGAGAAGGCCCCTGCTTTTGTATACCACACCTATGTCTGTTCTATGCCCAGGCACAGAGAATGTGGAACAACTGAGTGAAAGATGGTTGTAGAGTTAAGGGCTGAGTGGATGAGAAAAAGAAATAAAGAAAACAAAGCAGTGACTTTAGTTGCTTCTTCTTTCTTCATAGAATATGGTACAGATATTTTCTCCAACAATGTCACTGATGCATTTTCAAAACAAAATATAAAGATTTTAATTAATTTACATATGTAAGTTTTAAATATTTGTTGATTTTATTATTTTTTTCCAACTTCTCTCCTAAACATTAATGGCCATCATGAAGTGCATGCCTCAGTTTCACCACTGATAAATATACCATGATTTCATGTCTGTGAAGGAACAACTGCAACATGTGCAGTGGTGCTTGGACAGGCATTGCCTCTACACTACGCACAGGTGGAAAGATTATCCATAAAATGTTCAAATTACCTGTTTCACTCATGGGGACCAGCATTTGTAATGTACCAGCCACTTCAGACCATGCAAATTATTTACAAAACCTGGATTTGATCATCTTGGATGAAGCTTCTATGATCACTTCATTTGCTTTTCATGATATCACTAGCATTACTGCTGTTTTCTTGGTATTAAAGTTGTGCTCTTGTGGGGGAGACTTTAGGAAAGTCCTACCCATATTGCCAAGAGGAACTCATGAGGCAATCATTGAAATCTGTATTAAAAATTTTCCTCTATGGCTGATTTTCATCCAATACAGATTAAACCAAATCATCAAGACAGCAGCAGATCAAGGGAAATTTTCAGCATGGCTCTTAAAAAATAGCCTTGCCAGATTGAGACTTTCATATGTATGTCATGCATGGTGCCTAACTCATTCAGAAATATCTAAAGCTTTTTTTAATCATTTCACTCCAAGCAAGGTAAAAAAGCCACTAGGATCAAAAAGGTTACTGAGTGTTAGAGAATATGAGAAAAACTACTATTAAGGTAAAAGAACAAGAACACAGAAAAAAACGATTGACATTGTATTTAAATTTTTGATATAATCATTTTCTCAAATCAACAATTACAAATGACATTAAGCATGTAAGTTTTAGTGAGAACCATCCTTCTTTGAACTTTGTGGGCTGGCACTACAGAATCATGAAGATTGATTGATTTGTTTTCTATGTCTTATCAATCCATTGAGAGTTATTTAAAACCAGAAAATATTTTAAATTGTAAAAATTTTTTTGTGATAATAATGATTTAGTGATACAAGTCTTACTAATTAATGCATAGCTGGGAGGATAAGAGATGGATTCATATCTTTATGAATGATATTTGTGCATAAATGAATATAATGAACACATCTGAAATTGGAACTGGGCTCTCCAATTAACAATTCCAAGCCATTGCCCAGAACACCATCTACACATCCAAGCTTACAGCACCTGGTATTTTCAAGTGGTCACCCATCTAGATACTGTCCAGGCTTGATGTTGCTTAACTTCAGTGGTCATACAGGAACTTATGTTTCAACATGATATGGCCATAAGCCAGAATAACTTAGTACTGTACCACATAACTGAAACCACATTACTTGAGGATTTTGAAAGGCAGCAACAAAATCCATCTGGCAGCAAGACCTCTGATTGGAAGATTGGAGATATTGAGGAGCATGGGACAACGTCTTAATTGTTTTTGTTCCCAGATCCACCATTCCGGCAGCAAGACCTCTGATCGCAAGATTGAAGATAATGAGGAGCATGGGACTACCTCTTAATTGTTGTTGTTCCCAGGTCCACCATTCCTGCAGCAAGACCTCTGATTGGAAGATTGGAGATATTGAGGAGCATGGGACTACGTCTTAATTGTTTTTGTTCCCAGGTCCACCATTCCGGCAGCAAGACCTCTGATCGCAAGATTGGAGATAATGAGGAGCATAGGACTACCTCTTAATAGTTTTTGTTCCCAGGTCCACCATTCCGGCAGCAAGACCTCTGATCGCAAGATTGGAGATATTGAGGAGCATGGGACTACCTCTTAATTGTTGTTGTTCCCAGGTCCACCATTCCGGCAGCAAGACCTCTGATCGCAAGATTGGAGATAATGAGGAGCATAGGACTACCTCTTAATTGTTTTTGTTCCCAGGTCCACCATTCCGGCAGCAAGACCTCTGATCGCAAGATTGGAGATATTGAGGAGCATGGGACTACCTCTTAATTGTTTTTGTTCCCAGGTCCACCATTCCGGCAGCAAGACCTCTGATCGCAAGATTGGAGATAATGAGGAGCATGGGACTACCTCTTAATTGCTGTTGTTCCCAGGTCCACCATTCCTGCAGCAAGACCTCTGATTGGAAGATTGGAGATATTGAGGAGCATGGGACTACCTCTTAATTGTTTTTGTTCCCAGGTCCACCATTCCGGCAGCAAGACCTCTGATTGGAAGATTGGAGATACTGAGGAGCATGGGACTACCTCTTAATTGTTTTTGTTCCCAGGTCCACCATTCCGGCAGCAAGACCTCTGATTGGAAGATTGGAGATATTGAGGAGCATGGGATTACCTCTTAATTGTTGTTGTTCCCAGGTCCACCATTCCTGCAGCAAGACCTCTGATTGGAAGATTGGAGATATTGAGGAGCATGGGACTACGTCTTAATTGTTTTTGTTCCCAGGTCCACCAGTCCGGCAGCAAGACCTCTGATCGCAAGATTGGAGATAATGAGGAGCATGGGACTACTTCTTAATTGCTGTTGTTCCCAGGTCCACCATTCCGACAGCAAGACCTCTGATTGGAAGATTGGAGATACTGAGGAGCATGGGACTACCTCTTAATTGTTGTTGTTCCCAGGTCCACCATTCCTGCAGCAAGACCTCTGATTGGAAGATTGGAGATATTGAGGAGCATGGGACTACCTCTTAATTGTTTTTATTCCCAGGTCCACCATTCCGGCAGCAAGACCTCTGATCGCAAGATTTGCTGATAATGAGGAGCATAGGACTACCTCTTAATTGTTTTTTGTTCCCAGGTCCACCATTCCGGCAGCAAGACCTCTGATCGCAAGATTGGAGATATTGAGGAGCATGGAACTACCTCTTAATTGTTTTAGTTCCCAGGTCCACCATTCCGGCAGCAAGACCTCTGATTGGAAGATTGGAGATATTGAGGAGCATGGGACTACCTCTTAATTGTTGTTGTTCCCAGGTCCACCATTCCTGCAGCAAGACCTCTGATTGGAAGATTGGAGATATTGAGGAGCATGGGACTATGTCTTAATTGTTTTTGTTCCCAGGTCCACCATTCCGGCAGCAAGACCTCTGATCGCAAGATTGGAGATATTGAGGAGCATGGGACTACCTCTTAATTGTTTTTGTTCCCAGGTCCACCATTCCGGCAGCAAGACCTCTGATCGCAAGATTGGAGATAATGAGGAGCATGGGACTACCTCTTAATTGCTGTTGTTCCCAGGTCCACCATTCCTGCAGCAAGACCTCTGATTGGAAGATTGGAGATATTGAGGAGCATGGGACTACCTCTTAATTGTTTTGTTCCCAGGTCCACCATTCCGCAGCAAGACCTCTGATTGGAAGATTGGAGATACTGAGGAGCATGGGACTACCTCTTAATTGTTTTTGTTCCCAGGTCCACCATTCCGGCAGCAAGACCTCTGATTGGAAGATTGGAGATATTGAGGAGCATGGGATTACCTCTTAATTGTTGTTGTTCCCAGGTCCACCATTCCTGCAGCAAGACCTCTGATTGGAAGATTGGAGATATTGAGGAGCATGGGACTACGTCTTAATTGTTTTTGTTCCCAGGTCCACCAGTCCGGCAGCAAGACCTCTGATCGCAAGATTGGAGATAATGAGGAGCATGGGACTACTTCTTAATTGCTGTTGTTCCCAGGTCCACCATTCCGACAGCAAGACCTCTGATTGGAAGATTGGAGATACTGAGGAGCATGGGACTACCTCTTAATTGTTGTTGTTCCCAGGTCCACCATTCCTGCAGCAAGACCTCTGATTGGAAGATTGGAGATATTGAGGAGCATGGGACTACCTCTTAATTGTTTTTATTCCCAGGTCCACCATTCCGGCAGCAAGACCTCTGATCGCAAGATTTGCTGATAATGAGGAGCATAGGACTACCTCTTAATTGTTTTTGTTCCCAGGTCCACCATTCCGGCAGCAAGACCTCTGATCGCAAGATTGGAGATATTGAGGAGCATGGAACTACCTCTTAATTGTTTTAGTTCCCAGGTCCACCATTCCGGCAGCAAGACCTCTGATTGGAAGATTGGAGATATTGAGGAGCATGGGACTACCTCTTAATTGTTGTTGTTCCCAGGTCCACCATTCCTGCAGCAAGACCTCTGATTGGAAGATTGGAGATATTGAGGAGCATGGGACTATGTCTTAATTGTTTTTGTTCCCAGGTCCACCAGTCCGGCAGCAAGACCTCTGATCGCAAGATTGGAGATAATGAGGAGCATGGGACTACTTCTTAATTGCTGTTGTTCCCAGGTCCACCATTCCGGCAGCAAGACCTCTGATTGGAAGATTGGAGATACTGAGGAGCATGGGACTACCTCTTAATTGTTGTTGTTCCCAGGTCCACCATTCCTGCAGCAAGACCTCTGATTGGAAGATTGGAGATATTGAGGAGCATGGGATTACGTCTTAATTGTTTTTGTTCCCAGGTCCACCATTCCGGCAGCAAGACCTCTGATCGCAAGATTAGAGATAATGAGGAGCATGGGACTACCTCTTAATTGTTGTTGTTCCCAGGTCCACCATTTCTGCAGCAAGACCTCTGATTGGAAGATTGGAGATATTGAGGAGCATGGGACTACGTCTTAATTGTTTTTGTTCCCAGGTCCACCATTCCGGCAGCAAGACCTCTGATCGCAAGATTGGAGATAATGAGGAGCATAGGACTACCTCCTAATTGTTTTTGTTCCCAGGTCCACCATTCCGGCAGCAAGACCTCTGATCGCAAGATTGGAGATATTGAGGAGCATGGAATTACCTCTTAATTGTTTTAATTCCCAGGTCCACCATTCCGGCAGCAAGACCTCTGATTGGAAGATTGGAGATACTGAGGAGCATGGGACTACCTCTTAATTGTTTTTGTTCCCAGGTCCACCATACCGGCAGCAAGACCTCTGATTGGAAGATTGGAGATATTGAGGAGCATGGGATTACCTCTTAATTGTTGTTGTTCCCAGGTCCACCATTCCTGCAGCAAGACCTCTGATTGGAAGATTGGAGATATTGAGGAGCATGGGACTACGTCTTAATTGTTTTTGTTCCCAGGTCCACCAGTCCGGCAGCAAGACCTCTGATCGCAAGATTGGAGATAATGAGGAGCATGGGACTACTTCTTAATTGCTGTTGTTATTTGTTGGTCCACCATTCCGACAGCAAGACCTCTGATTGGAAGATTGGAGATACTGAGGAGCATGGGACTACCTCTTAATTGTTGTTGTTCCCAGGTCCACCATTCCTGCAGCAAGACCTCTGATTGGAAGATTGGAGATATTGAGGAGCATGGGACTACCTCTTAATTGTTTTTATTCCCAGGTCCACCATTCCGGCAGCAAGACCTCTGATCGCAAGATTTGCTGATAATGAGGAGCATAGGACTACCTCTTAATTGTTTTTGTTCCCAGGTCCACCATTCCGGCAGCAAGACCTCTGATCGCAAGATTGGAGATATTGAGGAGCATGGAACTACCTCTTAATTGTTTTTGTTCCCAGGTCCACCATTCCGGCAGCAAGACCTCTGATTGGAAGATTGGAGATATTGAGGAGCATGGGACTACCTCTTAATTGTTGTTGTTCCCAGGTCCACCATTCCGGCAGCAAGACCTCTGATTGGAAGATTGGAGATATTGAGGAGCATGGGACTACCTCTTAATTGTTTTTGTTCCCAGGTCCACCATTCCGGCAGCAAGACCTCTGATTGGAAGATTGGAGATATTGAGGAGCATGGGACTACCTCTTAATTTTTGTTGTTCCCCAGGTCCACCATTCCGGCAGCAAGACCTCTGATTGGAAGATTGGAGATACTGAGGAGCATGGGACTACCTCTTAATTGTTGTTGTTCCCAGGTCCACCATTCCTGCAGCAAGACCTCTGATTGGAAGATTGGAGATATTGAGGAGCATGGGACTACGTCTTAATTGTTTTTGTTCCCAGGTCCACCATTCCGGCAGCATTACCTCTGATCGCAAGATTAGAGATAATGAGGAGCATGGGACTACCTCTTAATTGTTGTTGTTCCCAGGTCCACCATTCCTGCAGCAAGACCTCTGATTGGAAGATTGGAGATATTGAAGAGCATGGGACTACGTCTTAATTGTTTTTGTTCCCAGGTCCACCATTCCGGCAGCAAGACCCCTGATCGCAAGATTGGAGATAATGAGGAGCATAGGACTACCTCTTAATTGTTTTTGTTCCCAGGTCCACCATTCCGCAGCAAGACCTCTGATCGCAAGATTGGAGATATTGAGGAGCATGGAATTACCTCTTAATTGTTTTAATTCCCAGGTCCACCATTCCGGCAGCAAGACCTCTGATTGGAAGATTGGAGATATTGAGGAGCATGGGACTACCTCTTAATTGTTTTTGTTCCCAGGTCCACCATTCCGGCAGCAAGACCTCTGATCGCAAGATTGGAGATAATGAGGAGCATGGGACTACGTCTTAATTGTTTTTGTTCCCAGGTCCACCATTCCGGCAGCAAGACCTCTGATCGCAAGATTAGAGATAATGAGGAACATGGGACTACCTCTTAATTGTTGTTGTTCCCAGGTCCACCATTCCTGCAGCAAGACCACTGATTGGAAGATTGGAGATATTGAGGAGCATGGGACTACGTCTTAATTGTTTTTGTTCCCAGGTCCACGATTCAGGCAGCAAGACCTCTGATCGAAAGATTGGAGATATTGAGGAGCATGGGACTACGTCTTAATTGTTTTTGTTCCCAGGTCCACCATTCCGGCAGCAAGACCTCTGATCGCAAGATTTGCTGATAATGAGGAGCATAGGACTACCTCTTAATTGTTTTTGTTCCCAGGTCCACCATTCCGGCAGCAAGACCTCTGATTGGAAGATTGGAGATATTGAGGAGCATGGAACTACCTCTTAATTGTTTTAGTTCCCAGGTCCACCATTCCGGCAGCAAGACCTCTGATTGGAAGATTGGAGATATTGAGGAGCATGGGACTACCTCTTAATTGTTTTTGTTCCCAGGTCCACCATTCCGGCAGCAAGACCTCTGATCGCAAGATTGGAGATAATGAGGAGCATGGGACTACCTCTTAATTGTTGTTGTTCCCAGGTCCACCATTCCGGCAGCAAGACCTCTGATCGCAAGATTGGAGATACTGAGGAGCATGGGACTACCTCTTAATTGTTGTTGTTCCCAGGTCCACCATTCCTGCAGCAAGACCTCTGATCGCAAGATTGGAGATAATGAGGAGCATGGGACTACCTCTTAATTGTTGTTGTTCCCAGGTCCACCATTCCTGCAGCAAGACCTCTGATCGCAAGATTGGAGATATTGAGGAGCATGGGACTACGTCTTAATTGTTTTTGTTCCCAGGTCCACCATTTCGGCAGCAAGACCTCTGATCGAAAGATTGGAGATATTGAGGAGCATGGGACTGCATCTTAATTGTTGTTGTTTCCAGGTCCACCATTCCGGCAGCAAGACCTCTGATTGGAAGATTGGAGATATTGAGGAGCATGGGACTACGTCTTAATTGTCTTTGTTTCCAGGTCGACCATTCTGGCAGCAAGACCTCTGATTGGAAGTTTGGAGATATTGAGGAGCATAGGACTACGTCTTAATTGTTTTTGTTCCCAGGTCCACCATTCCGGCAGCAAGACCTCTGATTGGAAGATTGGAGATAATGAGGAGCATGGGACTACCACTTAATTGTTTTTGTTCCCAGGTTACCATTCCGGCAGCAAGACCTCTGATCGCACGATTGGAGATATTGAGGAGCATGGGACTGCGTCTTAATTGTTTTTGTTCCCAGGTCCACCATTCCGGCAGCAAGACCTCTGATCGCAAGATTGGAGATAATGAGGAGCATGGGACTACCTCTTAATTGTTGTTGTTCCCAGGTCCACCATTCTGGCAGCAAGACCTCTGATTGGAAGATTGGAGATACTGAGGAGCATGGGACTACCTCTTAATTGTTGTTGTTCCCAGGTCCACCATTCCTGCAGCAAGACCTCTGATTGGAAGATTGGAGATATTGAGGAGCATGGGACTACGTCTTAATTGTTTTTGTTCCCAGGTCCACCATTCCGCAGCAAGACCTCTGATCGCAAGATTGGAGATTTTGAGGAGCATGGGACTACCTCTTAATTGTTGTTGTTCCCAGGTCCACCATTCCTGCAGCAAGACCTCTGATTGGAAGATTGGAGATATTGAAGAGCATGGGACTACGTCTTAATTGTTTTTGTTCCCAGGTCCACCATTCCGGCAGCAAGACCCCTGATCGCAAGATTGGAGATAATGAGGAGCATAGGACTACCTCTTAATTGTTTTTGTTCCCAGGTCCACCATTCCGGCAGCAAGACCTCTGATTGGAAGATTGGAGATATTGAGGAGCATGGGACTACGTCTTAATTGTTTTTGTTCCCAGGTCCACCATTCCGGCAGCAAGACCTCTGATTGGAAGATTGGAGATTTTGAGGAGCATGGGACTACCTCTTAATTGTTGTTGTTCCCAGGTCCACCATTCCTGCAGCAAGACCTCTGATTGGAAGATTGGCATGGGATATTGTTGTTGCAGCAAGACCTCTGATCGGAAGATTGGAGGCATGGGACTACCTCTTAATTGTTTTTGTTCCCAGGTCCACCATTCCGGCAGCAAGACCTCTGATCGCAAGATTGGAGATTTTGAGGAGCATGGGACCACCTCTTAATTGTTTTTGTTCCCAGGTCCACCATTCCGGCAGCAAGACCTCTGATTGGAAGATTGGAGATTTTGAGGAGCATGGGACTACCTCTTAATTGTTTTTGTTCCCAGGTCCACCATTCCGGCAGCAAGACCTCTGATTGGAAGATTGGAGATTTTGAGGAGCATGGGACCACCTCTTAATTGTTTTTGTTCCCAGGTCCACCATTCCGGCAGCAAGACCTCTGATCGCAAGATGGAGATATTGAGCAAGACCTCTGATCGGGATTGGCATGGGACTACCTCTTAATTGTTGTTGTTCCCAGGTCCACCATTCGTGCAGCAAGACCTCTGATTGGAAGATTGGAGATTTTGAGGAGCATGGGACCACCTCTTAATTGTTTTTGTTCCCAGGTCCACCATTCCGGCAGCAAGACCTCTGATCGCAAGATTGGAGATTTTGAGGAGCATGGACCACCTCTTAATTGTTGTTGTTCCCAGGTCCACCATTCCGGCAGCAAGACCTCTGATCGGAAGATTGGAGATTTTGAGGAGCATGGAACTACCTCTTAATTGTTTTTGTTCCCAGGTCCACCATTCCGGCAGCAAGACCTCTGATTGGAAGATTGGAGATGAAGGGTTTGAGGAGCATGGGACCACCTCTTAATTAATTTTTTGTTCCCAGGTCCACCATTCCGGCAGCAAGACCTCTGATCGCAAGATTGGAGATAATGATTGTTGGAGCATTGGGACTACCTCTTAATTGTTGTTGTTCCCAGGTCCACCATTCCGGCAGCAAGACCTCTGATCGAAAGATTGGAGATTTTGAGGAGCATGGGACCACCTCTTAATTGTTGTTGTTCCCAGGTCCACCATTCCGGCAGCAAGACCTCTGATTGGAAGATTGGAGAGGTTTGAGGAGCATGGGACTACCTCTTAATTGTTTTGTTCCCAGGTCCACCATTCCGGCAGCAAGACCTCTGATCGGAAAGATTGGAGGTTTGAGGAGCATGGGACCACCTCTTAATTGTTGTTGTTCCCAGGTCCACCATTCCGGCAGCAAGACCTCTGATTGGAAGATTGGAGATTTTGAGGAGCATGGGACTACACCTCTTAATTGTTGTTGTTCCCAGGTCCACCATTCCGGCAAGGCCTCTGAAGACCTTGGAGGTTTTGAGGAGCATGATTTGGAAGATGGGACCACCTCTTAATTGTTGTTGGAGAGTCCTATTGAAGATTGGAGGTTTTTGAGGAGCATGGACCACCTCTTAATTGTTTTTGTTCCCAGGTCCACCATTCCGGCAGCAAGACCTCTGATCGGGAGATTGGAGATTTTGAGGAGCATGGGACCACCTCTTAATTGTTTTTGTTCCCAGGTCCACCATTCCGGCAGCAAGACCTCTGATCGGGAGATTGGAGATTTGAGGAGGAGCATGGGACCACCTCTTAATTGTTTTTGTTCTCAGGTCCACCATTCCAAGGGCAGCAAGACCTCTGATCAGGGAAGATTGGAGATTTTGAGGAGCATGGGACCACCTCTTAATTGTTGTTGTTCTCAGGTCCACCATTCCGGCAGCAAGACCTCTGATCGGGAGATTGGAGATTTTGAGGAGCATGGGACCACCTCTTAATTGTTGTTGTTCCCAGGTCCACCATTCCGGCAGCAAGACCTCTCTGATTGGAAGATTGGAGATTTTGAGGAGCATGGGACTACCTCTTAATTGTTTTTGTTCCCCAGGTCCATTCCGGCAGCAAGGTCCACCATTGTTGTTGTTCCCAGGTCCGGCAGGAAGGCCTCTGATCAGGAGATTGGAGGTTTTGAGGGAATGGGACCACCTCTTAATTGTTGTTGTTCTCAGGTCCACCATTCCGGCATTAAGCAAGTCCTCTGATCGGGAGATTGGAGATTTTGAGGAGCATGGAACCACCTCTTAATTGTTTTTGTTCCCAGGTCCACCATTCCGGCAGCAATTTCCTCTGATCGGAAGATTGGAGATTTTGAGGAGCATGGGAACCACCTCTTAATTGTTGTTGTTCTCAGGTCCACCATTCCGGCAGCAAGACCTCTGATCGGGAGATTGGAGGTTTTGAGGAGCATGGGACCACCTCTTAATTGTTGTTGTTCCCAGGTCCACCATTCCGGCAGCAAGTCCTCTGATTGGGAGATTGGAGATTTTGAGGAGCATGGGACCACCTCTTAATTGTTGTTGTTCCCAGGTCCACCATTCCGGCAGCAAGACCTCTGATCGGGGGGAGGTTTTGGAGGAACCACCTCTTACTTGTTGTTGAGGTGCACCAGCAGCATGGGACTATTGGAGGTTTTGAAGAGCATCTCTTAATTGTTGTTGTTCCCAGGTCCACCATTTTGGCAGCAAGACCTTGTTGATCGCAAGATTGGAGATCCTTTGAGGAGCATGGGACTACCTCTTAATTGTTGTTGTTCCCAGGTCCACCATTCCGGCAGCAAGACCTCTGATCATGGGAAGATTGGAGGTTTTGAGGAGCATGGGACCACCTCTTAATTGTTGTTGTTCCCAGGTCCAATTTCGGCAGCAAGGCCTCCACCATTCCAGCAGCAAGACCTCTGATGATCGGGAGATTGGAGGTTTTGAGGAGCATGGAACCACCTCTTAATTGTTGTTGTTCCCAGGTCCACCATTCCGGCAGCAAGACCTCTGATCGGGAGATTGGAGGGGAGCATGGAACCACCTCTTAATTGTTTTGTTCCCAGGTCCACCATTCCGGCAGCAAGACCTCTGATCGGGAGATTGGGGTTTGAGGAGCATGGAACACCTCTTAATTGTTTTTGTTCTCAGGTCCACCACTACCTCTTAATTGGAGGTTTTTGAGGAGCATGGTTCCTCTTAATTGTTGTTGTTCTCAGGTCCACCATTCCGGCAGCAAGACCTCATTGATCGGAAGATTGGAGATTTTGAGGAGCATGGGACCACCTCTTAATTGTTTTTGTTCCCAGGTCCACCATTCCGGCAGCAAGACCTCTGATCGGGAGATTGGATGGGTTTTGAGGAGCATGGGACTACCTCTTAATTGTTTTTGTTCCTCAGGTCCACCATTCGGCAGCAAGGCCTCTGATCAGGAATTGGAGGTTTTCTGAGCATGGAACCACCTCTTAATTGTTGTTGTTTCAGGTCCACCCATTCCGGCAGCAAGTCCTCTGATCGGGAGATTGGAGGTTTTGAAGAGCATGGGACCACCTCTTAATTGTTGTTGTTCTCAGGTCCACCATTCCGGCAGCAAGACCTCTGATCGGGAGATTGGAGATTTTGAGGATGGAACCACCTCTTAATTGTTGTTGTTCTGGGCATCACTACAAGTCCTCTGATAATTGTTGGAGGTTTTGCATCCTTAATTGTTGGTCCAGGTCCACCATTCCGGCAGCAAGGCCTCTGATCGGGAGATTGGAGATTTTGAGGAGCATGGTTCTCACCATTCTTAATTGTTTTTTTTTCCCAGGTCCACCATTCCAGGGCAGCAAGACCTCTGATCGGGAGATTGGAGATTTTGAGGAGCATGGAACCACCTCTTAATTGTTGTTGTTCCCAGGTCCACCATTCCGGCAGCAAGACCTCTGATCGGGAGATTGGAGGTTTTGAGGAGCATGGGACCACATCTCTTAATTGTTGTTGTTCCCAGGTCCACCATTCCGGCAGCAAGACCTCTGATCGGGGAGATTGGAGATTTTGAGGAGCATGGGACCACCTCTTAATTGTTGTTGTTCCCAGGTCCACCATTCCGGCAGCAAGACCTCTGATCGGGAGAGAGGTTTTGGAGACTTGTTGTTTGAGGCAAGTCCTCTGATCGGGAGATTGGAGGTTTTGGGACCACCTCTTAATTGTTGTTGTTCTCAGGTCCACCATTCCGGCAGCAAGGCCTCTGATCGGGAGATTGGAGATTTTTGAGGACCATGGGACCACCTCTTACTTGTTGTTGTTCTCAGGTCCACCATTCCGGCAGCAAGACCTCTGATCGGGAGATTGGAGGTTTTGAGGAGCATGGGACCACCTCTTAATTGTTGTTGTTCTCAGGTCCACCATTCCGGCAGCAAGACCTCTGATCGGAAGATTGGAGATTTTGAGGAGCATGGGACCACCTCTTAATTGTTGTTGTTCTCAGGTCCACCATTCCGGCAGCAAGAACCACCTCTGATCAGGCAAGATTGGAGGTTTTGAGGAGCATGGGACCACCTCTTAATTGTTGTTGTTCTCAGGTCCACCATTCCGGCAGCAAGACCTCTGATCGGGAGATTGGAGGTTTTGATTGGAGACCACCTCTTACTTGTTGTTGTTCTCAGGTGCATCATTCCGGTAGCAAGTCCTCTGATCGGGAGATTGGAGGTTTTGAGGAGTATGGGACCACCTCTTAATTGTTGTTGTTCTCAGGTCCACCATTCCGGCAGCAAGACCTCTGATCGGGAAGATTGGAGATTTTTGAAGAGCATGGGACCACCTCTTAATTGTTTTTGTTCCCAGGTCCATCATTCCGGCAGCAAGTCCTCTGATCGGGAGATTGGAGGTTTTGAAGAGCATGGGACCACCTCTTAATTGTTGTTGTTCTCAGGTCCACCATTCCGGCAGCATCATTCCAAGTCCTCTGATCGCAAGATTGGAGATTTTGAGGAGCATGGGACCACCTCTTAATTGTTGTTGTTCTCAGGTCCATCATTCCGTCCTCTGCAGCAAGGACCACCTCTTAATTGTTGTTGTTCTCCATCATTCCTGATCTGATCGGGAGATTGGAGGTTTTGAGGAGCTTGGAAACACCCCTTAATTGTTGTTGTTCTCAGGTCCACCATTTCAGCAGCAAGGCCTCTGATCGGCTGATTGGAGGTTTTGAGGAGCATGGAAGCACCTCCTAATTGTTGTTGTTCTCCGGTCCACCTTTCGGCAGCAAGTCCTCTCATCGGGAGATTGAATGTTTTGAGGTGTATGGAACCACCTCTTAATTGTTGTTGTTCTCAGGTCCATCATTCGGTAGCAAGTCCTCTGATCGGAAGATTGGAGGTTTTGAGGAGCATGGGACCACCTCTTAATTGTTGTTGTTCTCAGGTCCATCATTCCGGCAGCAAGTCCTCTGATCGGGAGATTGAAGTTTTTGGAGTTGTTCTCAGGTGCATCATTTTGAGGAGCATGGGACCACCTCTTAATTGTTGTTGTTCTCAGGTCCATCATTCCGGCAGCAAGTCCTCTGATCGGGAGATTGGAGGTTTTGAGGAGCATGGGACCACCTCTTAATTGTTGTTGTTCTCAGGTGCACCATTCCGGTAGCAAGACCTCTGATCGGGAGATTGGAGATTTTGAGGAGCATGGGACCACCTCTTAATTGTTGTTGTTCTCAGGTCCACCATTCCGGTAGCAAGTCCTCTGATCGGGAGATTGGAGATTTTGACCACCTCTTACTTGTTGAGGAGCATGGGACTACCTCTTAATTGTTGTTGTTCTCAGGTCCACCATTCCGGTAGCAAGTCCTCTGATCGGGAGATTGGAGATTTTGAAGAGCATGGGACCACCTCTTAATTGTTGTTGTTCTCAGGTCCATCATTCCGGCAGCAAGACCTCTGATTGGAAGATTGGAGATTTTGAGGAGCATGGGACCACCTCTTAATTGTTGTTGTTCTCAGGTCCATCATTCCGGTAGCAAGTCCTCTGATCGGGAGATTGGAGGATTTTGAAGAGCATGGGACCACCTCTTAATTGTTGTTGTTCCCAGGTGCATCATTCCGGTAGCAAGTCCTCTGATCGGGAGATTGGAGGTTTTGAAGAGTATGGGACCACCTCTTACTTGTTGTTGTTCTCAGGTCCATCATTCCGGTAGCAAGACCTCTGATCGCAAGATTGGAGATTTTGAGGAGCATGGGACCACCTCTTAATTGTTGTTGTTCTCAGGTGCATCATTCCGGTAGCAAGTCCTCTGATCGGGAGATTGGAGGTTTTGAAGAGTATGGGACCACCTCTTAATTGGGGGTTTTGTTGTTGTTCTCAGGTGCATCATTCCGGTAGCAAGTCCTCTGATCGGGAGATTGGAGGTTTTGAAGAGCATGGGACCACCTCTTAATTGTTGTTGTTCTCAGGTGACATCATTCCGGTAGCAAGTCCTCTGATCGGGAGATTTGAGGTTTTGAAGAGTATGGGACCACCTCTTAATTGTTGTTGTTCTCAGGTGCACCATTCCCGTAGCAAGTCCTCTGATCGGGAGATTGGAGGTTTTGAAGAGTATGGGACCACCTCTTAATTGTTGTTGTTCTCAGGTGCATCATTCCGGTAGCAAGTCCTCTGATCGGGAGATTGGAGGTTTTGAAGAGTATGGAACCACCTCTTACTTGTTGTTGTTCTCAGGTGCATCATTCCGGTAGCAAGTCCTCTGATCGGGAGATTGGAGGTTTTGAAGAGTATGGGACCACCTCTTAATTGTTGTTGTTCTCAGGTGCATCATTCCGGTAGCAAGTCCTCTGATCGGGAGATTGGAGGTTTTGAAGAGTATGGGACCACCTCTTAATTGTTGTTGTTCTCAGGTGCATCATTCCGGTAGCAAGTCCTCTGATCGGGAGATTGGAGGTTTTGAGGAGCATGGAACCACCTCTTACTTGTTGTTGTTCTCAGGTGCATCATTCCGGCAGCAAGTCCTCTGATCGGGAGATTGGAGGTTTTGAAGAGTATGGGACCACCTCTTAATTGTTGTTGTTCTCAGGTGCATCATTCCGGTAGCAAGTCCTCTGATCGGGAGATTGGAATGGGACCCTTGTTGTTTGTGCATCATTTGTCTGATCAGGAGATTGCATCATTTGGAGCATGGGACCACCTCTTAATTGTTGTTGTTCTCAGGATTGGCAAGTTTTGATCGGGAGGGAGAGTATGGGACCACCTCTTACTTGTTGTTGTTCTCAGGTGCATCATTCCGGCAGCAAGTCCTCTGATCGGGAGATTGGAGGTTTTGAAGAGTATGGGACCACCTCTTAATTGTTGTTGTTCTCAGGTGCATCATTCCGGTAGCAAGTCCTCTGATCGGGAGATTGGAGGTTTTGAGGAGGATGGAACCACCTCTTACTTGTTGTTGTTCTCAGGTGCATCATTCCGGCAGCAAGTCCTCTGATCGGGAGATTGAGGTTTTGAAGAGGTATGGGACCACCTCTTAATTGTTGTTTTCATTCCGGTAGAGGTTTTTGGAGTATGGGACCAAGTCCTCTGATCGGGAGATTGTTGTTTTCAGGTGAGAGTAGCAAGTCCTCTGATCGGGAGATTGGAGGGAAGAGTATGGGACCACCTCTTAATTGTTGTTGTTCTCAGGTGCATCATTCCGGCAGCAAGTCCTCTGATCGGGAGATTGGAGGTTTTGAAGAGTATGGGACCACCTCTTAATTGTTGTTGTTCTCAGGTGCATCATTCCGGTAGCAAGCCCTCTGATCGGGAGATTGGAGGTTTTGAAGAGTATGGGACCACCTCTTACTTGTTGTTGTTCTCAGGTGCATCATTCTGGTAGCAAGTCCTCTGATCGGGAGATTGGAGGTTTTGAAAAGTATGGGACCACCTCTTGGGACATCACCTCCTCTGATAATTGTTGTTGTTCTCAGGTGCATCATTCCGGTAGCAAGTCCTCTGATCGGGAGATTGGAGGTTTTGAAGAGTATGGGACCATTCTTGTTGTTGCAAGACCTCATCATTCCGGTAGCAAGTCCTCTGATCGGGAGATTGGAGGTTTTGAAGAGTATGGGACCACCTCTTAATTGTTGTTGTTCTCAGGTGCATCATTCCGGTAGCAAGTCCTCTGATCGGGAGATTGGAGGTTTTGAAGAGTATGGGACCACCTCTTAATTGTTGTTGTTCTCAGGTGCATCATTCCGGTAGCAAGTCCTCTGATCGGGAGATTGGAGGTTTTGAAGAGTATGGGACCACCTCTTAATTGTTGTTGTTCTCAGGTGCATCATTCCGGTAGCAAAGTCCTCTGATCGGGAGATTGGAGGTTTTTGAGTATGGGACCACCTCTTAATTGTTTTGTTGTTCTCAGGGACGGTAGCAACCTCTTATTGGAGGTTTTGTATGGGACCACCTCTTAATTGTTGTTGTTCTCAGGTGCATCATTCCGGTAGCAAGTCCTCTGATTGGGAGATTGGAGATTTTGAAGAGTATGGGACCACCTCTTAATTGTTGTTGTTCTCAGGTCCATCATTCCGGTAGCAAGACCTCTGATCGGGAGATTGGAGGTTTTGAAGAGTATGGGACCACCTCTTAATTGTTGTTGTTCTCAGGTGCATCATTCCGGTAGCAAGTCCTCTGATCGGGAGATTGGAGATTTTGAAGAGTATGGGACCACCTCTTAATTGTTGTTGACCACCTCTTAATTGTTGTTGTTCTCAGGTGCATCATTCCGGGTCCACCACCACCTCGGTTGTTCTCAGGTGCATCAGACCTCAAGTCCTCTGATCGGGAGATTGGAGGTTTTGAAGAGTATGGGACCACCTCTTAATTGTTGTTGTTCTCAGGTGCATCATTCCGGTAGCAAGTCCTCTGATCGGGAGATTGGAGGTTTTGAAGATATGGGACCACCTCTTAATTGTTGTTGTTCTCAGGTGCATCATTCCGGTAGCAAGACCTCTGATCGGGAGATTGGAGGTTTTGAAGAGCATGGGACCACCTCTTAATTTGTTGTTGTTCTCAGGTGCATCATTCCGGCAGCAAGTCCTCTGATCGGGAGATTGGAGATTTTGAAGAGCATGGGACCACCTCTTAATTGTTGTTGTTCTCAGGTGCATCATTCCGGCAGCAAGTCCTCTGATCGGGAGATTGGAGATTTTGAAGAGCATGGGACCACCTCTTAATTGTTGTTGTTCTCAGGTCCATCATTCCGGTAGCAAGTCCTCTGATCGGGAGATTGGAGATTTTGAGGAGTATGGGACCACCCTCTTAATTGTTGTTGTTCTCAGGTGCACATTCCGGTACCTCCTTAATTGTTGGAGGTTTTGTTCTCAGGTGCACCATTCCGGTAGCAAGTACTCTGATCGGGAGATTGGAGGTTTTGAGGAGCATGGAACCACCTCTTACTTGTTGTTGTTCTCAGGTGCATCATTCCGGTAGCAAGTCCTCTGATCGGGAGATTGGAGGTTTTGAAGAGTATGGGACCACCTCTTACTTGTTGTTGTTCTCAGGTGCATCATTCCGGTAGCAAGTCCTCTGATCGGGAAATTGGAGATTTTGAAGAGTATGGGACCACCTCTTAATTGTTGTTGTTCCCAGGTGCATCATTCCGGTAGCAAGACCCTCTGATCGGGAGATTGGAGATTTTTTGGAGTATGGGACCACCTCTTAATTGTTGTTGTTCTCAGGTGCATCATTCCGGCAGCAAGTCCTCTGATCGGGAGATTGGAGGTTTTGAAGTTCTCAGGTATGGGACCACCTCTTAATTGTTGTTGTTCTCAGGTCCATCATTCCGGTAGCAAGTCCTCTGATCGGGAGATTGAGCATCATTTGAAGGAGATTGGATGGGACCACCTCTTAATTGTTGTTTGTTCTCCAGGTCCCATCATTCCGGTAGACCACCTCAAGTCCTCTGATCTGGGAGATTGGAGGTTTTGAAGAGTATGGGACCACCTCTTAATTGTTGTTGTTCCCAGGTCCACCATTCCGGCATTGTTGTTCTCAAGACCTCTGATCGGGAGATTGGAGGTTTTGAAGAGTATGGGACCACCTCTTAATTGTTGTTGTTCTCAGGTGCATCATTCCGGCAGCAAGTCCTCTGATCGGGAGATTGGAGGTTTTGAAGAGCATGGGACCACCTCTTAATTGTTGTTGTTCTCAGGTCCATCATTCCGGTAGCAAGTCCTCTGATCGGGAGATTGGAGATTTTGAAGAGTATGGGACCACCTCTTAATTGTTGTTGTTCTCAGGTGCATCATTCCGGTAGCAAGACCTCTGATCGGGAGATTGGAGGTTTTGAAGAGTATGGGACCACCTCTTAATTGTTGTTGTTCTCAGGTCCATCATTCCGGTAGCAAGTCCTCTGATCGGGAGATTGGAGGTTTTGAAGAGTATGGGACCACCTCTTAATTGTTGTTGTTCTCAGGTGCATCATTCCGGTAGCAAGTCCTCTGATCGGGAGATTGGAGGTTTTGAAGTTTGGGACCACCTCTTAATTGTTGTTGTTCTCAGGTGCATCATTCCGGTAGCAAGTCCTCTGATCGGGAGATTGGAGGTTTTGGAGTATGGAACCACCTCTTAATTGTTGTTGTTCTCAGGTGCACCATTCCGGTAGCAAGTCCTTGGAGCATGGGACCACCTCTTAATTGTTGTTGTTCTCAGGTGCACCATTCCGGCAGCAAGTCCTCTGATCGGGAGATTGGAGGTTTTGAAGAGTATGGGACCACCTCTTAATTGTTGTTGTTCTCAGGTGCATCATTCCGGCAGCAAGTCCTCTGATCGGGAGATTGGAGGTTTTGAAGAGCATGGGACCACCTCTTACTTGTTGTTGTTCTCAGGTGCATCATTCCGGCAGCAAGTCCTCTGATCGGGAGATTGGAGGTTTTGAAGAGTATGGGACCACCTCTTAATTGTTGTTGTTCTCAGGTGCATCATTCCGGTAGCAAGTCCTCTGATCGGGGAGATTGGAGGTTTTGAGGAGCATGGGACCACCTCTTAATTGTTGTTGTTCTCAGGTGCATCATTCCGGTAGCAAGACCTCTGATCGGGAGATTGGAGGTTTTGAAGAGATGGGACCACCTCTTAATTGTTGTTGTTCTCAGGTGCATCATTCCGGTACAAGTCCTCTGATCGGGAGATTGTTTTTGTTGGGACCACCTCTTACTTGTTGTTGTTCTCAGGTGCATCATTCCGGCAGCAAGTCCTCTGATCGGGAGATTGGAGATTTTGAAGAGCATGGGACCACCTCTTAATTGTTGTTGTTCTCAGGTGCATCATTCCGGTAGCAAGACCTCTGATCGGGAGATTGGAGATTTGAGGAGCATGGGACCACCTCTTAATTGTTGTTGTTCTCAGGTCCATCATTCCGGCAGCAAGTCCTCTGATCGGGAGATTGGAGATTTTGAAGAGCATGGGACCACCTCTTAATTGTTGTTGTTCTCAGGTCCATCATTCCGGTAGCAAGTCCTCTGATCGGAGATTGGAGGTTTTGGAGACCACCTCTTATGTTGTTGTTCTCAGGTGCATCATTCCGGTAGCAAGTCCTCTTGAGGAGCATGGGACCACCTCTTACCATTGTTGTTGTTCTCAGGTCCATCATTCCGGTAGCAAGTCCTCTGATCGGGAGATTGGAGGTTTTGAAGAGTATGGGACCACCTCTTAATTGTTGTTGTTCTCAGGTCCATCATTCCGGTAGCAAGTCCTCTGATCGGGAGATTGGAGGTTTTGAAGAGCATGGGACCACCTCTTAATTGTTGTTGTTCTCAGGTGCATCATTCCGGTAGCAAGTCCTCTGATCGGGAGATTGGAGATTGGAGATTAATTGAGGAGCATGGGACCTGACCTCTTAATTGTTGTTGTTCTCAGGTCCATCATTCCGGTAGCAAGTCCTCTGATCGGGAGATTGGAGGTTTTGAAGAGTATGGGACCACCTCTTAATTGTTGTTGTTCTCAGGTGCATCATTCCGGTAGCAAGTCCTCTGATCGGGAGATTGGAGGTTTTGAAGAGCATGGGACCACCTCTTAATTGTTGTTGTTCTCAGGTGCATCATTCCGGTAGCAAGTCCTCTGATCGGGAGAGATTGGACCACCTCTTTTGTTGTTGTTATGGGATCACCTCTTAATTGTTGTTGTTCCCAGGTGCATCATTCCGGTTGCAAGTCCTCTGATTGGAAGATTGGAGGTTTTGAAGAGCATGGGACCACCTCTTAATTGTTGTTGTTCTCAGGTGCATCATTCCGGCAGCAAGTCCTCTGATCGGGAGATTGGAGATTTTGAAGAGTATGGGACCACCTCTTAATTGTTGTTGTTCTCAGGTGCATCATTCCTGCAGCAAGACCTCTGATTGGGAGATTGGAGGTTTTGAAGAGTATGGGGACCACCTCTTAATTGTTGTTGTTCTCAGGTGCATCATTCCGGTAGCAAGTCCTCTGATCGGGAGATTTTTGAAGAGTATGGGACCACCTCTTAATTGTTGTTGTTCTCAGGTGCATCATTCCGGTAGCAAGTACTCTGATCGGGAGATTGGAGGTTTTGAGGAGCATGGGACCACCTCTTAATTGTTGTTGTTCTCAGGTGCATCATTCCGGCAGCAAGTCCTCTGATCGGGAGATTGGAGATTTTGAGGAGCAGTTTTGAAGAGTATGGGACCACCTCTTAATTGTTGTTGTTCTCAGGTCCATCATTCCGGTAGCAAGTCCTCTGATCGGGAGATTGGAGATTTTGAAGAGCATGGGACCACCTCTTAATTGTTTTTTGTTCTCAGGTCCACCTCTTACTTGTTGTTGTTCTCATTCCGGCAGCAAGACCTCTGATCGCAAGATTGGAGATTTTGAAGAGCATGGGACTACCTCTTAATTGTTTTTGTTCCTGATCAGGTCCACCTCATTCCAGGTGCATCAGCAAGACCTCTGATCGGGAGATTGGAGATTTTGAAGAGCATGGGACCACCTCTTAATTGTTGTTGTTCTCAGGTCCATCATTCCGGTAGCAAGACCTCTGATTGGGAGATTGGAGGTTTTGAAGAGTATGGGACCACCTCTTAATTGTTGTTGTTCTCAGGTGCATCATTCCGGTAGCAAGTCCTCTGATCGGGAGATTGGAGGTTTTGAAGAGCATGGGACCACCTCTTAATTGTTTTTGTTCCCAGGTCCATCATTCCGGTAGCAAGACCTCTGATCGGGAGATTGGAGATTTTGAAGAGTATGGGACCACCTCTTAATTGTTGTTGTTCTCAGGTGCATCATTCCGGTAGCAAGCAGCAAGACCTCTGATCAGCAAGATTGGAGGTCCTTTGAGGAGCATGGGACCACCTCTTAATTGTTGTTGTTCTCAGGTCCATCATTCCGGCAGCAAGTCCTCTGATCGGGAGATTGGAGATTTTGAAGAGCATGGGACCACCTCTTAATTGTTGTTGTTCTCAGGTGCATCATTCCGGCAGCAAGTCCTCTGATCGGGAGATTGGAGGATTTGAAGAGCATGGGACCACCTCTTAATTGTTTTTTGTTCCCAGGTCCATCATTCGGCAGCAAGACCTCTGATTGGAAGATTGGAGATTTTGAAGAGCATGGGACTACCTCTTAATTTGTTGTTGTTCCCAGGTCCATCATTCCGGCAGCAAGACCTCTGATCGGAAGATTGGAGATTTTGAAGAGTATGGGACCACCTCTTAATTGTTGTTGTTCTCAGGTCCATCATTCCGGCAGCAAGTCCTCTGATCGGGAGATTGGAGATTTTGAAGAGCATGGGACCACCTCTTAATTGTTTTTGTTCTCAGGTCCATCATTCCGGCAGCAAGTCCTCTGATCAAGTCCTCTGATCGGGAGATTGGAGATCCTTTGAGGAGTATGGGACCACCTCTTAATTGTTGTTGTTCCCAGGTCCACCATTCCGGCAGCAAGACCTCTGATCGGGAGATTGGAGATTTTGAGGAGCATGGGACCACCTCTTAATTGTTTTTGTTCCCAGGTCCACCATTCCGGCAGCAAGACCTCTGATCGCAAGATTGGAGATATTGAGGAGCATGGGACTACCTCTTAATTGTTTTTGTTCCCAGGTCCACCATTCCGGCAGCAAGACCTCTGATCGCAAGATTGGAGATTTTGAGGAGCATGGGACTACCTCTTAATTGTTGTTGTTCCCAGGTCCACCATTCGGCAGCAAGACCTCTGATGGAAGATTGGAGATATTGAGGAGCATGGGACTACCTCTTAATTGTTTTTGTTCCCAGGTCCACCATTCCGGCAGCAAGACCTCTGATTGGAAGATTGGAGATTTTGAGGAGCATGGGACTACCTCTTAATTGTTGTTGTTCTCAGGTCCACCATTCGGGAGCAGCAAGACCTCTGATTGCAAGATTGGAGATATTGAGGAGCATGGGACTACCTCTTAATTGTTGTTGTTCTCAGGTCCACCATTCCGGCAGCAAGACCTCTGATCGCAAGATTGGAGATATTGAAGAGCATGGGACTACCTCTTAATTGTTTTTGTTCCCAGGTCCACCATTCCGGCAGCAAGACCTCTGATCGCAAGATTGGAGATAATGAGGAGCATGGGACTACCTTTTAATTGTTGTTGTTCCCAGGTCCATCATTCTGGCAGCAAGACCTCTGATTGGAGATTGGAGATATTTGGAGCATGGGACTACCTCTTAATTGTTGTTGTTCCCAGGTCCACCATTCCGGCAGCAAGACCTCTGATTGAAAGATTGGAGATAATTGAGGAGCATGGGACTACCTCTTAATTGTTGTTGTTCCCAGGTCCACCATTCTGGCAGCAAGACCTCTGATTGAAGATTGGAGATATTGAGGAGCATGGGACTACCTCTTAATTGTTTTTGTTCCCAGGTCCACCATTCTGGCAGCAAGACCTCTGATCGCAAGATTGGAGATATTGAGGAGCATGGGACTACCTCTTAATTGTTTTTGTTCCCAGGTCCACCATTCCGGCAGCAAGACCTCTGATCGAAAGATTGGAGATATTGAGGAGCATGGGTCTACGTCTTAATTGTTTTTGTTCCCAGGTCCACCATTCCGGCAGCAAGACCTCTGATCGCAAGATTGGAGATAATGAGGAGCATAGGACTACGTCTTAATTGTTTTTGTTCCCAGGTCCACCATTCCGGCAGCAAGACCTCTGATTGGAAGATTGGAGATATTGAGGAGCATGGGACTACCTCTTAATTGTTTTTGTTCCCAGGTCCACCATTCCGGCAGCAAGACCTCTGATCGCAAGATTGGAGATTGGAGCATGGGATTGTTGTTGTTCCCAGGTCCATCATTCCAGCAAGCAGATATTGACCAAGACCTCTGAGGAGCGGCAGCAAGACCTCTGATGGAAGGACTGAGGAGCATGGGACTACCTTCTTAATTGTTTTTGTTCCCAGGTCCACCATTCCGGCAGCAAGACCTCTGATCGCAAGATTGGAGATTTTGAGGAGCATGGGACTACCTCTTAATTGTTGTTGTTCCCAGGTCCACCATTCCGCAGCAAGACCTCTGATCGCAAGATTGGAGATATTTGAGGAGCATGGGACTACCTCTTAATTGTTTTTGTTCCCAGGTCCACCATTCCGGCAGCAAGACCTCTGATTGCAAGATTGGAGATATTGAGGAGCATGGGACTACCTCTTAATTGTTTTTGTTCCCAGGTCCACCATTCCGGCAGCAAGACCTCTGATTGGAAGATTGGAGATATTGAGGAGCATGGGACTACCTCTTAATTGTTTTTGTTCCCAGGTCCACCATTCCGGCAGCAAGACCTCTGATCGCAAGATTGGAGATATTGAGGAGCATGGGACTACCACTTAATTGTTTTTGTTCCCATTGGTCCACCATTCCGGCAGCAAGACCTCTGATTGGAAGATTGGAGATATTGAGGAGCATGGGACTACCTCTTAATTGTTTTTGTTCCCAGGTCCACCATTCCGGCAGCAAGACCTCTGATCGCAAGATTGGAGATATTGAGGAGCATGGGACTACCTCTTAATTGTTTTGTTCCCAGGTCCACCATTCCGGCAGCAAGACCTCTGATTGCAAGATTGGAGATAATTGAGGAGCATGGGACTACCTCTTAATTGTTGTTGTTCCCAGGTCCACCATTCCGGCAGCAAGACCTCTGATCGGAAGATTGGAGATATTGAGGAATGGGATTGGACCTCTGATATTGATAAGGAGCATGGGACTACCTCTTAATTGTTTTTGTTCCCAGGTCCACCATTCCGGCAGCAAGACCTCTGATCGCAAGATTGGAGATATTGAGGAGCATGGGACTACCTCTTAATTGTTTTTGTTCCCAGGTCCACCATTCCGGCAGCAAGACCTCTGATTGGAAGATTGAGATAAAAATTGAGATATTGCAGCAAGACCTCTGCATTGGGACTACCTCTTAATTGTTTTGTTCCCAGGTCCACCATTCCGGCAGCAAGACCTCTGATCGCAAGATTGGAGATAATTGATGGGACTACCTCTTAATTGTTTTTGTTCCAGGTCCACCATTGGGACAAGACCTCTCTTAATTGAGGAGCATGGAACCACCTCTTTTTTTGTTTCCCAGGTCCACCATTCCGGCAGCAAGACCTCTGATCGGAAGATTGGAGATATTGAGGAGCATGGGACTACCTCTTAATTGTTTTTTGTTCCCAGGTCCACCATTCCGGCAGCAAGACCTCTGATTGGAAGATTGGAGATATTGAGGAGCATGGGACTACCTCTTAATTGTTTTTGTTCCCAGGTCCACCATTCCGCAGCAAGACCTCTGATTGCAAGATTGGAGATATTGAGGAGCATGGGACTACCTCTTAATTGTTTTGTTCCCAGGTCCACCATTCCGGCTGAGCAGCATGGGACCTCTGTTTTTGTTCCCAGGTCCACCATTGGAGATACCTCTGATGAAGATTGGAGATATGAGGACTACCTCTTAATTGTTTTTGTTCCCAGGTCCACCATTCCGGCAGCAAGACCTCTGATCGCAAGATTGGAGATAATGAGGAGCATGGGACTACCTCTTAATTGTTTTTGTTCCCAGGTCCACCATTCCGGCAGCAAGACCTCTGATTGCAAGATTGGAGATATTGAGGAGCATGGGACTACCTCTTAATTGTTTTTTTCCCAGGTTCCCAGGTCCACCATTCCATTCTGGCAAGACCTCTGATTGAAGATTGGAGATATTGAGGAGCATGGGACTACCTCTTAATTGTTTTTGTTCCCAGGTCCACCATTCCGGCAGCAAGACCTCTGATTGTTTTTGTTCCCAGGTCCACCATTCTGGCAGCAAGACCTCTGATTGGGATTGAGTGCAGGAAGATTGGAGATACTTCAATTGTTTTTGAGGTCCACCATTCGGCAGGAGCGAAGATTGGAGGGACTACCTCTTAATTGTTGTTTTTCCCAGGTCCACCATTCCGCAGCAAGACCTCTGATTGGAAGATTGGAGATATTGAGGAGCATGGGACTACCTCTTAATTGTTCCCAGGTCCACCATTCCCAGGTCTGACCATTGGAGATATTGCAGCATGGGACTACCCTTAATTGTTTTTGTTCCCAGGTCCACCATTCCGCAGCAAGATTGGATTGAGATTGAGGAGCATGGGACTACCTCTTAATTGTTTTTGTTCCCAGGTCCACCATTCCGGCAGCAAGACCTCTGATCGCAAGATTGGAGATAATGAGGAGCATGGGACTACCTCTTAATTGTTTTTGTTCCCAGGTCCACCATTCCGGCAGCAAGACCTCTGATCGCAAGATTGGAGATATTGAGGAGCATGGGACTACCTCTTAATTGTTTTTGTTCCCAGGTCCACCATTCCGGCAGCAAGACCTCTGATGGAAGATTGGAGATATTGAGGAGCATGGGACTACCTCTTCCACCATTCCTGCAGCAAGACCTTAATTGTTTTGTTCCCAGGTCCACCATTCCGGCAGCAAGACCTCTGATCGCAAGTTTGGAGATATTGAGGAGCATGGGACTACCACTTAATTGTTTTTGTTCCCAGGTCCACCATTCCGGCAGCAAGACCTCTGATTGCAAGATTGGAGATAATGAGGAGCATGGGACTACCTCTTAATTGTTGTTGTTCCCAGGTCCACCATTCCGGCAGCAAGACCTCTGATTGGAAGATTGGAGATATTGAGGAGCATGGGACTACCGCTTAATTGTTTTTGTTCCCAGGTCCACCATTCCGGCAGCAAGACCTCTGATTGCAAGATTGGAGATAATGAGGAGCATGGGACTACCTCTTAATTGTTTTTGTTCCCAGGTCCACCATTCCTGCAGCAAGACCTCTGATTGGAAGATTGGAGATATTGAGGAGAATGGGACTCCCTCTTAATTGTTTTTGTTCCCAGGTCCACCATTCCGGCAGCAAGACCTCTGATTGGAAGATTGGAGATATTGAGGAGACCTCATGGGATATTGACATGGGACTCTTAATTGTTTTTGTTCCCAGGTCCACCATTCCGGCAGCAAGACCTCTGATTGCAAGATTGGAGATATTGAGGAGCATGGGACTACCTCTTAATTGTTTTTGTTCCCAGGTCCACCATTCTCTGGCAGCAAGACCTCTGAGTTCCAAGATTGGAGATATTGAGGAGCATGGGACTACCTCTTAATTGTTTTTGTTCCCAGGTCCACCATTCCGGCAGCAAGACCTCTGACCTCTGAGGAGCATGGGACTACCTCTTAAGTTTGGAGGTCCACCATTCTGGCAGCAAGACCTCTGATCGCCAAGATTGGAGATATTGAGGAGCATGGGACTACCTCTTAATTGTTGTTGTTCCCAGGTCCACCATTCCGGCAGCAAGACCTCTGATCCAAGATTGGAGATATTGAGGAGCATGGGACTACCTCTTAATTGTTTTGTTCCCAGGTCCACCATTCTGGCAGCAAGACCTCTGAGAAAGACCTCTGATTGCAAAGATTGGAGATATTGAGGAGCATGGGACTACGTCTTAATTGTTTTTGTTCCCAGGTCCACCATTCCGGCAGCAAGACCTCTGATCGAAAGATTGGAGATAATGAGGAGCATGGGACTACCTCTTAATTGTTTTTGTTCCCAGGTCCACCATTCCGGCAGCAAGACCTCTGATTGCAAGATTGGAGATATTGAGGAGCATGGGACTACCTCTTAATTGTTTTTGTTCCCAGGTCCACCATTCCGCAGCAAGACCTCTGATTGGAAGATTGGAGATATTGAGGAGCATGGGACTTAATTGTTACCTCTTAATTGTTTTTGTTCCCTTAATTGGTCCACCATTCCGGCAGCAAGACCTCTGATTGGAAGATTGGAGATATTGAGGAGCATGGGACTACCTCTTAATTGTTTTTGTTCCCAGGTCCACCATTCCGCAGCAAGACCTCTGATCGCAAGATTGGAGATATTGAGGAGCATGGGACTACCTCTTAATTGTTTTTGTTCCCAGGTCCACCATTCCGCAGCAAGACCTCTGAGATTGCAAGATTGAGATATTGAGGAGCATGGGACTACCTCTTAATTGTTTTTGTTCCCAGGTCCACCATTCCGCAGCAAGACCTCTGATGGAAGATTGGAGAAGATGGGAGATAATTGTTTTTGTTCCCAGGTCCACCATTCCGGCAGCAAGACCTCTGATGGGATTGGAGATCTTATGGGATACCTCTTAATTTTTGTTCCCAGGTCCACCATTCCGGCAGCAAGACCTCTGATCGCAAGATTGGAGATATTGAGGAGCATGGGACTACCTCTTAATTGTTTTTGTTCCCAGGTCCACCATTCCGCAGCAAGACCTCTGATTGCAAGACCTCTGATTGGAGATATTGAGGAGCATGGGACTACCTCTTAATTGTTTTTGTTCCCAGGTCCACCATTCCGGCAGCAAGACCTCTGATCGCAAGATTGGAGATATTGAGGAGCATGGGACTACCTCTTAATTGTTGTTGTTCCCAGGTCCACCATTCCGGCAGCAAGACCTCTGATCGCAAGTTTGGAGATATTGAGGAGCATGGGACTACCTCTTAATTGTTTTTGTTCCCAGGTCCACCATTCCGGCAGCAAGACCTCTGATCGCAAGATTGGAGATATTGAGGAGCATGGGACTACGTCTTAATTGTTTTTGTTCCCAGGTCCACCATTCCGGCAGCAAGACCTCTGATCGCAAGATTGGAGATATTGAGGAGCATGGGACTACCTCTTAATTGTTTTTGTTCCCAGGTCCACCATTCGGCAGCAAGACCTCTGATCGCAAGATTGGAGATATTGAGGAGCATGGGACTACCTCTTAATTGTTTTTGTTCCCAGGTCCACCATTCCGGCAGCAAGACCTCTGATTGGAAGATTGGAGATATTGAGGAGCATGGGACTACCTCTTAATAGTTTTTGTTCCCAGGTCCACCATTCCGGCAGCAAGACCTCTGATCGGAAGATTGGAGATATTGAGGAGCATGGGACTACCTCTTAATTGTTTTTTCAGGTTCGGCCAGGTCCACCATTCCAGGCAGCAAGACCTCTGATCGCAAGATTGGAGATACTGAGGAGCATGGGACTACCTCTTAATTGTTGTTGTTCCCAGGTCCACCATTCCTGCAGCAAGACCTCTGATCGCAAGATTGGAGATACTGAGGAGCATGGGACTACCTCTTAATTGTTGTTGTTCCCAGGTCCACCATTCCGGCAGCAAGACCTCTGATCGCAAGATTGGAGATACTGAGGAGCATGGGACTACCTCTTAATTGTTTTTGTTCCCAGGTCCACCATTCCGGCAGCAAGACCTCTGATTGGAAGATTGGAGATAATGAGGAGCATGGGACTACCTCTTAATTGTTGTTGTTCCCAGGTCCACCATTCCGGCAGCAAGACCTCTGATTGAAGATTGGAGATACTGAGGAGCATGGGACTACCTCTTAATTGTTTTTGTTACCAGGTCCACCATTCCTGCAGCAAGACCTCTGATTGGAAGATTGGAGATATTGAGGAGCATGGGACTACCTCTTAATTGTTGTTGTTCTCAGGTCCACCATTCCGGCAGCAAGACCTCTGATCGCAAGATTGGAGATATTGAAGAGCATGAGACTACCTGTTAATTGTTGTTGTTCTCAGGTCCACCATTCTGGCAGCAAGACCTCTGATCGCAAGATTGGAGATATTGAGGAGCATGGGACTACCTTTTAATTGTTTTTGTTCCCAGGTCCACCATTCCGGCAGCAAGACCTCTGATCGCAAGATTAGAGATAATGAGGAGCATGGGACTACCTCTTAATTGTTGTTGTTCCCAGGTCCACCATTCCTGCAGCAAGACCTCTGATTGGAAGATTGGAGATATTGAGGAGCATGGGACTACGTCTTAATTGTTTTTGTTCCCAGGTCCACCATTCCGGCAGCAAGACCTCTGATCGCAAGATTGGAGATAATGAGGAGCATAGGACTACCTCCTAATTGTTTTTGTTCCCAGGTCCACCATTCCGGCAGCAAGACCTCTGATCGCAAGATTGGAGATATTGAGGAGCATGGAACTACCTCTTAATTGTTTTAGTTCCCAGGTCCACCATTCCGGCAGCAAGACCTCTGATTGGAAGATTGGAGATATTGAGGAGCATGGGACTACCTCTTAATTGTTTTTGTTCCCAGGTCCACCATTCCGGGAGCAAGACCTCTGATCGGAAGATTGGAGATATTGAAGAGCATGGGACTACCTCTTAATTGTTTTTGTTCCCAGGTCCACCATTCCGGCAGCAAGACCTCTGATCGCAAGATTGGAGATAATGAGGAGCATGGGACTACCTCTTAATTGTTGTTGTTCCCAGGTTCACCATTCCGGCAGCAAGACCTCTGATCGCAAGATTGGAGATATTGAGGAGCATGGAACTACCTCTTAATTGTTGTTGCTCCCAGGTCGACCATTCCGGCAGCAAGACCTCTGATCGCAATATTGGAGATAATGAGGAGCATGGGACTACCTCTTAATTGTTGTTGTTCCCAGGTCCATCATTCTGGCAGCAAGACCTCTGATCGCAAGTTTGGAGATATTGATGAGCATGGGACTACCGCTTAATTGTTTTTGTTCCCAGGTCCACCATTCCGGCAGCAAGACCTCTGATTGCAAGATTGGAGATAATGAGGAGCATGGGACTACCTCTTAATTGTTGTTGTTCTCAGGTCCACCATTCCGGCAGCAAGACCTCTGATCGCAAGATTGGAGATATTGAAGAGCATGGGACTACCTCTTAATTGTTTTTGTTCCCAGGTCGACCATTCCGGCAGCAAGACCTCTGATCGCAAGATTGTAGATAATGAGGAGCATGGGACTACCTTTTAATTGTTGTTGTTCCCAGGTCCATCATTCTGGCAGCAAGACCTCTGATCACAAGATTGGAGATATTGAGGAGCATGGAACTACCTCTTAATTGTTTTTGTTCCCAGGTCCACCATTCCTGCAGCAAGACCTCTGATCGCAAGATTGGAGATAATGAGGAGCATGGGACTACCTCTTAATTGTTGTTGTTCCCAGGTCCACAATTCCGGCAGCAAGACCTCTGATTAAAAGATTGGAGATAATGAGGAGCATGAGACTACCTCTTAATTGTTGTTGTTTGCAGGTCCACCATTCCGGCAGCAAGACCTCTGATTGGAAGATTGGAGATATTGAGGAGCATGAGACTACCTCTTAATTGTTTTTGTTCCCAGGTCCACCATTCCGGCAGCAAGACCTCTGATTACAAGATTGGAGATATTGAGGAGCATGGAACTACCTCTTAATTGTTTTAGTTCCCAGGTCCACCATTTCGGCAGCAAGACCTCTGATTGGAAGATTGGAGATATTGAGGAGCATGGGACTACCTCTTAATTGTTTTTGTTCCCAGGTCCATCATTCCGGCAGCAAGACCTCTGATCGCAAGATTGGAGATATTGAGGAGCATGAGACTACCTCTTAATTGTTTTTGTTCCCAGGTCCACCATTCCGGCAGCAAGACCTCTGATTGGAAGATTGGAGATATTGAGGAGCATGGGACTACCTCTTAATTGTTTTTGTTCCCAGGTCCACCATTCCGGCAGCAAGACCTCTGATCGCAAGATTGGAGATAATGAGGAGCATGGGACTACCTCTTAATTGTTTTTGTTCCCAGGTCCACCATTCCGGCAGCAAGACCTCTGATTAAAAGATTGGAGATAATGAGGAGCATGAGACTACCTCTTAATTGTTGTTGTTTGCAGGTCCACCATTCCGGCAGCAAGACCTCTGATTGGAAGATTGGAGATATTGAGGAGCATGGGACTACCTCTTAATTGTTGTTGTTCTCAGGTCCACCATTCCGGCAGCAAGACCTCTGATCGCAAGATTGGAGATATTGAAGAGCATGGGACTACCTTTTAATTGTTTTTGTTCCCAGGTCCACCATTCCAGCAGCAAGACCTCTGATCTCAAGATTGGAGATATTGAGGAGCATGGAACTACCTCTTAATTGTTGTTGTTCCCTAGTCCACACTATCCTGGAGTGCTACCAACTGTTAGGGTACAAGATATAGGCAAAATAGGAACCCCTCAAAAAAAAAAAAATACTATGAATGTATATTATAGTAAAACTACTAACAATAGATATTTATAATAAAATGACAAGTAATAATTTTATCTCTAGGCATGCAATTGCATAATAGGTATTTAGATTTCAGCATTAAATAATCTACAGAGATGATGATATGCTGCTAAATAAAATCAACCAACCAAACAAAACATCTGTAGTTGAAGGCATAAAATTGCATACAAAATATATAGATTTCAACATTAAATAAGCTTAAATATGGTTGACATGCCACTAAACATTATCAACCAGCCAACAACAGCAACAATCAAATGAAGAGCACATGTAACTTGAAGAGAGAATAAAGACATAATCAAGATGTTGATATTCCACATGACTTGCAACAAAAGGTGAGGAAGGAAACCCCCCATTAATACTGGAAAGAGTAATAACAGTTAATGAACTCGAGAAACATAATTTCTTGAAATATTGTTTTAATAAATTTAAACTAACAGTAGTACTAGCTGCTTGGTCAATGACTGCTGAATATTTCCTTATAAGGAAACAGCTAATATTACCATTACCTTATATTTCACAAATAACTACAAAACATTAGTGAATTATGTTTTTGACTAACAATGAAACTGGTTGCAATAAATGTTTTTAATCATAGCATTAAATATTGTTAATGATAGCAATCATAAGCAAAAAATTTCTTCAAGAAAATAAAAGACAATATTAACACTGTCTGAATTTGGTGACATAGTAATTGTGAGTTCAATCCCTGGGCTGAGCAGTGTGTACTTTGACTTAATAGAAACAGGACGAGAAATAACTGAGCAGTACCAAAAATAAGAACTAGGCGAGTGGAATGAGAACATATTAAATAAAAGGTTGTGTTCAGATTTCCCTGTAGTTACCCAGATCGATATACATCTGATGAAGGCTCGAGGGCACAACAGCTGAAATGTTGTGATAACAATAAAGATGAGAACAATAGTCTGAATGTAAATAGTGTAAATAAAATATTAGCACATCAGTTAAAATTAGAGCTTTTCATGAATAAATTTTGTATCAGTCTTTAAGATAAATTTATATTAATTATATATCACTTATCCCTAAAATTTGGAATCAATTGTCAGGCATCATCAGGAAAATAAGAATAAATGCTCAGGTATTGACAGGAATATCTAAATTGGAAAATCATATCAAAAACAAAATTCATGGGATTTATTTTCATCTAAATTTAGTAGCAACATATTAAAAATATAAATCTTTCCCTGAAGTGTGTAGCCCCTTTATAATGTTATTATCTCCCTAAAAGATTTCTATAATGTTATTATCTCCCTAAAAGATTTTTTGCTTTTCTTTTTTAGATGACCATAGATAGACATAAAATTGATTTGGAAGGGAAGAAAATAACATGAAGATCATAAACTATGTTTGCCAAAATGATTTATTAAAGGTGAAATCTATGGACTGAATATAAATGACTTTCAGGTGTTAAAATACTTTTCTCTTGATTTGAAATTGGCATTTGAAAAGGTCAGGTATTAAAATAACAAAAGGTTTTAATACTTAACTAAATAGCAAAAGAGAAAAAAAATCATTTTTTTTTCCTCACTGTTGGAGAAGAATACAATAATGCAATTCTACTGTTGTAATCTAAATTCTTCAAAGACAGTTTTGCATGTTAGTCAAATAGCTCCCAGAACTGAGAACTCAGGAGACCCATCAGTTTCTATCTTCAGAAAATCTACTTCAAAAAGACCACATAATATATTCTGCATATATGGGTCTACAAAAAAATAAAAAATATAATGCCACTCACATGCAAAAGTATTCCAAAAAAGTTTGGTAAAACCTCAAATATTTAAGAGTTTATGAGAATCTACTTACAAATAAGCTTGGCCGTATATGACCTTTATAGAGAAGACATTGTGTCATAAAACCTAATGCTGATGAGTCACTTGAATTTATAACAAGCATTATGCTTCATTAGTTTCTAATTTCAATAAGAAAAAAAATAAAAATAAAATAATAATTTTGATTTTCTAATTTATTTATAGGCTAAAACATTTTTAGTCCCTCATGTTGAACAGCCACTATTTTGTTATTTTAAAAATACTGTGAGAATCTTTCAAAGACACTCAGAAAATTATTAATCTTTTTGTTGAAAGTAAAACAGGAAGAATAGATTTCATTTTTAAATAAACAGGTCAAGCTTGAACTGTAACAATTTATGAGTAAAAATAATTTATTCATTTAGGATTTTATCAGGTTTATGTATAAATTTTCTTTTTATGTGTTTTTTTTCGTTTTACACAATATTAAAACAGCAAAATGGCTAAAGATTTTCTGAGGCAGCACTACCACTAATTTTTACCACAAGCTGCCACCATTGAGAGACAACTGTAAAAACTTAAGCTGTTGAAGTTCACTTAAAGTTACTGAATTTATTTTTTAGGGTTTCAAGGTCATGGATAAATTATTAAAATTTTCTATACAATAAAACAAATAAAGAAAAACAATGAATGAAATAGAATAGCTGGAAGTATGATAGTCATTTAGAGTTTATCACAATCAAGAATATCATACATGGTTTTTAAGCACAGCACACACTGAGTCAAAAATAAACACCATATTACACTCGGACAACAGGGTCAGTACTGAGTGAGCAACAGTGATCTCTTTAACCAGGATTCAGCTTCTTTTCTTTGATGTGCACAACAGCCAAACACTGCCTTACTGGAAATGGGAAGTACACGGTTCCATATAAGTATTTTTGTAATTTTTCATGAACAAGGGCATGGCTACTGACATTAATTAATAATGTACAAGTATAAGGAAAGAATTAAAGAAAAATGGCTCATTATGTTGAATGTTATCAATAGTATCGAGTAAAAATAGAGGCTGCTGCAATTGTGAAGTGTCTATATATGAGCCGCCACTGCTCATTACCTCACTAATTCAAGAATGGTTGCCAAAGTCATTAATTAAAACAAAAGAAAATGTCATTAGAAAAAAAATAACACTAGGAAATTTTATCTTTATTAATTCATTCAAAATTTCAGATTATCTGTATTTTCCAAGGATGATGACAGAAATAAAACAGGCTTCAGTCCATTATGATACACTGACTTATTTCAATCTGTTATTATCATCTTGATTGGTATATTGTCTCATGTATTCTTGTAGCAAATGAGTCGACTTAAACAGTGTAAGGGACGCAACTCTTTCCGTCTGAAAATGTCTGCAACGCAAAACGATGTACACCAAGCACGGGTGAAATGTTGGTCTGCCAATGTCTCCAAGCAACCTGCTTTTATGGAGCCCAGACACACCTCATTAGCATGTGTGTAACGCGACTTTGCGTGACTGCACGAGACCGTGAATATTAAAAGTCACGGACGCCATTTTGAATCTTTTCTTTCCTTTCTCAACCCACAGGCCAGGAAGATGCGAGAACGTTTGCGAGGTAGGCCGTTTCTATTTTCCCCACACTCCCCTGATCTCATGATCACAGAGTTGACAGGGAGGTGGTGATCGCTTGCGCCGGGTACTTCTTCGAAGAGGGACGCTGCGAGCCTCATCGTTGCTTGTGCTCCTGTCTGAGGTCTGAGGGTCGAAAGACACCGCGTCCCTTGGAAGGCTACTGATATCCGAGTCACTGCCTGATGGGGCTGGCGTGAACCAGAGCGATGCCTCACTGGTCTCAGATTCCGATTCGCTCTCATCGTCCAGCGGTGGTTGCAACTGCGTCGACGGACGCAGGTCCTTAACGTGACGGGGCACACCGTCGACCCGTACCGCCTGTGGGCTGATCACCTCAGTGACGCGTCCGATTCCGTATTTCGTGGTGCACTTGCTGTGCGGATTTTTAATCCAGACGACATCGCCTTTCTTCAGCCTCTCTCCGGTTACTTTCAGTTCCGTCAGTGGGTTGGTTTCTATGCCCTTCACTCTAACGTGGTACCTATGCAATGTGTCTGCTGGCGCCGTAGAGGGTGAGACATCATCCTTCGGGGTCACGTTGTATAAGTAGACCGCCTCAGACACCGTGCAGCCCGTCCTGGCTGCGATGGTCTTGACGGTCCTGTGGTTCCGCTCGATGATTCCATTTCCACTCGGTACGTGGGCGCACCGGAACCGTAAGTGCACTCCCCAGCCATCCGCAAACTTCTCGAACTGCTCGCTGGTGAATGCGGTGCCATTGTCGGTTAATATCTCCGTTGGGGGCCACGTTCAAGAAAGATGCTGTTTAACTGACGGATGATAGTGGCTGCATCTTGCCGACGCAGCAGTCGCCATATCGCAAACCTGGATGGACCACAATCAATGAGTGTCAGGAAATGCTCGCCGTTGTGGTGAGTAACATCTATCGCCAGCCGGCTCCAGTGGTTCCTCACGCTCAGCTGCCCTTTCTTCCAGCGAACGGGTGCTGGGTCTATAGACTGGCACGCCACGCAGCTTCTGACCACTCTCCTGACGTCCGTCTTTTGTACTCCTGGGTCAACCAACTTGGCGAAATACAGTGTCCGCTTGACTCCAGGGTGCCCACTTTGTTGGTGGACTTCTTTGATTTGATTAAATCGAACGGGACTCACGGACGCAGCGCAGGCTGGTTGCACGGGCTCAATGGCTTTCTTAGCGGCGTCAAGCCACCTTTGCGGCACCCTCGTTAAACAATCTGCTTTGTTGAGGCTAGATTTGACCAGGGACACCTCCATTGTCAGTGCGTACTCTTGCACTAAATTCACGATCGTGTCGAGCCGTCGTCGGATAAGCATCTCGCTGGTGGCTTTAGTCCGCACCCCTGGCCCTCCCGGTCAAGGTATCAGAGATCCACTTATAAACGCAAGCGGAATCAGTGAACAGACGCAGGGTGGTTGACTTCCAGAGGATCGCCAAGTTGATCCCCTTGATGACAGCATCGAGATCCGCTAGGTTTATGTGCTGGGAGTCCCTTTCTGGACGTAACCAGCAAGCATCTTCTACCACGGCTCCATCGTGAACTATCGATACGCCGGTTGCAAAGAGCTTGCGTCAACCCACACACAGAGGTCTTGGCTGTCAACGCACCAACTGCCCCGCGCTGGGTCTTCCTTGCGTACTCTAGCGAGGACCTCCCTCATCATGGTGTTGAGAGGGGCGTCGTGAACTTCATCATCCCATCCAGTGGTGACGTCAGATGCTCTCCGCTTGATAAACGCCACCGCAACACGCAGCCAGCCACCTACAGGAAGGTGTCAACTAACTTGCCGCACAAGGAAAATATGCTTCGCCGCGTGACAACAGAGGGCATGTCTGGGAGTTCGTTTCCCCGTTTCCAATACAGGACGTTATCTTCTCCCAGACCTGCAAACCAAGCACCCGTGCACCATCCTGTAGTCTCTCCGGTTCCTTGCTGAGGAGGCCAAAGTTGTAGAGATGCTCCTTCACGCGCGCCGCAGATACGACTCCCTCGTTCACGTACACGTCATCAATATATGCAGATGTTGCCCGCTGTATGCGCTCATCCTTCGTTAGAATGGCGTCAACAATCATCTGCATAATCGATGGCGCCACATTGAGTCCAAACCCCATGCGGGTCAGGCAATACCGTTGCCCCTTGATAAGCACGGTTTGATAGGGCCACAGTGATTGGTGCACACGCACTTGAAGGTATGCCTTGCGAAGATCCAGCACAGATACATTTGATCCTGCTTGTCGCCATTCCCTTAGCTTCTCGGTACACACGTCCGCGCGGGCAGTAAAAGGGTCCACGTGCTCGTTCAGTTCTCGATAGTCGAGCACCGGCCTCACCTTTTTGTTTGTTGTGCTGGAGAACCGCCATTAGCGGATCAGACCCTTTGGGGGCCCCAATTCCTTCTCTGGATAAGGAACCAACCACCCGTTATTAATCCAGGCTCGCAATTCCTTGTCGTACTCCGCACGAGCTCGCGGGGGATCTTATACTCCGGCACACTGTTGTACAGCTTCTCTGGCGGTTGATCGTCTGACCATTTCCAAGATACCGTCCAGGACTTTGTGCGCTGGTCGAACTCCGCACGAAAGTCAGGCCGTTCCAGCTCCATTGCTGCACCTAGAGCTAGACCTGTTTCAGTGAAACGCGCCCGACCCTCTTCGTCAACACGAACACCACCCAATTTTTTGATGACGTCCATTCCCAGGAGCAGATCATAGCCGAGCAGCCCTCCGTCCACGACCAGGGCTTGTACAGCTACTGCAGGCCCATCGCCGATGCTTGCGCGGATGACGCTCACTCCACAAGAGGTTAGCGAGCCCCCGCCAACAGTCAGAACTGGAATATTTTTCTTGTCCCCGTGTCACAACATGCCTTGCGCACAAGGGTCTGGGTGCACCCGGTGTCAACAAGCGCGAAGCGCTCACGCCCGTTAATCCGCACGCTCACTGCGGGTAGCGCCTTGTTCAGCGGCGATCTGGGGGAGAAGACTGGCGCTGTAGCTTACTCCCTTGCCCGTTTCCTGGACAGCTTCTTGCTACGTGGCCCAGCTTGTCGCACCTGTAGCAACGCATACGTCTCCGTATCCTTCGCACGGCTTCGGCAGTCTTTGGAGAAGTGGTTCAGTCCGCCACACTTATAGCACCTTATGTCCTCAGTTGGCGGTGCGGGTGCTTCCACAGCTGCTGAGGCCGGCTCCGCGTCATCTTTTAGAATATTCGGGCTCTGGCCAGTAATTCGTCTAGCCCCAGCTCATTGAGCCTTGACGATGCTCGTAGCAGTCGACTTGCGTTGTCTGGGAGTCCTGCCAGAAAGGCGCATCCTAGGATTTGGTCGCTTGCTCCACCGAACGGTGCGGCCAGCTTCCTCAAATCGGCCAGAAAGACATCTACTGTTTCATCCGGTCCAAGCCGTCGTTCGGTAAACTGCCTCCAGGCGACAAAGGGGTCCGCACCAAATGCTGCGTATAGAGCTTGTTTTATTTCCTCCAAGTCTGCGTCATCCCTTAGCTGCTGATACACAGCGTAAGCTCCTTTGGTGAGTCTAAGAGGGATAACCAGTGCGGGATCTTTAATTTTACACAGCCGGCAGACCCGCTCGGCCTTTTCCCACCACTCGACCACAGACGGGCCAGCGGGGAGCCGTCGAACTCTGGTATTAACTTCAAGTCGAATCTGTCCATGCTGTAATAATTGCCGAAATAGCTTGTAGCAAATGAGTCGACTTAAACAGTGTAAGGGACGCAACTCTTTCCGTCTGAAAATGTCTGCAACGCAAAACGATGTACACCAAGCACGGGTGAAATGTTGGTCTGCCAATGTCTCCAAGCAACCTGCTTTTATGGAGCCCAGACACACCTCATTAGCATGTGTGTAACGCGACTTTGCGTGACTGCACGAGACCGTGAATATTAAAAGTCACGGACGCCATTTTGAATCTTTTCTTTCCTTTCTCAACCCACAGGCCAGGAAGATGCGAGAACGTTTGCGAGGTAGGCCGTTTCTATTTTCCCCACAATTCTCCTGCATTATTTTTTGGATACAAGATATCCACTCATATAAAAAGCAGAAAGAGTCCTAATCCTGTAGACTGAATAAAAGTTCAATTCAAACTTCTAACATGCCAGAGAAATTTTTTTGTCAGAATCCATTTTGCACATTTATAAATCTACCATTCATCTGTGCATTGAATATTGCTGCCATATCTGGTCTGGTGCTCCTACTATATATCTCAAGATTATTGACAAAATTGAAAGGGTCTGTAACATAATCAATTCTGACCTGGCATCTTGACTTCAGTCACTCTTTTACCGACATGACATGGCTTCTGTCTTTTCTACAAATATTTTCATGGAAATTGTTCTGATGAGCTTTTTTTTCTTAGTGTTTTGACTGCATGAATTTAGGTGTGCTACTAGATTGGCAACTAGGTTTTATCATTTTAATGTTGAACTAGCAAGATGCAACTGTATGTTTTATTCTAATATTTTCTTTTTTCATATTTCACACTTATGGGACTCCATTTTGATTTCTTGTTTCCCTGCCACATACAATCTTCAAAAACATAAATGCAATGCCAATCACCATCTTCTGTCTTCCTGAATCCTTTTTTTTTTTTATTATCCTTTCTCCTTACTAAACTGTTCTCTCTTTTTCACTCCCAGTAACTCCTTGTATTCTAGTGGCATTATCACTTTTCTTACAGTGAAATGACAAAAAAAATTCCAAATTTAACATGCATCTGAATGAGAGTGATGAATACAATGGCCAAAACATTGTGACTAAAACAACCAAGATGAGGATTACTTCTTTGTGCAATGTTCCTTCAGGACATGAGTGATCATGGCACACCACAATTTCCCATCCTGTATTTGTTGTCTCTGATAAACCTGAAGACCAAAGAGAAAGAAATTCATTATGGCTCATCATTTCATATACAAAATCAAAATCTCACTTATTCCTCACCAATCACAAAAAAAAAAATTGATAAATTCTTAAATAAAGAGATTTAGCTATTTTTCTAACAAGTGATAATATTTGAATTTCTGTGCATATTTAAACACTAGATTTTATTTTCTTAGATATCTTAAAAATATCATCAATGAATATCATATCATCCACATCTGTCGCCCCCAACGCCACTCAATACACACACTTTACAGTTCAAATTTGGATCTGTGTTGAGTTCAAGTTTTTCTCAAAGCTAAAATTGCTATTGAAAGGAAGGAGATTTCAGTCCATGGACAAGGTTAAAAGAGAATAAAGCAGTTGACGGTGATACCCAAAGAGGATCTTGCATATTGTTTTGAAAAGTCAAAGGGTTTCTGAGATAAATAGGTGATGTCCAAAGGAGAGTAGCAGTCTGAATTTGGTTCCCTGAAACTTCTGTTTTTTTTAATATTAAAAGGGATGAGATTAAGGAGAATGCAACAAGGCAACTGATGGTGATCGCCAAAGAGTATTTTACAGACTGTTTTGAATAGTAGAATGAATGCTGGGATAAATGTGTAAGGTTCATGGGAGTTTACTATGAATGGGACTAAGTCATCATTATCCTGAATAGACTTTCTTTTCTTTTTTCTTTTTTTAATATGAAATGGTTGGATAATTTCCAAACAGACCTTGTAGTTTTGACAATATCAATTTGCTACGAGTTTCCCATTTTCATTGTAGGCTAAACAAGAGCTTATTCCTATATGTGTGTCTGTGAATGGTTTGGATTTTTTACCTTGTTCTTTGTGTTACTTTTGTTTCTTGGTATGACTTGGCCAATTAGTTCACCAGCTGTCTTCAGATGTACAATCCATAATGAAAAATTGGTATCTCTTCCTTCTAGCAAAAAAAATGATAGCTAACATACTGACAGATTTGGGCTCATTTCTAACACTATATTGTCATGATGAGTCAAGTAGTTTTCTGAACACCTCTGTAAAGAAACTACAGGGGGTTTCTGCCTTTAGTAATAATATTTGTATGTATTACAAAAAGTTGTATTTGTTTACTGAAAATAAAATTAAACCTATTTTTGCATATTTGAATTTTGGAAACTTAAAATTCATTTCTTTTAGTATTAAAAAATTTGATTTTTCAAAATAAAGCATTTTACTGTTCTTTTTTATTTATCCTATAAAAACCAGAAAATTAAGAACTAAATGATATATCTGTAATATTTTACATGGGAAGTTTTTTGAAAACTCCACAGTACTAATGAAGGCTGCACAGAAACAGAGGGTCATGTAAATTTTGTTATAGACAAGCGTATGGTTGCAAGAAAGAAATACGACAACAGCAGAAATAGATTTACATGGTTTATTTCAACAGGAACGTGAGGGTTTGGGACAGCTACCTGGTGGTAAAGTTCATAAGCCGGTTTTTGGATCTGGTCGATCTCTCATAGTAGTTCACACATGTTGACGGTGGTTGTGCTCTCCTGCTGACAGCTGCTGAACGTGACCAGTCTCCTTTGTGGCCACCTGTTGACTGCTTGTTGAACTTCCGTGTGACCCCTTTTATAGCGTTTTTTTATGGCTTAACAGGCTCAAGAAACGAAGCGAGTATAATTAGGAGGGAAGCATTTTTATTGGACGAAAAATAGAGCACTTTAAATATTATTTTATTTTTCGATCGGAACACGTGTGTCGGAAACATTTGTGAAGAAAGATAATGGTCATTTTGTGACGGGGCTTTGTCCCGTTCACATCCGGTTCTCGCTCTTGAGTATTTGCCTGTAAATCAGCCGAGATATGTCTTATTTTATTTTATAACAATTTTGAGTGAAATTAACAAATCAAGTACAACCAGTTTGAAAATTAAATAAAGTGCTAGGATTTCTTAAACTCAGTGTGTAATAAATATTTTTAAGTAAAAAGATTTTGAGAAAATTTCACATTACATGCACTACAAATTTAATGAAATTTGTTTAAATGAGTTATGCCATTGCCGAGTTGAAAAAAATGATACAAAGAAAAAAATTGAAAAAGCAATACTACACAATTAACAAAGAAAATTAAAAAAATAGTTAATTCTTTGAGAAAGCAATATCTCTAGAAAATTGGAAACAAAATTAATGAAACCAAGCAGCATAGACAATGTGTTAAAATGTGAAGAAAAACGAACTGCTTTCTCAGATCAATGGTTAAAATGGCGTTCAGCAAATGAGGCCTGTGTTTCTTGGTGAAGACCAACCTTCTTTGAACCTTGTGGATTGTTGCTACAGAATCAGAAACAAAGAACTGTTCTAATAACAGAAATCTCATCACTTGGGGATTTTCAACAGCAGCAACAGCTAAAATGGCTAGTACAGGTAACTCAAAAAGAAAATAATAACACAAGATGTTAATATTCCACACTACTACAAACAAAAGGTTAGGAAGGAAACCTCCATCAATATTGGAACTTGGGAAACCTATTTTCCTGAAAAATTGTTTTAAGAGAAAGATTTGATAAATTTCAATTGAAAGCAGTACTGGCTGCTCAGTCTATGAATGCTTAATGTTTCCTTGTAAGAAAATGGCTAATATTATCATCATCATTACTAAGCAGCACACAACCTACATCTACAATCACCCAGGTCTACAACCTGGAGAAGTTGTTCCAGTCTCACCAACAAAGGACTGAATTTTGATTAAACAGGTTGCTATCTTTGTCTTATGAAATAAACAGATAACTACACATTATCATTATCATTGTATTTTTATTCTAAGATCAAAGAGGAAAAGACTTCTCAAACTTTTAAGTAAAAAAGATCTTTAGAAAATTTCATGCACAACAAATTTAATGAAACCTGTCAATTGGGCTACGTCATTGTTTTTTTTTTTCTAATATTGAAGATGAATATCATTGTGATAACATTTTGGATAATAGATTTAAATTGTTAAAACAGAATGACCATTTTCAAAATCATCTTCATATTGCTAATGATTATGTAATTCTTCTGTTACAGAAAGGCCATGGTGATTTTTATTTCCCAAAGCACAAATTACTACTTACCTAGTGTTGGCTGATTTGCAATAAAAAAATAAAAAATACAGGATGATTTGTTCAAATACAATTCAAATGATTTTTAATTTGCAAACAAACATACACAATCAAATATAACAACTTTTGTTATATTCAATTGAAATGGTCTGTTCAATATTTTTTTTGCATTTTTTCAATTTTCAAAAGTAGTTTTGACTGATTCAGTTGTTATCAAGAACTGGATGTTGTCAGTGTGATAGACATGACTTTTGATTACATCTTCTGGATTTGGAATTGGAATCATTCTAAAATGATATCATGTGTAATTGTTAAACAGAAAAGTGTGCACAATATATATATATATATATATATATATATATATATATACACACACACACACACCTTTATATATTTGAATTTTATTTCAATCCTTCATGAACTTTCAATCCTTAGCTGTGATTAATTAATGATGAACATGTCATTTTTGTTTATGGTTAATTTCATCATAATTCTTCTGTTAAGCTTGGAGAATAATTATACATTCTTATTGCTCAAAGTAGAGTCCAATAGTGTTATAAAGATTGCAGAGAATTCCAGTAAGATATCTTTAATCATTTCCAAGATACAACAGTTTAAAGCTTTATCTAACAAATGGACAATTTTGCTTTTACACAATTCAGACAATTTTGCTGTTACACCCAGTATATTATATACATATTGGAGGCACGGTGGAGTATCAAATTGCAGCTCAAATTGACGAATCGAATGGGCCAAGTTTGAATTCCAGTCAGGTTCATAACATTCACTTATGTGCTAATACCCTTGGGAAAGGTATGAATCTGTCTCTTCTCCTCCCATGGATAAATAGCAGGATAGACTGGGTCCTATAGCCTTGGATGGCAAATGGCCTAAAAGGAGGATAACTCTGAATTCAAAACCTGCACAGAGTCGTTTGGGGACCTTGTGGCATACTGTACACAAGTACTCTGTGAATTCAACTCTTCCAAAAAGTGTGGTTGGTTCTGCACGAGCCATTACCACTCTAATCAAATGAGATGTGCAGATAGTCTGGCTGTTGGTTCTAAGAACTGATCTGCTTGACTCTCATATGTTGAAAATGATGGGAGAGTCCTGCTTAACCATACCACTAAATACAACTTTGAACATTATTTACAATATTTAAATTGTTTGGACTGTTGTCCTCATCTTCATGATCTCCCTTTTCCATCCATATGTGGTTAGCTATGCCTGATTTCTCTATTTCCCCTCATGTTACAGATTTATAGTGTTTCTGCAGTCTTATTTTAAGGGGACAGCCTGCTTCTTTATACTTCTTACCACAGCTGCATGAGATCCTTATTTATGTTCTCCTCTATGTCCGCAAAGTGTTGAACCACTTTAGATGGTTGTCCTGATGTTATATAGACCATTTTGTATTTTTTCCAATAACTCCTTCACATAGGGTAGGCACGTTGAGGCTGTTTTCTGAATGTTGTTATCCTTTTGCACCTTCTATCACAGTTTGTCAGAACTGCTGTCATGTACTCAGGGTAGTTGTTAGGGTACTGCTTATACTGACCATTTCTTGTTCATATGCTTCTGGGTCACCACTTATGACTTTTGCTTGATTTTGTAAGCAGCAGATGATCCCTTTCTTTACACTGTATGGATGGTGAGAGTTGAGATATTGTCTGGTAAATGTTGGATTGAGGTATATGCTCTGTTCAACATATTAGTACATCCAGAAATGCTACTTTGTTATTGTTTTCTCTCTCTCCATTGTGAACTGTATCAATGATTTTATTGAGTTCACATGGTCCAGTAGTAGCTGGACCTTTTCCTGGTGTGGCCAGAGTATGAAAGTGTCATTTATGTATCTCAATCATAGAGCTGGCATTAATAATGTGGATTCTAATGCCATTTCTTCAAAGTATTCAATATATATGTTAGCCATTGCTGGTGATAATGGCAAGCCCATTGCTAAGCCTACATCCTGCCAATATATGTCTGATCCCATTTTAAATTGTGTTGTTTGTGTACAGAAAGTCAGCATCTCCAACAGGTTATCTATTAGTATACTGGTACGTTCTCCTAAAGATGAGTCCAAGGCCAGTCTGTCCCTGACTACTCTGTGGTTACCTAGGTGAACAAACTCACCATGTCCAGGCTCACCATCTGGTTAGATTAGATGTGAGCATCTTTGATTATTTCCATAAAGTGGACAGAGTTTCAGACATATGATGGTGACTTTCCTATTAATGGATCAATTATATCAACAAGGAAGCAACTCAGAGTGTGGCAGCTAACAATTGGCCTGAGCAGTATAACAATTTGTGTATTTTGGAGAAACCATATATGTGACCTTGCTGTAATGCTGTGACAACAGCCTGTATGTCTTAGGTGGAAAGTGGTCCTTGTTCTTGATTAAGATCTGTGACAGTTTTCATTCCATTTTCATTGCTGGATCTTTACTATAGATACTATTTCTAATGAGGTCTTCCAGTTTTCCTGTATATTCTGTTTTGTCCAATCACTACAATCACATTGCCTTTGTCAGATGGTTCCTCTGTAGGGTTTTGATAGTCAACCTCTCCAGTTTTGTGATATTTGACTTAGGCAACTTGGCTTCCTCCAGTATCTGTCTCATTTTCCATCTTAGCTCATCCGCCCGAGCAATGTTCAAAGCTATTTCCTTGATTCAGGCAATGATGTCCAAGTTTGGTATCCACATGATGGTTGTTGTGAAATTGTTCAGTACTGACTCCTCAGAGGCACTCAGCTGATGTTGACTGATGTTGATTACTGCCTTCACTGGGGGAAGTGATGGACCTTGTGTGTCACCTTCTGATGTTTCAGTTTGTTCAATTTCTGGATTTGGCAGGCCCAGACTGCATCAAATGCTGGTTCCTCTTTTGGTCTTCTTCATGGATAATTGTGTTGAAGGACTCATATCAGAAACATAAACAGAAACTTCAAACATAAATGCAGGAAAACATACCAAACCAATAATTAACCCCTTAAAAATGCCTAATGAATTGGTCAAAAGTATTTGGGATAATAATTATTAGGGGCAGTTTCTACACTTTGTTAGTCCTATAAAAAGTAAACTAGGAATATTTTTAAAAAAATGAATAAAAAGAAACTTGTAAAATTTTTCTTGTCCATCACATTCAATGGAACATGTATAAAAGAAAGACTACTGCCACACCTAAATATATATATATATATATATATATATATATATATGGAGGCCATGAGCTACCCAAAGGGAGGCCATGTGATTTGAGCACCTTATCACCTCCATATACCATTCTCCAGAGCCAGCACCCTGGAGAAATCATTCCACCAATGGGACTGAATTTTGACCAATGTCTCCAAATGCTGTCTACATACACCATATGTGTGTTTAAATGGAGAGAAAATAATATTACAGCAGGGATCAAACCTATATGCTAAATATTTGTAAACTCTAAACTGATGAATTTTGTTATTTAAAAAACTAAAGGAGTCAACCATAGCAATGCAAATTATCTTTAGCTGCATAGTATGTGCTTCACCAGGGCTACATAGAGTTTTGAATTCAGAGTTTTCCTTCTCCTAGACAGGTTGCCACTCAAAGCTATAGAACCCAGTCTGCCCTACTATTTACCCTTAGCTAGAAGGAAGGAGAGTCGGATTTATTCCTTTCCTAAGGGTATTAGCATCTAAGTGAATGTAATGAAATTGACTGGAATTTAAGCTTGGCTATCCATTCCTCCATCCAAACCACAATCCATTACTCTACCGTGTTTCTTAAAAACTCTTAATACAGAGTATTCAATGTATGATAAAGTGAATTGAAAAAAAATGAAGAACATGATCATTAAATACAGGACATGTGACATTTTAAAATATTTTAATTCACTGAGAATACTCCCCTCCTTACCATTTATTTTGGAAACAATTTGAAAATATTTTCTCTTTCTCTAATTTAGCTTTATTGCATAAAATAAGGTGGGATTATATTGAAATCATTTTAAAATTAAGATGTCACAGTCAAAGTCTTTATTGCATACATAAATGATCATCACTTTCATTAAAGGCAGAACCTACTCTCATCACTGAACATCAAAGTGTCATTTGATCAGCCAGGTGACTTGTAACGTCACTGTAGATCTAAACAATGGTGTTATGGTATAAACAGAACACTGGTTAGAGGCACACATATCCATAGTGTGTTGCAAGTAAATGATAACAATCAGTTCATGTTGACACATCTGGGACCATATTTGCACTGGTCTGTGGACATCATGTGATCTACCACTCCTGTCCTTATATGTCAATCTTAGTAAAGGTCTGTAAAGCAGAGGCTGTCCAGAAAAGAGTCTACAAACATTTATTTGACTAGTGTTGTCAACATTGAAGAAATTTTGATATGTCATGGCCACCACATGCAGCAGTTCCCCAAAATGACGATGATCCAGCTTCTTGAAGGCCACAATCTACTGTCTCCCAAACAGTATGCATGCTGTTTAAAGCTTAGATGCAAATAGTAGGAGTGTCATTAAATTACAAGAAAGTCAAAGACAGAATTTAATTAGGGCATCTATATGCATTGTAACTGTTGTAACCTAGGGATAGTTGCGGAACAGAATAATCAAACAAATGGTAATGAATGATAATTCTTAGGACAAGAACAACACAGATAAGATTCGTCAGCAGTGTGTAGAAGTAGTAGTCAACTGTTAGAAGTGAGTCAAGTGAATTCCACAATGAATCTCCAACTGCAGGATATCTACCAACTGCCCCAAGCAGTCAGATGTGGCACAAGGCTGAATTTAATGTGGAGTATCCAAACCCATATGCTTGGCCAAAAATTACCCATTGACCCCATATAAAACAGGGTCAGGATGAGAGACTGCCCTTCAACATAAACTTGTCTGGGGATCCTCTCTGCCCAGAGGCAGAGTGTTTGACCAGCACAGCTGGAGACAAATTTCCAACTGCAGACCAACATACAGTATTTACTATTGTATTTATGTGAATGGAAACATACCCATTATTGTCTGTAGATATGCTACAACAGTAACCCAAGTTAAAAATCAACATTTTCCTTCAGGGTGTTTCACTTCTACTTTCCATCAAAGAGGGCATTGAAAAATTCTTGGCCTGATCAAAAATAAGAAGTTTTTAATTCCTTCTTGATCAATAACCTTTCAGCATAATTGTGTATCTGAATATATATATATATATATATATATATATATATATATATATATATTAATATTTTTATTATAAGAGATTACAATAAAAATATTTTACATCGCTACACAAAAACTTTCATGTTTCAGAACTATAATTGTTCCTTGTCAGGCAATGGTAAATAACTTATGATGAAAATGATTTATTTGGGAAATTTGAAAACAAGTCATTACCTCATTTGAAAGTGAAAGAGTAGTGGGAAAGCCTAATTTAAAAATTAAAAAAAACATACTTGTGGGCATGTCTGGATTAACCAATTAAAAGACAAATCTAAGCTAAAATGGAAAAATGAAAAATAAGGTCAGAGGGTGGAGACAGGTGGGTTATATTATTATAAGTTATCTACCATCACCCAACAAGGAACAATTATAATTGCGAAACATGAAAGTTTTTGTGTAGCAAGGTCAAATGTTTTTATTGTAATCTATTATAATAATATTTTGGTCTACATTGTATTCAGTAAAAAAAAAAAAAGAAGTAAACTGTAGATTCTTAATCCATCTGTTATTTCTCTCTCTATATATATATATGATAAAAATGTAGTTTTATGTTATGCTATATTTATGGGTAAAAGTGTGCAATATCAGGGATAGCGTGTAAATGAATATAAGTTATATTTTATTTGAGAACCATAAAAATGGTCTGAACCAAAGAATAATTTTAAAAAAATAATCTTAAATCCTTCATTGATCTTCAACTAAACTTGCTTATCTGCCCATTCATACATACTGTATATGTCAGTGTATAAGGCGACCTTTTAACCTTTAAAATCCTGTCCCCCAAATAGGGGGCTGTCTTATACTCCAGGTATAAAATCTGAACCTTAAATCCTCTGGTTTATGGTAAGTTGTGAGCATGAGAGATTTTTGAAGGTAGGCTTGGTAGCTATTGACACAAATATTTTCTACTGAAACAACTTAATTTACATTATTATAATAAAACAATAAAAGTGTAATGCAATAGAAGTACTCTTACCTTATATAATATGTGCTATAATTGCATAACAATAATAAAATGCATATCTGTCAAGAGAGAAATCCAAAACCATCGTGTCAATATCTCGCTTTCTTTTTTTGATGATGTTGACCAAAAACACAACTGGATGTGTGTCTCAACAAGCTGTTTAAAAGACTGAATTTGAGAACAGTGGAATGAGTGGATAGTTAGCAAAGAAAAGTCATTCAGACTACCATAATAGTTTACCAAAAATGCAGCACCCACTCATGAGGTATTGCAGATTGTGGTAGTTAATTGACAATATCTCCACAGTTTTCCATTAGAATTTTAGTGAAAAGTATATGCTTACTGAGTTTATTTAATAAATTCAATACATTTTAAAATATGATTTTTCATCTTGTACGGCGAATATAGCCTGAAACCTAACATTTAACTTGAAAATTTGGAGATTCTTATACACCCTCATGCCTTGTATGCCAGCATATACAGTGTGTCTGTGTGTGTACGTATATATTTGAGTGGGCAGGTAAGTAGATTTAGTTGAAGATCAATGAAGGATTTAACATTTTTTTTCTTAATTTTTCTTTGCTTCAGACCATTTTTATGGTTTTTGAATAGAATTTGAACATAAATTTTCCAATATTTTCGGTCTTCCTATGTCATTAACAAATGATTTTTTGTGGGTTTACATCATTATATCTATAGGTATGTATGGAACTTGTTTAGTAATTTTCAAGTCTCGTGTCTTCACATGTCATGTGGAGGTGGGTTTTTCAAGTCTCATGTCTCTATGTATGTCATTTTGGGGTGGGTTTCATGTGCGTCATGTTGGATTTCATGAGTGTCATGTTGAGGTTTCTCAATTCTTGTGTATTCACATGTCAGTTTGCAACATTGTCTGATATTGATTTAGCAATTGAATAGATTTTATCATTATGTGACTATATTGACCTTACAGTTCAAAGGCATTTCATCACATATGCACTAAGGCTGAAATAAATAATATTGATGGTAGGTTGCTGTCTTTTGGCTTCAAAAACCTTAGGTTGGAGTGATATTGTTCATTTCAAATTCTCAAACATTAACAACATGCATTCCACCACCTGTCTGCACTTCTCACTTCTTTCTTTGAAAATTACCAATGATGACTGAAAGTATCTGGAAGATTACAAACAATTTTAGTAAGTTCTTTTACAAGATTCCACATTTTGACTCTTGAAGAAACTCATCAAAAGGCCAAACAGACATTATTTATCAATTCTATTTAATAAAGTGTTTAAACAAAAGGTAGTTTTTTTATTTCTATAATTATTCACCTAATGGAATGGCCAACAGCCACTCAAGATAGAGGGATATTGAATGAGGTTGTTGTATGAACATAAGAGGAGATGGTAATAAAGATGGTTATGAGAATATATAGGGATGATAATGGTTGGCTCAAGACTTGAAGAGGTTAAGATTGCAGTCTTCAGGGAAGCATCTTCTTGGGAGTTTGTTCCACAAAGTAGCAATTCTTGAGAAGAAGCTGTCTGAATGGAAGTTCCTTCTTACTAATGGCATACAAAGGGGATGGAGATGTTTCATCCCAGTGTACATGGCATGGTGTGTCTTAACTGTGAAAGTCTGAACTGGTGGAACTAATGAATGTAGGTCACTAAAACATTTGCCATGAAAAATTAGTGAGATTGAGTAATAAGATGCTTGCAACATTTCATGTGTGGAAAAGTTTTGTGATGCCAATGAACACTCGTTGCCACTTTTGTAATGTCAACAAAAACTCGTCACCTTTGTAATGCTTGTTGTAGTAGAGACTTTGTAATCGCAGTTACAACTATAGTAATGCTGTTGAACAATGCTAGTGTCAGAGGCCTTCAAATAACACTCACACTAATAGTACTTGCTCGAAAAGTAACCACTGAATAGCGATTCAAATAGTAATCTGTATAGTGATCTGAATAGTAATCCAAATAGTGATCACTTAGATGCCATGCTAATTCCCATATATACATTTCCTTTACCATCATGTGATCTACTTATACAAAATGGGATCTCCTGTGTTTGCTCTCTGGTGATCTGTGTTCAAACTCCAGTGTTGGCAGCAACACTTTATTCCAATATAACAAAATGTTTTTTTTTTTTTAATGCCTCTTGATTCCTTGGGGGAACATAGGGCCACTACAACACCTTTCCAATGGACATGGTAACAGGTGATCCTCTTCAGCTTGGCCCATGTCATGCTAGCTACCTACACCTCTGCGTCAACATTTCTGTGCAAAGTTTGTTTTGATCGACCCACTTCCCTTGTGGATTCCAGTCAAGGGCCTGCCTGGTGACACTAGAAGCAGGTTTGTGGAATGTGTGGCTGATCCATTCCCATTTCCATTCCTTGATGTCAATCTTGATTGGGGCTTGTCTGGTCCTGTATCACAGTTGGTCGTTGGAAACGACTTCCAGCCACCTGATATTGAGGATGTTTCTGAGACATCAGCTGGTAAATGTCTGAAGTCTGTGGGTGTTGGTCTTGGTTACAGAAAAGGGTTCATAGGGTGGAAAATAATCCATCACTCGTAAGGCACTTTTGAACTTGATAGAGGCTGGAAAGTGAGGACTGAGCTGCTCCAGTGCTCCATTTTTGGTCTGATCTGACTCTTATAAAGATCGAGCATGGCAGGAGGAGTCAGGTACTTTCTGGAGTGTTACAAGAGAGTGAACATTTTACCAGCACCTCCAATGATGGATCATATAGACAAGTTCCACTTGAGGCATAGAGTGAATTTTATCCCCAGTAAACGTTTGAAGAAAAGAGTTTCATTGAGAATACAACTGTTGATCATAATGGGTAAAAATTCAGGTTTTGCTTGCTGATGATGAAACGTTATTAGCTTGATTTTGAAGCTATTGAATGCTATAAACTAGTTTTCCCCCTATTGAGCTGTTAGAGCTAGGTCAGAGAAGAGATCAGCTGTCAAGCTTTGGTTATATTGATTTTGTGGAAGTGCACCCATAAACTGGGGTACCATGTTCATAGATGTTTACTAATGATTTAGACTTAGGCAGATTGCTACTATAAAACAGAAAAAATGTAGAACTGAGAATTCTGGAAAGCTTGTATAGCAAACCTCTATGCCACACCTTGTAAAAAGGCTTTAGATATATCTAAAGTGATTGCTCTTGTAATGAATTTATTGTCTAGTGCCTCACTAATGCTGTGTATAATGACAGGGCATCAGTCGTGGACCTAAACAAGCAAAATCCATACTGTTTGACATTCAGGAGGTTGATTTTGTTCAGGTTATCAACAATCTTGTTAATCATAAGACTCGAGTCTGCTGATGACACTAAGGAGGCTGATGAGTCAATATTGATGCCTAAATATACTATATTTAAATTTTATCTATGTGAATCTGGTCTATCCTTGACAGCTAGACCTGTTCACCCATTGAATATGCATGAGACATGATGGGATGACACCTGACTCATTCAGTTAGCCCACCTACAACTCATGCTGTATTGCATCAACAGTTGTGTGCCTGTGTGTGTGAATATCGTACATTGAGTGGTGGGGCTAATAAAATAGTGCTCAATGTATAATAACAGAGCTATAATTTATATTAATAAATATATTATGCAACAGCCATTTTCCAATCAGCACTTGACAATTGCAAGAATTGTGCTACTGGTGAGGAAAAAATATATATTTATTAACGTATAATAGCCAGCTACTTGTTTCTGAGCACACCCATCTGCTAGAGCAGCTAGCCATTCTTTCTTGTAGATGCCTAATCAGGCATGTTTGTGTTCAATACCCAAAGGGCCAACCTGTGGTTTATACTGCAGCTATGCTGAACAGACTATAGTTACAGTTTCTGGAAGAGAGTGCATCATCTAGTATGATCTACAAATTGAACAAGATCAGTATATGCTTAAATATTTGATCATCAATGGCCTATGAACAGTTCCATCTACCCAATTTCACTCACTTGGCTTGAGTCAACTAGAGTGGCCAAGTGGTTAGAACATTCACTTTCCAACCATGAGATCTGGGTTTAAATCTTACCAGGGTCGATTTGTCAGGAAGGTGACCTGGAGGTTATTGGCATGGAGAGGCAATCCCAGCATACAGCACCATTGGAAAGTGACTGAAATTTCATACACACACACACACACACACATATATATATATACACACAGTTATAATTACAAACACACACACATATTACACACACACTAGACACATATATTACATGCACACATTAGACATATATCACAGACACATATCACACACACAGACACACATTATAGACACATATATCACACACACACACACACATAACATATAGTAAGAACTTCAACCTAACCTATCATCAGTTGGTGAATGCTATCTACAGAAAGCATCATAATGCAGGATATGGTAGGTCTATGTTATTTACTAGAAGTAATTGATATGTTCAAAGCAGTTGCTTATAGCCATCCCCCATGGGGACCAACTGAATGTAACTATTACTTGTACATCTATCTTCCAACAATTTGTTCTTAAAAACTCAATCCATGCACAAAGGTATGCTTGTGGCAAAGAGATTTGGATTTTTCTCTTCCCCAAATATGTTTATCAAAACAAGTGAAATATTTGATTTAATCTCTTACTTCCTTTTTCTCAAAAGGTGACAATATCAAACCATGTTTTTACTGTTATAAAATTAGCCTTACATGGCAGAGGATGTTTTCTCAATCATTCAAAGTAAAAATAATAAAAAAAGAAACAAAAGAAATTAAAAAAGTAATCTATTAAAAAAATGATCTCCTTACTTACTAATGAGATATTCTATTTTTATGATAAAAAACATACATTTTCTTATTGGTATCATGTAATACCTCCTAACAATAGCTGAGAAGACGAAGTCACATCAAATTTTCTATTATAGAATAAATTACTGGGTTCATTTGTCAATAAACATTTCAGGTTGTTTGCAGGACAGAGGTGAGGGGGGTAGAATTTAATTCTTGGTGTAAGACTTTCCCCAGAAATATTTTGTGTCAACACAATAAAGTTAATGTCAGGTCAGATTGTAATGTAAACTGTAAATTTCATTACATTAGCAACTTCTCTCTGGGTAGATTTTTTTTTTTATAAAAAATAAATAAATGAAGAAAGAAAGAAACAAACAAAAAGTAGTGGGTTTAAATGAAATTTCATTTCTTAGTTATATAGAAATAAATGACAAACAAATTTACAAAAATGATAGACATTAATAAGCATTTCGGTACTGAACCATTTACAAAAGAATTTACATAAGAAGATAATACATACACACATCTCTTGTGTGTAACAGAGAAAAACAATTCTTTTTTTTTTCTATTCCCTGTTGAAGTTATGATGTTTTGTGGTTGGAATGTTTCAGCTCTAAACAATATCAAAAGAAAGCTTCTGGTTTGTTGGATGATTCACTGTTAGTGTGAAATTTGCTGATATGGACCCAAAATAAATCAAGTCAGATGAGCTTCTTTGTTTTTCTTATTTGAAGAATAAAAAGACCTCAGCAAAAAGTCTAACATTTTAAACTGTGCCCCAAATATTTTGGTGTGGATGTGTCTAAATTGATCAGCACCTTCTCTAAATTCTTTCTTTTTTTTTTTTTTCCTGCATTTCTGAACAAAACTATTGAATAAATCACGAGAAGAGTTGGTCAAATTCTCTCGTACTGAAATCCTATTTACCAGTTACCTTCAATTTTTGTTGTCTGTTAGTGGTACTGAATAATTTTCTCAGTTTGAGGCTTTCTGAAATACTTTGTCACAGTTAAAACACAAATGGTAATGTCAATAATTTTAAAAAATATTAATTTTTTTTTTTTTTTTTTTTTTTTTTTTTCATTTAGTGTGTGAGTGTATGGGTGAATCATACAAAAAATTAAGAACCATTACTTCATTTATGATGAAGAAGATGAATTTGATGTTGATTATTTGGAGACAAATAAAAAAAATCTGACTATAAAAGTTAATAAAATATGATAAATTACCTCATCATGTGATTAGATGCATGTCACTTTAATATTGTATAAAAGCCAGTTTGTATTAAATTACAAATAATTTGGTATTTTTTGTTCACTTTTGTCTGAGTTTTTTTATTTGTTTGTTACTTTGAGAAATTAATAAAAAAAAATTTTGGAGAATAGATTAAAAATAAAAATACAGAAAATTCAAATAAATCATAAGCCAATAAAAAAGATGACATAATCACAGAAGTTCTCTTCTTTCTACCACATTACTTTGTTATGGCCAAAGGAAAAGGAATATAATTTTATGGCAGGTTAATTGCTATATATCTGGCATTTGCAAAGGTTTCCAGTGCCTTTCTTGTTTTTTTTGTTTGTTTTTGTTTTTTTTTAAACTGAAGACTGAATACACAATTGAAATCTTCTTCACTGGAAACTTTTGCACAGCTGTTTTCAATGAAATTCCCATCCTGGTTATACTTCCAAGAGTTTTTGTAGCAGCAACGACCAGATGAGCGAATGTTATGGCCAGCAACAAAAAAGACTGTCAGTTGTTACATCAGTCTCAAGAAAGTTTCACTGATTGCTGGTGCTCTGCACTGTCTCCCACATTTTTTTTTTAATTAGAGGTATAAAACATTTTTCTTCAAAATCAGTTGACTTACCAATCCTAAAATCAAGTTTTAATTCTTAGCATACCACAAAAAGCCTTATGTACATGTTCTACAAGATGAAATTTTGCCATCAAACTGGACACTTCTTTTGGTTCACACACACACTAATATTTCTTTAATATTGCAGACAAATTTGTTGACATGAAAATATAAATGAGAAAAATGTAGATATAAACACAAAAAATACATTTATACATTTGATTCATAATTTTTTTTTCATACTACGTTTGTTTTTTTTTTAATCTAAAAAACATAACTTATAGCGTAATCTGTCTTTCACAACGATAATCCATTCAAACATTTCGTGTTGAACAGTCAACAGCATTGACAATTTAGTCATAATAAACATTAACCAAGAGTTAGCTCCCTTGACAGATATATCAACCATATCAAATTCACTTGAATAAATAAATAAAAAAATATATAAAAACGGCCTCAGAAAGTGGCCGAAAACTGGCCGAAAATTCTTGTAAAAGTTTTTTTCAAGGTTATGATAGTGAATTTTTTATATGAAAATATATTGTATAGCAATTACAGTTCCTAGCCTTCACTATGCAATTATTTCACATTTTTATGGAATGTAAAATTAAAATCTTTGCTAACTTTTGCTCAAAATCTTGTTTCACTTAATTGAGGACAATGTGTGTGTGTGTGTGTGTGTGTGAAAAAAAAAATTAATATAATTCTAAATTATATACTTGTAGGCAATCAATATTTAAAGAGAAGCAGATGATTTTAGTCCATATTTCAATGTTTATAACATCAATAGAACATTATAAAAAAAAAAAATGAAAAATAAACACCTCACCCCAAAATTCCCACTCTGAAATGGAAAAGTGAAAAATCCATAATACACATAATTTCTCATATTTTACATATTAAAATTGATTATGAAATTTGTTTGCAATACTAATATTATCATTAAAGTGATAATTATGTGATCATTTTTATGAATATTTTTTAATAATCAAATGAGAAAGATCTAAACTGTGTTATATTAATTAAATAAACATAATTTTCTCTTTTAGACCAGTACTAAGTGATGAACTTAATGTTTGTATTTTAATAAAATGTACCTGCAAAGAAGAAAGACCAAATTTTATAAGATTTTTCAGTGTCTGATAAATTGCAATTTAAGAGGACATTAACAAAAATGAATTCATTTTTGGCAGCATCTGTTGTATGTTTTTTTTTCATTTCTTCATTCATTTTCCAATTTTAGCAAGAAAAAAGTTACTTTTATGTTTTGATGCTATAAATAAACATTGAAACATTAAGTCAACTGCTCATAAATATATCATACCAAGCTATCTTTATTTTGTTATCTATTAGATTATTGTAATGGACAAGATACTTATCAGTTTATATAATTGCAAAAGTATATGTAGACATATTTCTTTTTTGAAATCTATTCAATGTTCTCATGTTTTGTGATACTGCTTTAGTTAAATTGTAAATCAATTTTGCATTTGTGTATTTGGCTAATATCCCAAACATTAAACAACTGGAGCCAAATTTGTCAAAATTACTGGATTTACAAAATTTAAAAGTTAATTTCTTGTATTGTCTATCACTTTGAGAAGAATCATTAACCTATCCACAATTGCTTGCACTATCAAATCTCTTCTAGGTATGTTCTATAGGTTAATTTCTGTTTATAAAAAAAATATAGACATTTGCTGGATCTCCCAGTGAAGGACCTTTCCTGTGAAATGTGCCTTTTTTAAGCAATCACACAAATAATGTTTACTGTTTAATGAATCATTTGCTCAACACAATTTTGCTTATTTGTATGTAAACATATTTTCAAAGTCCTATCAAATGTTTTGGTTACAAAAAAAAAAAATGATTAATTGAGGCAGACAGGAACAAGTTTTGTAATGGCTAAAAGTTGGTTTGGAGACAACAACCTGTGAAATGTAAACATTGACTAAGCTTAGCAGTGTATGGCACAAGACCATTTGTTGTGCTGTAGCACTCTTCCAATCCAGTTGATCTGTCTACATGCAAAACCATGACCCTTACTTAGACTTGAACACCAATTACTGGTGTAGGTAGGAAATATACAGCTATCTCAAAAGAAATCTTTTAAATTATATAACATACACTAATGATACTTGCAATTTTAATGATCATCTTTATAATTTGTCTAAAGATAAAATCATAACATTGATTAGATTCAATAGTAATGACAAAATTAAGTTTTTAATAGGACACATATGTTTACATGTATATATAATATAACTGTATATTTGTAGGTAATTAGATTGTAGATTAAAAAGAAAATGTATTGCAGCTTGTTGTGATTTTCATGTTTATTTGCATCATCTAGAGAACAATGCAAGAGAAATTCCTGGAGGATAGAAATTAGTTGCAGAAAGCCAAAGATAATGATACATTCTCTATTTTTGTTGTTTTTAACATATGTCAGCTTTGCTCAAATGAAGATGGCATCTGGTGTTTTTTTTATGTGACTTGTATGCTTCAATTTTCTTTTTTCCATCTAAACTTGAAACACCACAAACTGACAATCACAGGCATGAGTGTTAGGGTTTCGTGTTTGTGCTAAGAACAGGCTAGTTTAGCAGCTTGACCAGTGGATTTGTTATGCTATAGTGTTCTAGTTTAGAATGCGAAAGAGAAGTAGAAGTAACTTTGAAAGACCACCAGATGCAACATACACCACACAAGGAAGGCTAAAAAATACAATAGGCAAAACGTTTGAGAAGAAACTCTGATGGTCCATTGAGTTAACCCAAGAAAAAGATGCTAAAAACCGTCTATAAAAATATATCACAACTGACCAAAGTAGCATAGGTTTCTAAAATCAGAATAGAAAAAAAAAGCACCAGACAATTAGAAAGAGTCATTAGAAATGTTTTGTTGACTGCTTTCCTAAATGAGAACAAATCACATCCACTCATGATGTCCTGAAGATGTTTCAAAGAGCCATCAACATATTAGGCAAATACAGCTTCTTGGCTAACCAAAATGAATTTCCTAAAGACTTGATGTTTTCCATTATCACATCCTATTCTATTTTAAGAATACCCAAGAGGTAAGGTGTGTGTGTGTATATATATATATATATATATATATATATATATATACACACACACACACACACACACACACACACACACACTTACATTTTTTTTTTGTCAGTGTCATACCCAGCTTAGGTCATCCTGTCGTAGTGTTGCTTGAAGTTTTCGCATATCTCTTAATATTCGAAGAGAGCGACCTGCAGCATCAGTGGAAGTGGCACCATGTTTGTTTATCTTTGAGATTGGCACTGACTGTGCCCTGTATAAGGCAGCTTTTTTAGAAGTTCTCTGGTTGCCGTCTTCATGAAGAGCAGCTGATGCTTGGACAGGGTTTACCTTTTCAGATTTTTTCCTTTTCATTTGTTTTTTGTCATCATTTGTCTGAAAGAGAAAACTCATTTTATACAAACATTGAAATGGACAAATACAAAAAATCTTTTATATCACAACTTGACAGTTTTCAAATAGAACAAGAAAAAACATTTTTACATCCTTGACATTATGGCCAAAATGATAAAAGTATTTTTCAGCTGTAAGTGGAATATGTACAAAAAACTGATGAACCAAGACTTTTCTTTAAATATTTTCATGGTAATTGTTCTGATGAACTTTCCTCTATGGTACCTTGACCTTATGAATTGAAATGGGAATGCAAGAATTGCATTTTTCAGAAATTTCTAATATCCAATGCTTTCATGTGGATAAACATGTTTATTTTTATTAAGTCAGCAAGTTAAGACAAGTTTTATACAAGTAACATGAATGAATCCCACATTGCTGACTCCAATAGATTTATTTTCTCTAAACATTCTATAAGATATCAATTCTCCTTACATAAATATGTTATATGCAAGTCTGAAAAACCTGTCATGTCTGAGTGCAGATAAGGATTCAAGATATTCAATGTAGTACAGCAACATTTGTCTGGGCAACAGACAATTTGTTTTTGCTTTTACTTGTTGCCCAAGATTGGAAGAAAGAAAAACAGAAGCAGGGAACTGTTTTGTTTTCCCCCAGACATTTGTGTATATTGAAAGAAAAAAAAGTCAAGATTCAAAAACAGAATATGTGGGTTGATGAACCTGTGCTGAAAAAAACATCATTTGATTCCTTTATTTTCTTGTTTCAAGTTAAAGCTGATGAGTAAACTGGATTTATGTATGCACCATGCCTTAATTAATCTTTTCAAAATTAAGAAAAATTCTGAGAGCTCACACATTTTTTTTTATTGAAATAGTCAAATGGTTGGTAATTCAGTTTTCTTGAAATGTTATGACCAGTCTTCAGATGCCCGTCACATTTGGTAAATGTCAAGAAATTGAATAGAAACCATTTATTTTGTTCAATCGCTTTCCATTACATCTAGCATCTTTCCAATCAGTCATTCAGTTATGTGCCATGCGTGATACATGCTTAGGCGATCATGTATCTTGTGATACATGACTGACAAGGCAGATTTTTTTTCCCCCACAGTAGGTTGCCATTTCTTTCTGTGGTAGGCCAGTTGCCATCCAAGGCTATAGAACCCTGTCTCTCCTGCTATTTACCTATAGCTGGGAGGAGAAGAAGAGGATTCACACTTTTCCCAAGGGCATTAACATGTATGTGAATGTAATGGATTTGACTGGAATTTGAACTTAGCTTTCCGATTCCTCAATTCAAGCTGCTATCCATTACTCCATTGTGTAATGTTTCAATTCATAACCATCAGCTTTTCCACATACTGCCATTCTGTCGTGCCACCTGTGTCAGTGGACTCAAGTCTTACCTAAACCAGGAATTTTACCTCATGTAATTGGATAATTCTAAGCAGAGATTCCAAATCAGTGCCCCCCCTAACATTTGTCTGCCTAACAGACAAAAAAGATTTTTTATTTTCTTTTTGCTCCTCAGTGTAATTAATACAAGAAAAGTTTTTTTTTAATCATGAACATATACAGAACACGAAATCCTGATGTGCACAAACAATCAACATTCTTGATTAAATCTGAAATTCTTATTTTTATCTCAGTAGCAAAATCTTTGGTTGCCTTTTATTATCAAAGATTAGTAGTAATGTTTGGTACTGTGGTCAAAAGAAAATTAGCGACTATGTTTTGGGATGTAATTTCAGATTGGGTGTTTCTTCCCTCTACACTGGTTTCTTGGTATTTATCGTTGTTCTCTTCCTTACATCCGCTTCATCATTCATTCATTTGTTCGTCTTATGACGACTACATGTATTGTATGATGTACCTCAACATAAGACACCTCTCATCTCCACGATAGTCTATTTATAATCATTAGTCACCAATGACTTTCCTGGATGATAAACATACTAGGCATACGGGCACCTCAGAATGGAGAACTAACACACCCGGATGTCTCTCCTCAATTCCATCCAACTACGTTAATATTATGTAAATTTGCTAATGACCTAATTTCTTGTGGACAACAAAGAAAGGTCTCTTTTGACAGAATGACACACTCGCCTTCTCTCAAACTGAATTCCTACATGCCAGACAAAGACAAACTCTCTTTCGTCAAGAATAAGGCAAGTCTTGTTCACCATTTCTGCCATTTGATTCTGGTTCTGGTTCACTGTGTCTGCTACAGATACTTAATTTGATCTTTCTCTCTCTGACATAATGACAGCTCTTGTCATTTGGTCCTGACCATTTCTTTACCAGAGAAACATCAAATTCTGCATTCATTTCAAAGTCAGTTTCTCACAAACTTTCCCGTTTCTACTCTAGGTAGTTTTCAGCAAATTCAATTTTTTTCTCTCCATGTAACATTTCCAGTCGAGAGAGGGTCAAGTACTTCTTCCCTTATTCCAACTGAACGTTTCTTCATTAAAATGTCAACTGCAGTTATTCTTTTCGTATAGATGGAAACAACCATTTTTATACCTCAAAAGAACATAAACACAAATGGCCATCTTTACCATCAGCCCTCATTCCGATACTCTTTCCTGATGAAATTCAGGGCCAGTCATTGCATGTTTGATCGCATCCTTATTTTACAATTAAATATATTTTATCTTTCATTGTCAAAACTGAAGGCAAAGATCTGTTAAGTTTGCCCTTATCTGAGCATTTCATTCATTAAGTTGCAAATGTTTCTGACAACCAGATACACTCCTTATCATTAATTCTAAGTTTTAAAATGTTGCATGACATGCCAAAGAAAAGGTTTTGAATATTACATTTTGAATAGACTTACACAGAGCATTTCAGCCTCAGAAATGTTAAAGATAAAAAAAAAAAATTCTTATTTACCTTGTATATATATTTGTGAATTTTATTGATCTGCATTCCTTTGGTCTCCATCCGAGAAACAATCGCATCCAAATCTCTTTCCAAATCTGTCTTCATTTTAGGATCTAAGCATTCATTAATCTGACTTGTCAGTTGTTGGTGTTCCCTGGTAAGAAAAGAAAGGCAACTAAGTGATACAATTTCACCTAAATTACTTATGAAAGGTATCTTCTGGTAAATGAACTGGGAAATGAGGAGAATAAACATAAAAAGACAATATTTACATAGTTTTGAATTTACTGATGATATTTTAATAATATCAGAATCGCTGGATGACAAAAATACTAAATGCCCTAAATAGGTTAAGTCTGAGTGGAGATTTAAAAATGAAGGGAAATTAAACAAAAATAATAATCACATTTCAAACAAGAACATAAATATGGAAGATGAAGAACTGGAAGAAATCCAGGAGTACATCTATTTAGAATGACTAGTAACATTAAAGGAAGACCATTCAACTGAAATATAATGATGTATAATGAGTAGTTAAAAAGCATTTAACAAAAATAGAACTATAATGACAAGCATTTGGCAATATAAGTGCCTTTTTTATAAATATTTTCATGGTAATATAATTTCCCTACACAAAGACAGATAAAATGAAGATTAGAAAAGGAATGAAACAAGCAAATATGATTTTGTCTAAACTAATTACAATAGGAAATTTGAAATTATTTTCTAGAAAAATGAGCTGGGAAATGATAGAAGTAAAGACAAACACACAATATTTAAATGATTTTCAATTTATGATATTTTAGTAGCATAATTCTTGGATGAATTACAAGAAATTCTAAATTATCTAAATAGGGAAGTTTTAAGGTTGGTTTAAAGATGACCAGAAAGTAAATCAAAAGAAATATTTAACTGTAATACCCTGAAAATTATTTACACAATTTACATGTGGACTATTATCCTCATCTTTGTTGTTATCATGTGATAACAAAGATGAGGACAATAGTCCGAACGTAAATAGCACAAATAATGATAATTCCTCATCTTTGAAATTCAGATACAAAATCCTGAAAATTATAATAGAGGATAAAAAAAATGTAGATTGTTTATGATTGTTTGGAAATCATTTAATAAAAAAGAGATTCATGCACATTGCCAATATACTTCAAGCATAATGAATACATAATGATGGATGGGTAGGAAGCATAGAAATTAATAAAACTACTTGGAAACAAATTGAAAAATACACAAATATCAGTGGAAAGAGAGAGAGAGAGAGAGAGATATCAATGGGAATCCAAAAACAGAACTAAAGAAAAGATATTGCAGAAGTGATTAAAAGAGAAAGATAGACACAGTAAGAAGCAAGGATAACAGATGGAGCAAAAGGTTGCTTAATTAGCACCCAATGGATAACAGAGGCAATAGGAAAAGACCAGAAAGAAGAAATAGGATTTTTTTCTGGTAAGAAATGGCAGGATCTAAGAAATGTGCACCTCTTACCAGCTGAGTTTGCCAAATTCTTCCTGTAATTGCATGAGAAGTTCATGTAAGTCTGTGCAGACACTGGTGCTAATAGTTGAACTGGCAGTAGAACTACCAGATTCTAGATGCTGCTTGTTGGGTAAACAACACAAGGCAGAATTGTGAGCTTTCATCAGGGCAAAGACATTCTGAACATTAGCACTAACACTGTGACTTTGGGAGGTTGACTGGTAAGAAGAAAAAATATGTTTGTCAGGATTCATAATTTCAAAAATTATTTTTTTAATATTTTATTTGGGAGGAAACAAAAAGAAATAATAAAAAATGAAAATCTGAGAACATCATAAAATAGGCAAAAAAATAAATATGTCCTATCTTATTTTGTTAATATATATAGGCAATCAGTTATAATAAACTACCATCACCCCACTTTAGATGATGGCATTACTATATGAGTGCCATTCAAAAATCTCTAAGCCTCGCTCAGAATGAGTTGGAGAAACAAAAGAGTTTTTCACTATTTTTCAATGTAGTCCCCATTGACATCAATGCACTTGGTCCAACAATGCTTAAATATTGCAATCCTATCATTGAAGAAGGTGGTGTCCTGGTCCTCCAAAAACTCCTCCACAGCACATATGATCTCATTATTGTTTCCAAAATGGTGACCACACAGGTGAGATTTGAGTTTAGAAAACAGGAAGAAGTCAGATGGAGCTAAGTCTGGTGAGTAAAGAGGATGGAGTAGCAATTCAAAGCCACAGTTTGCTGCTTTAGCTACTGCAACCTGAGCAGTGTGAATAGGCACATTGTCTTGGAGCAAGAACTCACATGCTTTCTTTATTTTGCCTTGATTACTTCCTTCAGTTGTCTTAATTCAGATGCATAGTACTATCCAATAGATTACCTGCTAAAGGGAAAAACTATCATGATTACACCTTCAGAATCCTCCAAAACAGAAGCCATCACCTTGGCAACAGATCCTGCCTGAATGGACTTCTTTGGTGTTGGAGAACCAGAGGGTTTCTACTGTTTTATTCAGGTTTGAAGTGGTTTCATCTCAAGTCACGACTCTGTGGTGGAAATTCTCAGAATCAGCCTGGAAGCGAGACAAAAGTGTCCTGGAAATGTCAACTTTTTTCAGTTTCTGCTCTGGTGTCAACATTCTTGAGACAGCTTGCTCCATCCCCAAGATCTAATTTAAAATAGTATGGACCATACCAGAACGAATGCCTATGGATTTAGCTATCAGTTGGACAATAAGATATTTGTCATCCAGAACTATATGGTAAATGTTAACTTGTTCATCAGTGGTTGAGGTTTTTGGACTACCTGACTGAAGGTCATCTTCTGAACTGTTCCTATCCCACTTGAATTCCACAGCCCACTTCTTCACAGTTGCATAGGAAGGGGGAGTCCTCAGCAAGTGTCTGTACCAAGTCTTCATCGATTTCCTTGGATATCATACCTTTCTTTTGCAGATATATTATGACTGTATGAGCCTCTGTTTTGTTTTTTTAGATTAGTCACACACCTCTCACCTTTGTATGGGCCTCACCTGCACAGAAATTAAGACAAAAATCTGAATTAGTTTTTCTAGTTTTATAAGTAGTAGTGTGTTGCCACAACAAAAATGTTCGGCTATGGCTCTTCTTTCTGGGTGAGGCTTAGAACTTTTTGAATGACAATTGTAAATTTATGGAATCTGAAATAAAAATAAGTAGTTGTAGTAGTTGTTGTTGTCAGTTGTATTATTGTTGGCAACTCAATCCAATCTTTTGTTTTAAGTTAATGACATCTTTCCATATACATGCACACACACACAGATATGTTAAACAGTTTATTATTCTGAAAAGGAAAACTTGTCATTTAATGGCCATGTTTATATAACAAATCCAAACTGGTTTGATGGTCAAAAGGTCACACACATACACTTTTGCTTGATTATTTGAATCTAACCTTATTTAATACAATTACAATGCATTTGGAATAAAAAAGATTCAGTAATACTTCACTTATTAATCTGTTTGTCTTCAAAAGTAAAAAGTCAAGTTAAAATTTAGATCAAGCATCTTGTTATTTAAAATCTTAAAGAAACTAGAAATTACATTCATCTATTTATCTTAAAAAAGAAAAATTACAAGGAAATCATTTTCAATTTTATTAAATGGAAAACTTCTGTTTTAGATTCAATTGTTATAGGCCTAGTAATCCCCCCATCAACACACACACACACACACACACACACACACACACAGTTATAATAGGAAAGCCTGGCTTACTTTTCCAGCAACAAATGGAATATCTGCTAAATTTAAACGGTAATGAAGAGATGGGTCAGAACATTTTCCAGGTTTGGAAATAACTGCCTTCTTTTTCTTTGTACATCGTTTCCTTTGCATTTCACATGGTCGATTTAAAGTATCTTTCAAAACTTTACTTGTTGTCATCAATGTTTCCATCTGAAAATGAAATAGCAAAACATGTACACAGTTTTAAAACAATACATCTTGATTTATTTTACATCAACTCTTTGGATAAACTGAAGTCTCCAGTCATTAAGATGTCAATTACATTGGGGAATAAATTTCAAGTTTTTTGTCTATTGAATGAGATTTGACAGTTCTATGTAATTTGCATGTGCTGAGCACAATTTTTTTTTTAATTGGTTTTTCTCTATCAGGTCCTGATTTTGCTCAACACCCCTCCTCTTTTGTTGTATTCATAAAAAGACTTCTCAATACTCACTAAGTCTTTTTGCAGTTACACATGCAACTATGTTTTTATCTAGGTATTTGTACCTATTGTTACAGTATTCTTGTATTATGTATACTTTTATATGTAACAACTTAAAAATATTTTTAATTTTGTTATTTTTAACCATTTTAATATTAGTAAATTAAGCTAAAAATATCAGAATTCTAAAATTATCTCAAGTGTTCCTGTTTTTGTAGAATATTCTAGAGGGATAACTTAAATATATAAAAACGACTAGTTTTTGGAGTTAATCAGCCAATTCAATCAGTCAAGTTTCGACATTAACATAATGTTGAATTGGCAAACGATTTACTGAGTAATTTTCTCATCATGATTTAATAGTGGATTTAATTACATGTAATTTATATTGTACCTATTCATCCATGTTTCTAGTTTAATTTCATAGATTGTGAGTACCTATTTTATAAGTTCCTATTTAAACCAAGGCAGGAATTTTCGAATGCCCACAAATAAGAACATTAAAGACAGCAATATTCCTAATGTCATGAATAAACATGAAAAAAAAATACCTAGTTTTCTCTTTCATGGACTTGGTAGAAAAGATTTTAGGCAATAAAGAATATAATTACTAAGAAATCATAAAAAAATTTGTTAGGGACTACAAAGAGTTAAGTTGCAATATGAGCATAAAAATGCATTTTTTGAATACCCATCTTGACCAGTTTTCAAGTAATTTAAGTGATGTAAATGGCAAACAAAGGGAGAGATTCCACCAAGATATCAAAATTATGAAGAAATGGTACCAAGGCCACTGAGATTCCTGCATGATGGCTCATTACTGCTGGTGCTTGAAAAGGGATAGATATCAACAAGCAAATACTCTAGAAAGCCTTGTAAAAGAAAATTTTTGCCACAATGAAAGGTTCATATCTGTTTGTTTTTTTTTTTCATTTTAAGTCATTTCTGTTGTTATAATGTAATTTTACTGTAGTTTGAGCTGCTTGTATCCATGAAACTGGGAAAAAAAATTTAACATATTACTTAATATTTTCGTCCTAATTGGAGAAAATTTGGAAAAAAACACATAGGCTGTTGACAAGAATCAGGATCTGATAGAGCCAAGCCAAGTTGAAATTCGTATTCAGTGCACCCAAATTACCTAGAATCAAGTATCAGATATCATTCAATAAAATACATGTGCCTCAGTGTTGTCAACCTAATTTCATTAAGCTCAAATTTATTTATTTATTTTTTTTTATTTGAGTTCACCACAAGCAAAGCAATAAAGCCACTAAAACACAAGGAATTGCTGTGTGTGAAAGAATTTGAAAACAGAAACATTACTAAGGAGCAAGAACAAAAGAAGAGTAATCTGGAGGACAGTAGAAAGCGAATGACTTTGCATTTAAATTTTTTAAGATTAAAGTTGGCTGGAAAGCATGGAGTCGGAGAGGAGTTCCACAAGCAAGAAGTGCGAGAAAACCTGTTAGTATAGAACTTACGGTTACATTTAGCCAACACAACTTTAAATTGGTGAGACCTCATAGCCAGTCTAATACTGTACTTAAATCCAAAAAGTTTAGGTGCCATGGCAAGGAGATCATCCAAACAGCTGTCATGAAAATATTTATAGAAAAGGCACTGGGAGGCAACTATATGGCAGTGGAAAAGTGGTTGAAGCTGAGATGCCAGATCAGGACCAATAATATTTCTGATTCTTCTTTGGACTTTATCAAGTATCTCTAGATATATAGCAGGGGCACCCAACCATATACGGCAGCAATATTCAAAGCGAATGATAGACTTATAGATATGTAAAATAGATTCTGCAGAGAAAAATTGTCTAGCACGACACAGTGAACCAACTTTCTTAGCAGCTAACCTCGCAATGGATTCAATATAGTCTTTCAACTTCATGTAGGCTAAGAACATTAGCCCCAGAAGGTGCAACAAGTTAATCTCCTGGAGGATATTATTGGCCATGCTGATGAAAGGCAGAGAGGGGTCTCCCAGATCATTAGGAGAAAGCAGTTTAGTTTTGGAGGCACTAAAATTAAAAAATTGAAAAATCAGGCGTGGCTGACCACATATGGAGAGAAAAGGGAAATCACCACCCTCTGTTGGATCAGGTTGAGATCATAGACAAAGAACACCATTGGAAAATTAGTAAACTTAAGGAATCAGCACATATGCTAGGCCACAAAAATCTCCTGAGCCGACCAAGCATAGAAATGAATACAATATGGGAACCAGTAATAAGGAGTGCCAGAGAAAAGCGATAACAACAACAAAAATTGCAATATGAGCTCTGGTAAAAAATGATTGCTGAAGACATTAGGTTTATAATACCCAGAAATTCATACACAGATGTCCTCAAGGACACATGGCACAGTGGATAAAGGTGTTAGTTAGTGACAGGCCCCAAAGAGTGAGTTCAATACCCAGTTAAGGCAGTGGGGAGGGGAATTAACAGGAGATAACTGATAGCTGACATCCATCAAACATGGCACGTGGAACTAGAACACTCTACACCAGTGAGCGAAATAAAGTGTTCAGTTCGACATTCCAACCACCTGAAGAAGGCCGGAGCGTACAACGGCCAAAACGTTGTAATAAATATGGCAACAAAGATGAGGACAATAGTCCAAATAATGTAAACAATATAAATAGTGCGCTAAAATTAATAAGCCATCATTTGCCCCAATTAACAACAAACTGAAACTCGTTTATAATATCAGCAGCCAATTTAACTTTATCGGACTGATCAGACTTAGTTTTGAGACAGGTATAAATGGTTGTGTCATCAGCATAGATACCAAGTTGAGAGCTGATACCATCAGGGAAGTCGTTAATGAAAATTACAAACAATGTAGCACCAAGGACACCTGCATTAGTGCAAAATTATCTTGAAAAGTGGCCATTCAGGATAACTCTCATTTCACAATTTGATAAAAAAAGACTGGGTCAGATAGAAAATTTGGCTGGAAACACTAACATTTCAACCAAAAGTATTAATTTGATGCTGCAAAGTTTGGAACAATCATTTTTTTTCTTTGTTGCTCTGTACAAATCAAAAAATTTTGTTCAATTTAACTAAAGTTTATAATAAGATAAATTTTTGTTCAAGTGTGTTATGAATACACTGTAATAGGTGCACAGGATTGCCTCATCAGTGATGTTATGACTTGGGATCATGACAAGTTTCGGGTTTTTCAACATCATAATTGTTCACCCAAGAGACCCTACCAAAACAATACCTATTCTGGCAGGTGATCCTGAAGCAAATTTCCACCAAGCACACAACAACGAACAAATAAATAACTAAGTGTACTACAATAAAATATGACAAATTTTTATTGAACATATAAAGTTTAATAAAAATTTGCCACTTCAATTATCTAGAATATTGACATTTATGAAACAATATATTGTGTGTGTGTGTGTTCGCAAGACTTTCAACAGCACACAGATAGCCATAGGCAGAGTGCATGATACTATATGTAGAATAATTTCTTCAGGGTAGGTATGGTTTGAAGCTAAAACCAATAAGGTTTACAGTCTATCCAACACTTATCCATAGCAAAGAAGATAAACATCAATTTCTCATTTTCAATTCCTATACAATATCGTAAGAAACTGTTAAGTCTTTGAAATAGTTGCCAAGAATTATACATAGAATCTGATCAAAAGTTATATTTTTACAATATGCCAATTTTGTACATTAACTACAAAGAAAAGCATTATTTTTTTTTTTTTTATACAGAATGTCTTTAAAAAAATAAAATAATGAGAAAAACGAAATTTAACAATGATGGACAATTTTGTTGAAAAGCTTAAGGTCAACATAAGAATTACATTTTACTTACTTTAGCTGCTTTTTCTTTGAGAAATGCCTTTTGTTTTTGTTCTTCTTTTAATTTCTGTTCAAGCCTTTTAATTCGGTTCTGAAAAGTGATTAAAATAAAATTTTTAAAAACACTTGAACATGAAAAATTTGTCTGGCATTCAAAATTGACCAGACAAACTTTGCTTGACCAGTGGGCAAGTAGAGAAATCTGAAGATTATCAAATAAAATGTTTGCCAAAACATAATTTACCCCACACTCCATTGCACACACAAAAAAAAGGAGAGGGAGGTGAATAATTAATTACCTTATCAAGTTAGATCAGTGATGCTCTTAAATGTGCCACAAAATATGGTCATGGCATACTTATATATATATATATATATATATATATATATATATATGTGTGTGTGTGTGTGTGTGTGTGTGTGTGGAAGTAGTAATAGTACAGCATTAGTATTTGAATAAATTAATAAGTATTAAACTTTGTTTTTCAAATAATTTTTTCACTATTCTTTGATTAGGTTATTTTAAATACTTTGTTTTAATATTCATTTATTAAAAAGTATTATTATTATTTTTTAAAATTTTCCTTTATTTGAATAAATGAATATTAAACTTTTTTTTATATAACTGTATTCAACATTCTTTGTTTAATTCAAAATTTATGCTTTTATTTCATAACATTTAAATGTATGCCCTTTAAAGATTTTGCTAAGTGTGCCATGATATTTTTATTTGCTCTGAGGTGTGCTGTTGCTTAAAAAAGTTGAGAAACACTGAGAAACATTCAACCGAAGAAGGTAATTTAGAAACTGTTACTTAACATGTTGTATAAAACGTTTTGAAACATAAATAAAAATGTCTTCAGGGTTTTTATTCTATAAATGACTATAAGATTTAACTAATTTATCAATGGCCATGATAGTCTATGTTATTTATATAAGTTGAAAACAATACTAAGAAAAAGAAATTCAGGCTTGAAAATTTGTGCTTTAAAATAATAGTTTGGATACAAAACAATAAGAGTAAATGATCTTATAATGTGCAAATTTTCATTAAAAAAATTGGATTTAGTTTCTGAGGGTTTTTTTGTCAGCAAATACATGAAAAAACTCATGGATAAAACAAGAATTAAGAATAAATTAGTTTAGTTTGAGAAACAAGTTCAACTTTGATACAACAGTATGGCACACTAAACAAGGAGTTTATTTATTTATTCAATCAATCAAGTTTTCATAAAATAACAAAGAAAATATTCTGCTGACCTGAATTGTTTAATATATATATACATTTATCTATTGTGTAGATAAATATGACTAAAATGACATAAGTTATAAGTGCCAAGTCATAACATGTCACTCACTTGAGCATTATTACCAAAACTAGTTTGACCTTTACAATTTCAGCAATGTCGAATGGAACTTGTTTTCCTTAATGTCTGTCATCTCAGAAAACTTAAATATTAATTAAAAACATTCACACTTTGCAGATATTTCATATCTTACAAAAGCATATTGCATTTTGTTCACTTGACTTTCTATTTGGACCAACATCTTCAGCTTTATTGATGTTAACAAAACATTTTATCAGAAAACATTTAGAGAACTTAAGAAAAAAATCCTGGATGCTAATCTAAACAGTTTGGCCTTGGTTATTTTCTTTCAACAGATTTAAATTTGCCATTATTTATCATTACTATTTAAATGATTCACTTTTTGGGGATAAAATATATATGTGTCATGGCATAACTTAAGGACAGCAGTTGTTAATCTGGTTACCAAATTTTCTCAGATTACTAATAGGTCACTAGAACATCCTTTTAGCATATTAATTTTTGCAAAGTTGTAATAGTAAGGCAGTTCAATTCATAATGGAAGTCTAATTCTAAACTGAACCCTTTTTTTGAATCCATTGTGAATTAATCATTATCTTTCTGTTTAACTGTTAAGAGTGATTGTTTAGCTGAAATCTTTCTAGCCAAAGACCAAAGTTATGACTTTTTTCATTCACCAAAAAAATCAAGACTTAAAAAAAAAAAAAAAAAATGTTGATGCTGCATTTATATTTTTAATAAAAACAATGGCCACCAGAGAGCCATAAACATTATTCTCTTGATAGCGTTTATTAACCTAGAAGTCCTCAAAAAGATATAGGACACTTATGCCTGTTTATTGATGCAATAAAATGCAGCAAAAAAAAATTTAAAAATCTAGATTTTCAAAAAAATGTCAGCAGTTGAAATCTCTTGTGCTTTTCACCCAAATATCATTCAAGACTTCATGATGGTTATGATTTTTCAAATAAGATATCAACCAATAAAAAAACATTTGTGATCTCTGATTTAGGCCTTTCTCAGGAACTAGTTTCAAAATCCCAGCTGTAGGACAGATTTTCAGTTAGTTATCCTAATTTGCAATAGTCTTTATGTATTTATTGGCCACAGAAGAGAGCAACCAAGAGAATACCAATATTTCCTTAGCTCACCTGAGGAAAGCACAAAATCACAAATGTGGGGCACCCAGTGAGGAGTAATAATCTGCAAAGAGAACTTGATAATCATTGTTCCATGGCAAGGTACTCACTGTGTTGGATTCAAGATCAATGTTGTTGAATGTTTCAAAAATTCTATCAAAATACACAAAGAGAAACACAAGACAGATTTCACTCTGTTCAGCCTTATCAAAAGCTAACACCAATCAGTTATTAAGCCAGCTTTATAAAATGTCAAGTAAACACTCTAGACCTTATAATTGCAGTGTACTTCTAGCTATGGTCTAACACACAGGAAAATGTGGGAGCTGATATAAAATTCCAAAAAAAAAATATTTGCTTACTTCAGCAAGTTTTTGTGTCACAGTCAATTTTAAATGGTCTCTTTCTAATTCAGCAATTTTATCCAGTGAAACAGATTTGGGTAGCATGCCACATGTCTGTGGATTCATGCTGTAACCATTTGCATTCTGTTGTTCCTTCTGCCTCTCCAGTTGATCTTTATTCACTGATGCATCATTCACCATCTTCTTCATGTATTCCAATTGTTTCTCCAGCAGCAAACATCGATTTTCAGCAGCATTCAGTCGCAGTGTCACCTCTAACAAGAGAACAAATGTTTTCCATTAAAAGGTTTAAATAGAGAAACAAAGACAAATTAAAAAGCAGCTTTGCTCATTTTCTCACGAGTAGTAAAATAGCACCAATTAAACTTACTTTGCTTGTGGCTTTAAAGTTCTTGACCATAAGAAATGTAACTGACACAGTAAAACCATCAACTTTAAACCTGGTTACTTTTAAAAGTTTTCAGATATTGTCAATAGACAAAGTAAACAGATAAAAAAATTAATCTTGGTAAAATCTTCAGAGAAATATTTTATGAACACTTGGCTTTCAGCAGATTTCCAAATGTCTTTTTTTTCTCTATCTGTATAGGTCATCATATAACTAAAAACCAACAAGAGCTATGGCCACCAAGTTTTCTCTTTATCAATGTGATAATCAAGCATAAGTTTTTAGCAAGGTGTTCAATTTACAATGTAAGTATAATGATAAACTGGAGTTTTATTTGTGTTCATCAGATTTGTCAAATCTTTGTGTTTTTAGCCAACAGACATCTACCTGAAAATTCCTAACCAGAAACCAAAGTTATCTTTTTTCTATGACTTCCAGTTACTGGAAAACACAACTTGAAAAAAAAAATATTGTGTTTATATTTGTAATTCAAGTAATTATTAACTAGGAAACATAAATAGTAACTTTTCAATGGCATTTATGGACATCTATTTTTTAAAAATCTAGAGTTAAAAATAAAAATAAAAATGAAGTATTTGAAGTCTTTTGTAAAATCACCATGTCAAATATTTAAAAATCACCATGTCAAATATTTAAATTACATATGAACCAAGATTTCATAATGGGAATGATTTTCAAATAAAGTCAGTCAATAAAACAGTTCAAATTCATGGTGTTTTCCTGGGACCAATGGCCCCATTTTAACCTATTGGAACAAGCTTAAAATTTTCAGCTAGTAGATTAAAAACACAGTAATGTCTATCATTTATTCATTTATTTACTTTATTTAATGTGTAATGATTCACCATGAAGATACAACCAAAAATAAAAAAAAGCATTTCTCTTGCAAATAATCAATATAATTTTCCTTTTTCAATGCACTCAATCCAATGCTTCCCCATTAACAATGTAATGAACATTATTCAGTGAAAATTTTAGATCAAAATTCAGCTAATAAATATCTCAGGCTACGGACTTATTGATCCCTTCTCGGATGCGTCATTGAAAACAAAAATGGTAGACAACTGGAATTTCCAATTCAAGGGAGGTTACTGTTAACAGATTGCATTCTTTATCGTCATTGTACTTGAAAATGAAATGAAATGTTATCATCAAATGTTACACAACTATTGTTCATTTCTTGAATCTATGAGTAATATAATTTTGTCAGAGTGAGAGCATGTATAACATACTCACAATGGTTCAATCTCTCTTGTAGCATGTTAGTGATTCTAGAGAGAAATAATTCAGTAACTGAATAGAATTTGCATTTCAATTTTTATTGCTGTGATTAGAACACCAAAAGTTTCTTTAATAGTTCAACTAATATTGTGTGTAACAAAAGTTTGTGAAAAGAACAGTGACCTCCCATCTAAATGGTAGGTTCTATAGTTGCAACCATTGTAGAATAAAAAGGCAGAGCAGATGAGATCAGGTTTTCCTTATTTCAACAATATAGTCATAGTACCTCAACCATGGACTTTCTTACACAAAAAAATCTGCAAATGCTGCCTTTTCCCTACTCTCATCTGCCTATTGATCTTGTGTAGAGGTGTTTCTTTGGACAACACTCACTGGTCACTCTATATGCATTTCCTGCATTGTAATAATACCATGCAAATGGTCAAGTATACTATTTTCATTCAAACACATCATGTCACTGAATGTGAGAGGCGTGTCCTTTTATTATATAACCATGTTCTTCTTTGGTCAAATCCCAATAGTGAAGTTATTACATGAGAAAATGAATGTGACCTTTAATTTTTCAGTCATCAACTCCTTGGTCAGATTAAGTCAGATGATAGGAGAGTATAAGTTTAGTTTATTGGGAAACAAGAAAAAAAAAAAAAAAAAAAACAAGTACATTGAATAAACAAAGCTGCAAGAGAATGATTTTTTTCTGGGTGGCTTTGCAGGAATAAGAATTTTACATGCAGATGAGATAAAAAAGAATCGATTTTAATGATATTATCAGTCACCTTACAATGTTTGATGACATTCCTTGAGGACCATTGCCTAAAATTAAAAGTGGATTAAAATCAGAGTGACTTATACAGGAGTGTTCCCACTCTCTTCCCAAGCCATATTGTACAGTGAGAGAGAGAAAGAGAGACCCCAACAAATTAAGGATGATTGATAGTAGGAAAGAATGCTTTCCAAGAAGTGAAAAAACAAACTGCAACCAGAACTTAAAATGTTTTTGATTGGCTCACAAGAAGGATAGTAAAAAGCAGTCATCCATTATTATCACTATAAATAAACTGAAATCCAGTTTAGTCATTCAACAAAAATGAATACAAATCAACATTACTCAGTTACATAACAAAAGATGCTTTTCACTATAGCTGTAGTATAATAGTAAACAGAACCTAATCTTAAAACCCATTTGAATGTATTATTTATATAAGACACATATACACCAAGAACTTTATAAGAATAAGTACTTAACACTCAAATACCTTAACAGGTTTGAAAATAATTTATTAATATTATTTTTTCTTTCGTTGGCATGGAGCAAAAGATGCTGTAATTTGTTAAAAGCATTCAATTTTCTAAGTTTCTATTTGAAATAAAAATCAGGGTAATTTTTAAAAATTATGTCAACAGAAAGTCATGAGAATGTTTGTTTAATGGCATATCAACACCTTATGGGTCATTTAATGTTGAAATTTAATTTTCTTGGGAGTTTTGAAGTGATAAATATATTTCATTTCACTTTCACAATTGAATACATAGTAGTTAATAGTCATTTTTTGTGCATTTACATGTTTGTGTGAACATAATTATTAGAGGTAGTGATATGTGTGTTTCATGTTGTAGTTGAAGTTATATTTTTTAATATAGTTTGATTTAAGAAATTACAGGATATTATATGAATTAATGTCATTAAAGAGTTTTTCATGTTGGTTGATTTTGTTTAGCAGCATATCAACACCTCTATGGGTCATTTAATGCTGAAATCTAAATATTTTGAATGCAACTGTATGCCTTCAAATACAGATAAAATGGTCATTTTACTATAAATAGATATTATTGGTAATTTTTTTTTATAGAAAAATGTATTTCTGGCATTTTTACTATAAAAATATATTTTTATACTTTCATAGTGTTTTGGTTTTGTTTGGAGGTTCACTATTTGTCCATAGCTGGGACCCTAACAGGTGCTACCACCCTAGGTCAGAGTGGACGTGGGAACAACAACAATTAAGAGGTAGTACCATGTTCCTCAAACCCTCCAATCTCCCGATCAGAGTCCTTGCTGCCAGATGTAGTTTATTGTCATATTCAAGAGAATGTAGCCAACCAAAGATCATAAGAGGGATTGGTCATGACTGCAGAGAAAAGCATTAACAAAGGATAGAATGATATCAAAAAAAAGAAAAAAAAAATTACACATTTGTTTTGTTAAAGGCCAGGTATGGGGAAACACGCAAAGTAACCATAATCAACCAATGAAAGGGTGCTAAGAGGGTCAGTGATAGAAGCAGCAAGTGAACAAAGGTATTTTGTGAATGATCAGTAGATTCAATAGAGTCAAGGTAAAAAGAGGAAAAAAAGATTGGAATGATTCTACAGTTTTTATGGTTGAAGATAAAAGTAAATAAATAGCCTTTGTCTATTAAAGCAGCAGTGAAACAGACTTACCTCCCTTGGTTAGCTGACTAGGTGGTAAGATGTAGCTTTGCTGGAGGATCCGAAAAATATACATAAATGCACAAAGGAAAAAACAATTTGTAAAACTTTGTACATTTTCTTAGCTTTTATAGCTTTTATGTAATACATTTTTATTACTTCAAATGTTATGGCGGACACTTTCTATTTGAAATAGATGCCCCATTTTTATTTATTAAACTGTGTTTATTACATCTATTGATCTGCGCTTTTGAGAAATCCTAGTTTTCCAGCATCTCCCTTTCTAGCGTGCTTTACCACTAGGCCATGAAAAATGTCACAGTAAAGAAGGCTCTATTATCCCTTTTTAAGTTTGAAGTAATAAAAATATGTCAGATTAAAAATAAATCTATTAATTCTTTAGAAATTGCTGGCATACACATTGTATGATGTACACATTTATCTTTGTGTATGGAATTGTTTTTAGCATGCTTCATATTGCAATTATACTTAAAAAATTAGCAGCTATAATTTGTACAAAACAAATATGAAAATGTATAAGCAAATATTAACACAGTTAATATATATATTTATATATAAGTTGCACACAATGATTGCTGGTGGTAATAAGACAGTGGTCAATGTATAACAGCTAAAATTTATACTACTAATAATTATATATTTTGTTCTTTACCATTTGCACAACTGAGTATCATGCACGGGGCAATCATCAGGTGCAGATTAAAAACTGATTGTTGTACAATTATTGATATTTATAAATTACTGTTTAGGTATCTCTAAATAAAAGCAATACCCAAGGTTTAAAATGCATTTTTCAAAATGAAAACTTTCTTGTAGCTTTTATTTTAGTTTTAATTTCAAGCTAAAAGATTTAATATTTCCAAAAAGCAAAATATTTTGCCATTGTTTCAATGTGATCTGGCCATAAGCCCTTATTCAGTCTAATGATTACATATATAGAACCGATACTGCAGACCCTGGTTTATATTTTGGCACTGGCTCTATTTAAGCCTGAACATAGATAGAGATACAATTTCAGTTTTTCTCATCACTACCCACTGACTTTATCACTACTCCCCTATTTAGCTTCAATGATTTTCTGCACTGATAAATTAAATATTTCTGGCCATTTTGTTTTAACCTAAAATTTATGTCATTAAGTTTTGGCAATCACTTTATTAAAAACTAAGGAGAGAAAATATTGTCAATTGTCAGAAAATTACCATTAACACAAAAATAATTGTAATAAAATTGTACTATTAGGTAGAAGAGACTACCAAAAATATTTCACTAATTTTAATTGTTCCATTATTATTTAGTAAATATGTTTTGTATTTGTATTTACCTGGCACACCTACACCAAATTAATGTACAATAATGTTTACTTTAGACCAAGTTGGAATTTGACTTTATTATTTGAATACCATACTTGACTCAAAATCATTTCTATTTACAAAAAAACACTTCAAAAGTTTTGACAAGGTTTCAGGTATAATAAGAAGCAAATTATTTTAATACCTTCAGCACCAATGTTTTTTGGTGCTTAGCACAAAATATTGAAAACATTAATATTCTTTAACACTGAATACATTAAATTGCATAAATTTGCATAAAAGATCAAAAGTAAATAAAACAACATGAAGCAAGATATTCAAACAGTATTCTCTTTATAAAAGATAAGAATGTATTGGACATTCAGATCTTGTTACAATCAAATAATCTTTTGAAAAAAAGTTTATAATCTACTTGATAGCTTTTACATATCTAATTAAAAAAAAAAAAAAAATTGGAACCAAAAAATAAAGTAAGAAAAAGCAAGAAGCAAGAGCCTTGGAATTTGTTTTTTCTAAAAAAGTATCAATAATTTACTGAATTCTGTCCTATAGTTAAAACAAGGAAAGTTGTCAGGAAGCTTTACCTTGTGTCTGTCGTGAAACTAAATTCTCTGTTGCTGCTTCTTGTTCTTTTCCTTGCTCCAAGAGATGTTTGTAGGTGTCAGTTTCTGATGCCAATTCTTTTATATGGACTTCAGCTTGGTTCCTTTCTAATTCAAGACTTCGAATCTTTTGTTGAAGGTTGTTTAATGCAGTCAGCAAAGCTAAATAAAACAAAAAGAACAAGGGTTTCTTATTTAATATTTGGGAGAAAACACATCATCAGAAAATAAACATTCACCAAGGGATACAAGCTAAAACAAACTATTTTCTCTGAGTGTATACACACACGCACAAAGCTTAACTTAGTCTAGCACAAGGTTATAGATATTAAGTAAACTTAGCCTAGTCAAGAGGCTCTAAGAAGAAATTGAAATCACAAGCAAACAAGACTTAGTATCTGTTTTTCTATGGTAGACATGCCCAATTTTTAAAGCTTAGTGAAAGCAAACACAAGCAATAGTAGGGTAACTAGTAAGTTTCAGAGTCACTTGCAAGATTCATTTTGTGTGCAGTAAGTGCTGTAGAGATACAACTTGACATGTAGTATTGATTATTGTCTAATAACTACAATGTGACACAAGCAATTTCATGAAATTATAATAAGAAAAACAAAAATGAAATATTCTGATGCCAACAATGTTATTAAAAAAGAAAAGAAAAAGAGTTTTCTGCTTTTAGATTTTGTTACTTATAGCATAAAAAAATAATATACAACCAATTATTAACGAGCGGTCTTGTTTATCTGTTCGATCTATTGATGATTGTTCAATGACGAACCGATGACAGCTACTACTGATGACCATAAATGACAATTTTTAAGTCTGAGATTTATAAAAAATTATTCTATTTGAGTATGACACACACTAATGGAAATACAATACATAAAATAAAATTATTTAGTGAAATAGTAAATGAAAAAAAGAAAAAATAATTTAAAATTTAAAGTTTACACTTTTAAAGCTGAACGGAAAATACAACCTGTAATAAACGAAATGTTATGAAAAGGCCACGTAAAGGGACAAAACCCTTAGATCACGTGACCTTGTTATAATAATGGCAATTTCTGTATATCATACATGGAAATAAGGAATGTATTAAGTAAAAAAATACAACATAAAAAATTATTTTAAAAAAAAGTAGCGCAACTAAATTTATTAAACTTAGCAATTTTGGATTCGTAAATTTTTTTTCTACTTAATTACTACATACATAATATCGAGGAACCTGCCTAATACAGAGCTTTACACGATTTAAAACTATTATAAATTATTATAATTAAAATTTCTTAAAAAACGAAAAAATTCTTGTAAAAATTAATTATTCATCAGAAAAAAATTATTTCTTCAGACAATAATGTCCTTAATATTACTTATTTACAAAAGCAATTAAAAGCTTTTCTAATTAAGTAATATCATAGTTTTATTGGATTCATTATTTTTCAATTCAGAGCAGATTTTCAGTTAAATAGCTCAAATTTGAAAAAAAAAGTAGGTTATTTACCATCTTCAAAGACTCCTACTTTTAACAAAAAAAAAAATTCAGGAACCAAAAAGGTTTTGGGCGAAATTTCATTAAATTAAGTAAATGTGGGGTAACATATTTTAAAAAAATATATTTTTTACCAAAATTTTTTAAAAAAAAATATTTAAAAAATAATTTAATTCATTTGTGAATAAGTCCTGAAAATTTCATTAAGATCGGACAATTATTTTATTTTTACAAGAATTTCCAAATCAATATGTTTTCAACGGTAAAAAAACGCAAAAAAAAACAATGTTATTTTAAATGTCACCGCGATGACGTAAACAAAGAAGACTTTAACCAAAATTTCGAACGTGTTAGAAAATATTAAAAAATTTCAAAAAATAATTAAAAAATACTTTTTTCTTTCATCTTAATAATAACATAAGCATTTTGATGATAATACTTTATTTTCTTTAAGTTTGTGGCATTTTTCATTTACGCTATGCTGTTTTTCCGCGAAAACAGTGGACATGCTTAAACTTTTCGGTACAGTATCAGTAAGCAAATGCAACTCAGACAAGATAAGGTTGATACACTGTTAAAGTGGGCATTAAAAGGACCCTGTACTTTGCAAAGTAGATTGATCCAGCAATGTCCAAGGCAGCGGTTAGGGCTGTAGTCAGAGAATGTAGAGAGTGTCAGTCCATTGACCTATCACTAGTACGATGGTCAAGAAGATGTGATGTGTTAGTGATGTGAGGACCCGGGCTGGGATGGACATCACTCATTACGATAGTAAACATTACCTGACACTGGCTGATTGTGGATCCACAATCTGGCAAGAACTGGATCAATAAGTTTCAGCCAGCGTCATCAACCATTTAAAAGGTCCTATTTTTTGAATAGGGACCTCCTACAGAACTTCTCACTGATTTCTGTAGTAAATCATTCAAGGCATTTTTAGACAGGTGGGGAATCCATACCCATTTCCACTGTGCACACATCCCCTCCAGTAACGGGATAGTTGAATGTTGCCACCAACGCATAAGGTGAATTGTTACGAGGAAATAATGCTTAGTGATGGAGGCTGTATATTGGCACATCATTACCCACAAAGATTACATGTCACCTTCCACTGCGCATGCCGACAGGATTTACCATAATAGAGTCCAGGCATGAGGCATTGATAAAACTCCTCCACCAAAGCAAGAACATGGACGAGTAACATATGGGTTAGGGGACCATGTGTGGGTAAAACCCCCTCAAAACCGATATATGCCATATCAAGTGGGATGTGTCACAGGGATTAGAAGCCCACATGTGATTTTCGTAGATGGGATGCCGCACTGTTTGAGAAATCTGCACCCCTTTGTCAGTTCAAACACATCAACAAGTGATGATAAGGGACTGTTTAAAACAAGAGATGCCCCAAGTAAGTCCTAGGAAGAAAACTATGATCAGCCTAGAGAAAATGCATCTGATTGTGAGGCAATTTATCAGGTGAGGCAACAGTAGTTTTTCCTTTGATAAGAAGCACAAGGCTTAAGAGATCCACCCCTGGTTGTCACCAATGTGATCATGAGATTTGGGGGGGGGGAAAGTCACTTATCAAGAAAAAGGAAAAAGGGCACATGTGTTCTGTACGATATGCCAAAGACAAAATAAGCAAAATAGAAACAAGTCAGTCACAGGTGTTGCCATAAATGCATCTTGGATATGCTAATATTGTGTGTCTTCTCCCACCTATTGACCAAAACATTGTTCTGTCAGTAAAAGCAGTTGGTGTTTTTGAATTGGGAAAAGTCATTTTATTTTTCTACCTTGTCCATCAGCTTACATGTTGGATTTCTGACCATTTATGTGTATTGAGATTTGTGACATTGGACCTGCGATTTGTGATTTTGACATTTCTTTCTGCTCTTGGATCTTTGAGTTTGGACTTGTGATTTGTTTATTTCATTGTGGAAGTGAGCTGCCATATCAACTTTTGAACAGATTTGCATGAATCAGGCTTGAATTTTATTTTTTCTGTAAAGCTATTTCAATTTTATTTTCCAAATAACACAAACTGTGAAAAGCTTAGTGTAAATCTTTAAAAAATAGTTAACGATAATGTTAGATATAAATTTTCATTGCATTTTCTAATATGATAAATATTCAAGTCATCTGAAGATCATGTGAGTGCGAAGGTCGGGTTACAACTAGTGCCATCCTTTCAGATGAATTAACATTTCAAGCATTTTTTGCTCTGTTTACGCAATCTAGTCTTTGAGCACTTTAAAACTGAGTTTGCCTTTAAGCCCATTTTCTTTTTTCAGTACTGTTGTTCTTGTTAAAGACTTTATCTGGACTAGGGTTTTTTGGTCTGTTGGCAAGTTGTCCATTGGTCCTATCAACAGTTTTAAATCTTCTTTAATATATATCATTTGCACAAAAAGTACACACATAGTAAAAAGTGTGAAAATGAGAGCTTTGAATATAATAGTACATATTTCTGAACTTTTACCTCTTCATGCATTAGCATAATCATCAGGCAGTGAAAAGAAGGAACCATTAACAGAATTTTGTGAATGATTCCTACCTTTACCACTTAATGATAGATGTTTATCTATATACTTTGAGTGACTTTCTTTCAGGTTATATTCAATCATTCTTTATACAATGCAAAATGCCACCTTTCGGTTATAGAATAAAATACTCAGATTCACAGTAATAGAGCGTTATGTTTAAATAAACTTTCTTTTTTTTTCTTCTTTTAATAAAACATTAAATCTGGTTTCACACATTGTTACCTAATTATATAAGTTAAATAGTCTTCCATCCATATTTTGGAATGCAATAAAAGATTTTGAGATGAGTTATTGTTATATTATATTATATATTATCATATGTTACATTGTTATATTAATCTTCTCCATAGTTCACACCAGATTGCTCAGCTGCCATAACCCACAGGAATCACTTTTCCCGGCTATACCAGTGTGACAGTTCTGATCACAACTGATGCCTATTTGTGTCCGTATGTAATAATTGTATATGTGTCCTCAAAAGGGTGAAGTCTTTGCTTGCTGATAGAATGAGGCACCATATAGCCTCCAACAACTTTGGTTTTCCTGACTACAGGCGGCTCTGTAATATATGTTAAATAAGAGTAAGTCTTCTATCACTCCCCTCTTCATTCAATTTGAGGTGTTAAAATCTTCAGCTGATAAAGCAGAATGTTTTGCTCATAAATTCTCCTCAAACTCTACTCTTGACACATCAGGAGTATCTTTGCTTGACTTTCCACTTAGAACCAAGTCTGTTGAGTGATATACATATAACTCATTCCTTGGTTTCTGCTGTCATCTCTAAACTGGATCCTCATAAAGCATGTGGATCTGATGGTATCCCTGCAATAGCCTTTAAGAAATATACTCCTGAACTGGCTCCTGTTCTCTCTAAACTTTACAATAAATGCCTGGCTGCTTCCTGCTTATTGAAATCATCTTCTGTAGTTTAAGTCTTTAAGAACACAGATGTTTGATCCTTCTATCAGCCTATTAACCTTTTACCTCTTCTCTGCATAGTACTAGAAGTCTTTTGAGTTACCACCCCTAATGATAATCATAGGTGGTACAAGATTTGAAAGCCTCTTCCTCTTTCCTTTTTGACTTTGGTAGTGACAAAACCTTCTCTTCTCATTCTTTTGGTATGTAAGTTGTTCAGACACATAAAGAAGGCTGCTTTAAACTCTTCACAACATTAACTTCTTTTCTCATTTTGTAGCATGTTCATTTAATATATTTATCAATGCTTCTTTGTTTAAATTCCATGTTTTTGTGTCTTATTTTGGCTCAGATCATTTGCAGGACAAATGTAGCAGAAGCCATTAAATATTTATTGAAAAATGTCTACACCTCACAACACATAGGCCCTAATCAACACTGAATTGGTTAATCACTTCACATCACAGGGTCTTCTTTCAGATAAGCAATATGGCTTTCACTTCTCTAGGTCAACTGCTGAAAGAGTCTATCAAATTTTAGATAAGAATGGTGAAGCTTGGGTTGTTGCTTTGGATATCTCAAAAACATTTGACAAGGTTTGGCATGCCAGGCTTCTTCACAAGTTGAAAGGTTATGGTATTTCTCAACAGACTTTTGAACCAATTCAATCTTTCTTATCAAATCACAAAATGAAAGTCTCCTAAATGGTCATTCTTCTAGATCTTTTTGAATTAATGCAGACATCCTCCATAGCTCTATCCGTTGTTGCTAATTTTCATCAATGACCTTCCTGATGACTTCTGCTCTCAACTTGGTATGTATGCTGATGACACAACTATTTACTCCTGTATACTAGAAAGTCCGATCAGTTCAATAAGGTAAGATCAGCAGCTGATCTCAAATGTGACCTGAAATCTGCTGTTAACTGAAGCAAGGAATGTTAACTTTAATGCCTCCAAAATAAAATTGCTTTCTATTAATCATCAGAAAGACCACTTTTCTTCCATCAGCTTGCTGATGCTAACCTCCAAGAGAGTGACTCTTTGTGCCTTCTTGGGCTAACATGAAATGGAAAGATTATATTGAATCAGGTCTGCTGCTAGGAAGTTGTTTCACTGTTGTAGTAGACAATCTATAGTTACATATTTATAAGTCTACCATTCATCCATGCTTTGAATATTGCTGCCACAGCTAGTCTGGAGCTCCTGCTATATATTTAGAGATTCTTGATAAAATTCTAAGAAAAATCTGCAATGTTATTGGTTCTGACTTGGCATCCCAGCTTCAGTGAATTTCTCACCACCATAATGTAGCTTCCCTCTACCTTTTCTATAAATACTTTCATGTTAATTGTTCTGAAGAACTTTGCTCTATGGTACCTAGACCTTACGAATTTAAGTGCAGTACTAGATTGGTAACAAGGTTTCATCAATTTACAATTGAATCGGCTAGATGTAACTGTAAGTTCTTTGTTAACAGTTTCTTTTTCTCACCTGTGAAACGTGTTTCCAGTTTCTTGCTTTCCAGGTAGCTTTGATCTCCAAAAATTTAAATGCAATGTCAGTCATTATCTACTGTCTTTTTTAATTATTCTCTCTCCATAATATTGTTTTTTCTTTTTCTTCTTTCACACTCAGTAATTTATTGTGTCTAAGTGGTTTTATTGCCTTGCTTGGGAGTGATAAAAAAAAAAAAAAGAACAGTAAAAAAGGAGAAGGAATCTTATCTTAAACTTTCCACAATTGTTTGCACTTTTGGACTTTCTTTTATAATATTTTTGTTTATATCCAGCTGAATAGTTATTAAAAACAAAACAAGAAAAGAATAGTCAAAACAAACACAATATTTAAAAATCCCTTAATATAGAATTCTATCATTAAATTACAAAAAGAGCAAAGAGGATTGCTTCCTAACAGTTTAAAAATGTTCTTACCTTGTGTGTTTTTCTGGGGGAAACTTAAAATTGGTTCTTCAGATGGACAACAGTAATCATCATTGATGAATGGCTTAGAGGTTGGATACTTGAGATATGAACCGATGCTGATGTCTGCAAGATTTTCAGGCATGGGGAAAAGAGAATCCAAGCTACCAGACGTTGTTGACATCTTGATATGAAAAAATAAAAAAAAATAAAAAACATTATATAAATCTGGGAAGAATTCAGTACCTAATCTATGAACACTAGATTTGTCTGATAAATTAAGATCAATACTAACGAGTTTTTTCTGTTAGACAAAATGCATATATATATATATATATATATATATATATATATATATATATATATATATATATATATATATATATATATATTTGTTCTTAGACTTAAGTAAACAACAAAAAAAAAAAAAAAAAACAAGCTAAAAGCACAGCTATGACTTTTTTTTTTACAAGCAAAAGGATTTCATGTTATATTTTCAAAATTGACAAGTCTCTCCTTTCTTCATATTTTAGATTTGGCTACATAATTATTTAATTAAAATATAATTTCAATTAAATACAGGTCATCACTGATTTTGCTGAATACAGTGTTCAGTATCCTGAGGATAGAGCCACATCAACTGTAAGTTTCTTAGATCTTATTAAAAACAGTGACAAGAAAAAGTTTTCTTTTGTTTGATGATCAGTTTCACCAAAGTGAAGATTGATTATAATGCATGCTTGATTTTAATGTGAAAAATTTAGTTACATGTATACCTGTAACATTTTTAATAAAATCTAAAAAAAATATTATATGTTATATATATATATATATATATATATATTTGTCTTATAGAGAAGGATAACTCTGAATTCAAAACCTGAGGTGGGTCGGTTGGAGACTAGTTTTCTGTATTCCACTCATCCAAAAAGTATGGTTGGTTCTGCACAAGCCTTCACCATCACCACTATAATCAAATCACATGTGCAGGTAATCTGGCTGTTTGGTTTTTAGAACTGAGCAGCTAGACCCTCCTATGCCAAAAAACAACAGGAGAGTCCTCTATATAGTTTTAAGGTATGCTATTTTTGTGAGTAAAAGTGCTCAATATCAGAGATAAAGCATTTTTTATACATATATATATATATATATATATATATATATATAATAATAATAATAATGAATTCTCTTGTCGGTTTCAACATATGAGGATCTGACAACTTAATTGATTCAGTTATGAAATTTTGTGCAATAATCTTAAGTGGCACTAAAGACCTGCTATTGATTTACAAAGAAGGCCACATATGGAGCAAGAGTAAAGATTGTGGGATGAGATCAGTTAGATTGGCTGACCTTTTAGATCTTGCTCTCACTTCTTGAAAACAATTCAGACAAGCTGATTGAAAACTGCTGAGTCCACTAAAACACATTGATCTCCATTCTACCCGCTCCAAGGCTAAGCGCTTGAGGGTGTTATGAGGTATATTGACAGCTGCCAAGTTGCTCTTCTGCTTGTCTTTGTATCTTAGCCATGGGTGTCCTACATTCCTGTAGCACTGATCTAACTGGCTGTACATTAGGATCTTGGATATCCTGTTATCAAACATTCTCAAGACATGACCAGTCCACTGTAACTGAGACTGTATGAGAAAAGTCTAGATTCCTCCAATATTACACCTGTTAAACATGTCTATGTTAGATGTCCTATCTTGAAGGTTAACTCCACAGATGGCACGCAGACAGCTTTTATGGAAAACATCCAGCTGGGGTATATGGTACCTGTATGAAGTCCACGACTCTGAGCCATACAAAAAGATGGCAAGGACAACAGCTCTGTAAATCCAAATTTTCATATCCAGTTGAATACCCACCTGCTCATTCCACAAGCGATGGCAAAGTTTGCCGAAAAAAAAAAAAAAAAGAAGGTAGCCTTAGCAATCAAATGCGTGATTCCATCATCTAAAGTTCCATTGTAGTTGACTTTGCTACCAAGATAGGTGAAAGACTTTACATAGTTCAGGGCTTTGTCTTCTACTTTCAATGGTTTCTCTGGAAATTTGTAGATTTTTTTGTGGTTTTTGTTTCTCACCACAGAATTGCTTCGGGGTAGGACAAGGTTGGTGCACTACTTCAGTTTTCTTTATGCTATAGTATAAGAAAAAATATATATATATATATATATATATATATATATATATATATATATATATATATACACAAAAACACAAGACAAAATATATATTTTTTGCTACTTTCTACTCAGAAGAGTACACTGAAAACATTTGTAGACAGCCAATAATATTTGTCTAATTTTAATAAAATATCAACTAACTTTAATAAAACCCAATTAATTAATCATTATTAATTGTTATCACTCTTAATGCTATATAAATTCTGTATGTGATTAAAATATTTCACTGTCTTGGAAAATATAAATCTTTTTCTATTTTGCAAAAACTAAATGCTGAAGACACCATTAAAAACATTTTGTTAACATAAGAATTCTGGAAATTTTTACACATGCATAATACTTTTAAAAAATAAATGTAACTTCTCTTTTGAGGTTTATTAAAAATCAAATACAAAAATACATCATCTTTGCAAACCTTCTACAATATTTTTTTTTATTATTACAATCATGGAAAGAATTGCAACAAATTTTTATGGTAAGAAGCAAAAACAAAGCTCTAATAAATTTTTAGAAATGAATTCACTATTAGAATAGAAAAAATATTACTCTTGTATTTAATAATAAAATAAATTAAAATAATGAATACCAAATCAGTTGTTTTTGGTCCAACTCAACCACTTCATAGGCAACTATGTGAGTGAAATTTAGAAAATACAAAGAAATTTAGTAATATGAAATATTTTCAAAAATTATTCTATCATTTTTAGGTATATTCAAGATTGCCCAGACATTCCTTTTGTATACAGTTTTGATAAATCATTTATCATCAGCTGATATATCAAAACTATTTAACAAACATTGACACTTAATTCTATTCTTCATTTCAGCTTGCAACACTAATACTTTTTTATCACATGATAATTGCAGATTTTTACATTTACAGAATTATGAAGATATTTATCATTGCTTGGCTGGATTTAATATATTCTTGCATATGACAAACAGCCTTAATATTCATATCAATCTTGTTAAATAGAATAGTGGATTAAGGAATAATTTGCAATTATTTTTGCTTTTATTTCATTTATTACACCATGATTATTATATTTATTTGTATTTATAAATGTGTAATATAATAACAAAACCAAGAAGTTTTATTAGACTAAGTCAGCTTTAGCACTGAAAAACATTATATATATTGTAATGCAGAGTTACAAGTAATTTTATTACCACAGCCATGCATTGATTATTATTTCTTTCCACGGCCGCTTAGGTTTTTAATCCATATTCATTTGTTTTTGCATTACTATCCTATAGATTGTCTTATATTTACTTTCTGTATTTACTTACCTCAAGTTATATTTATTAATTTTGCATTTTCTACTCATTTATTTTTTATCAATTGATAGTTTAGGCGTTAGTACTTTCAAAACGGTAGTATAGATTATTTTTATTGTATGTTATAAATAATGGCTTCATAATCTCCAATTACTTTAGCCTTAAATCCTGATCTATTTTTTCTTTCTGATATCTGTAAGCATTCTGAAAGCAAAGGAAATGTTTGTCGCAGATTAATTCCACAATGCAGAGAACAAATCACTGTAAGTTCAGACTCGAATATCAGGGGCAGAAAGAAATGCCAAAAACTCGATTCGCAGGTACTATGTCACAAACCCCAATGCACATAACCAGTCAGAAAAATAACTCACTCTCTGATGAACGCAATAACCAAAATACATCAATTTTTCCCCTTGATTCAAGAACACCAACTGCTTTTATCGGCCGAACATTTTTTTCATTCATCGACAACTGGAAGAGGGCACCAAATTTTTGCATATCAAGATACTTTTATAGAGACTCCTGTGACAGACTTGTTTTTAATCTAAATATTCCATCTTCAGCATGTCATGCGGAATACGTGCCTTTTTTTTTTGGTAAGTGATTTTCTTTTTTGCCACATTTTCCATCGTAGGATACACGTGATGCGCTGTCGCCGTTTTCTTCACTATAATATCTTTTTCCAGTTATCAAACTTTTCAATATTTGTGTTTGTTTATTTATGTATGACTCTTTCATAATGTCTTGCTTTCTAGTATTTTTGTTTATCTAAAGTTACATGTACATATATGCTTGTATTTAAAAGAAATTTTTTTTTTTAAGAAGCCTCTAAAACACATAATGTATGTAGTATTTATATGTACATTATATATGTTCCAAAGGTTGTCATAGTGAGGACAGGCATCCACTGTGTAAAATGCTCCCATGGCATTCATCTGAAATGGCTTCTGATAACTAAGGTCATCTCCAAGCCAAAGGCATACCACTGGTGCCTCATAACCAGCTGTTTTGAGTAGATAGAGCTTGTTAGCCTGGGAAGCTAGTCCAATTTAAGGAAAGGAAAACACTGATTTTAAAACTCCACTACCTTGCAGCTGTATACAAGCACAGAAATGGCTATGAAAATACATCCAGAGTGGAATTCTGAAAGCAGCTGTCTGTCGAGTCTGACAAACTTTCAGTTGGCCCCAGATGTAATGCCCTATTCCTTTGGATCTTGTCAGTACAACGAAGAGGTATGTAGTCTGGGCAGTGCACAGCTTCCATATGCCTACACTCTGGAGAGTGTCACTCCAGTCTCATCACCAAAGGACTGAATTTTGACCAAACTGGGCACTATTAGTATCTCACAAGATAAACAGATGTCTACTACTAAGGAAGACTGACACAAGGCTATAATGGTGCATAACACAGTAAGCAACACACTCACTAACAACAGCTTGTGAGACTAATTAATTTTCACTTCATGGGAAGTGGTCAAGACTAAAAAGATTATGATCAAAATTAATCATTCAGCATATCTTTAAAAAAAAAAAAAAAAAAAAAAAAAGTGTTTTTGTAATTGTCATCAGTAAAGTAATTATTACTGTTTTCAGTTCATAAAGATATTGTAAGTTGTTAAAAGAATCCACCTGTGGAAAAGAGGTTGCAGAATGGAAAATAATTTAATACCCACAAGGCTGTGGAATAGCTTTTGAACTCGTCCAGATAAAGTAGCAATACTCCATTCCTGGTTTTATCTGACTCTTATAGAGCATAGCAGTAGAAGTTGAGTAATTTCTTTGTATTGCTCTAGAAAGTACCAGAATCCTCCTACCATGATCTATCATTACAAAAGTCAAATCAGACCAAGAATGGAGTAGTGCTATCATCATATCTGGGCTAGTGCTGCCCAGTGTTCACTATATAGACTTGACAAAGTTAGAAAATGATTACATGGCCTTGTGGTTGATTATTTTCCACCCTGAAACCCCTTTCCCACAGACAAAATGTTGCTAACTACTATATCACTAATATTATGACAAATGTTCAAATGAGTTACATTCTTCAGTTCTACCAGAGTTCAGGCCTTTACAGCTAAGACCTGCCATACTAAGTACACAGTGTCAAATCATCTTGTTTTCCTTTGGTAAGGAGGAAGTTCCACTCAGTTTCTCTCCCCAGAATTGTCACTTTCATGAAATAGACTCCCAAGAGGATGCTTCCCTAATCACTAGTATCTTAACCTCTTCAAGTATAGGGTCAACCAATATTTATCCTACATATCCTCATAATATGTATGTCTTCCTCCAAACAGCTGGCAGAACAGCCTTGTTTACATTGTAAAAGCAACAAGAAAACTGGTGCAATCAAGCTCAAACTTCGATCACATGACCATAATAGTATCAACTATAAGCACACATGAGTAGAAAAGAGTGTGACAAACCCAATGTTAGGGTGAAAATGCAGATAACTTTTTATTTAACCTCGTATTTTTTTAAAAATTTACAATGATTGAAAAACCAAAATAACATTTAAAAATAGGGTTGTTCATTTCTTTTTTTTAATAAAATAAAAGTATTTGTTATTATTCACTAAATTCAGTTCAATCTGGCACAAGATCACAAATATGGAGTACCTGGTGAGAATAAAAATCTCTATAATAGTCTAACTTGTTGGCCATCAGTGCTTTGCAAAATTTATGTTAAGTCATCATTTATTTTAAATTCTCCAGATTTGAAAAACCTGTATAATAGGGAGTTTATTTTTAGATTCATCTTTTATTAATTTTAAGATTTTAATTGAAAAAGTTTTTCCCTTTTAGTTGATGATTTTTTTCTTTCTATTCCAAAGTTACAATTGTAGTCATGCTGATCTTTATTTAAGACCATGTCATTGTGCATCTCTCGACCAGAACTGGAGGCTTATCTCAAATCTTATAGTTTCACTGGGAAGCTAAGTTTTTCTTTTAGATTTGGTTTGCAGTTCAAAATACGGTTCTTCTCTATGAAATTTTTATTCATAAAACCAAATACACTAATGATCAACTTTATTTTTACATTATCTGTATTTTTGTTTCTAACAAATGTTGAATTTTTATCAAAATTTTTATACTGAAATGTAACAGAGTTTGTCTATATTTCTGAGATGAGGTATTATGTACACAGTATTTACATTAGTCGGACTATTGTCCCATATTTGTCATACAACAACGTTTGCCGTTGTATGCGCTCCGGCCTTCTTCAGGTGGTTGGAATTTCGAACTGAACCCTTTATTTTCGATCGCTGGGGTAGACTGTTTTAATTCCACGTGCCATGTTTGATGGATGTCAGTTAATTTAACCTTAACCAGGAATTGAACTCACCTTCTTTGGGTCTGTCACTGGATCTAACCAACGCCTTTATCCACTGTGCCATGTGTCCTTGAGGACATCTGGGTATGAACTTCTGAGTATTATAAACCTAATGTTTTCAGCATCATTTTTACCAGTGCTCATATTGCAATTTTTGCTGTTATCATTGCATGTCTTTACCAGAGTTCATATTGCAACTTTGTTATCATTGCTTTTCTCTGGCACTCCTTATTACTGGTTCCCCATATTGTATTTATTTCTATGCTTGGTCGGCTCAGGAGATTTTTGTGGCCTAGCATATGTGCTGGATTCCTTAAGTTTACGAATTTTCCAATGGTGTTCCCTGTCTATGATCTCAACATGATCCCACAGGGGCGGTGATCTCCCTTCTCTCTCCATATGTGGTCAGCCACGCCTGATTTTTCTACTTCCCCTCGCGTTACAGCTTTCTGGTGTTCTTGAAGCCTTACCTTGAGGGGGCGGCCTGTCTCTCCTTTATATTCCTTTCCGCAGCTGGGTTCAGTTCGAAATTCCAACCACCTGAAGAAGGCAGGAGCTTACAACGGCCGAAACGTTGTGACAAATATGGCGACAAAGATGAGGACAATAGTCCGACTAATGTAAATACTGAAATGTAACATTTTAATTTTACTTGATTTAAAAAATTATTTAAGCTTATTTTTCTCATTTGTTCATTAAAAAATGTGACAAAGTTAATTTTCATGTTTAATTTTTAACAGACTTTTTATCTGCTAACTTTTTTATTGATTGTTTTTACACTGCAAAATTTATTTGAAAAAGGTTTGTATTTATATAAAGTTAATTGTTATTCATATTACTATTTTATTCAATTGAGCTAGCTCAGACATTCAGGAGTCTATCACGCCAACCATAACAGTCCTGCATCAAGGTCATTAGGTGGCATTGTTGCAGGCTTTACATACACATGTCTCCTGGAATATCTGAAAGAAAAAAAAAAAAAAAACAAAAACAAAAAAAAAAACGTGTGTGTCTGCCATGATAAAATACCAAGAAACAACAAGAACCAATACATGTACAAGCAAATGATAATGTAGTAACAAGAAAGGTATACAAGTGACAAAGACAATGATATGTGTCACAAAAGAATGTGAAAACCCTTTTAATCCAAAGGATGTGATGTGAGTGAATGTGCATGTTGTGTGTGTGTGGTTTGTTCATGTGTTTCCCAATTGAAAACGCGTTTTCTTGTGAGCGACTTACATGTTGACGTGTAAACGGAAAAAGTAAGAAGAGGCTATGAAAATTATCGCAGAGTATTTATATTCCAGAGAGAATTCTCCTAGTAGCGGTTTCATGAAAGTAAGTGGAGTTAACCACACAATACTTCCCTCCAGATGGGTAGAATTTTTTCTGCCGATATGTAGAATTTGTGTAGGTTTTATTTCTGTCCTTGTTAGCTGGAAAGAAAAGGCGTCAGAAGTGTGGTTGAGATGCATTTGTAAATATGTCAACAAAAATGTGCTTGTGCTGTCATCAGGGTGCTGTATTATTTTCTCTAGCAGATAAGAGTTGTAACATGTCCTGGAAGATATGTCAGTAGTGTAGATTGTTCAGCATTTGCTAATAAAATTTTGTCTTTTTCCAATGCTCCACGTTGAATTGGTTTTGCTGTCATATGGTTCCTGTTCGTTGGAAGGGTTTTCTTTGGAAAGGCCTCGTTTGTTTACTATATGTGAATGATGTTGGTACACAAAATTTAATAAAAAAAAAAAAATGAAACAAACGACAGTGAGTCACCTTTTGGGGTATGTCATTTGATTAGCCCAGAAGAAACAGTGTTGATTAAAGTTAAAATGGAGTTGTATTTTCATTTTGTTGAAAAAAAAGATTTTTCTAGATGTCTGCCAGTTGATTCAAGTCGAGCATAATGGTGCCTGAGAGAAAAGGGTCAAGCAAAAAGACAGTGTGTGCTGCTATTTGCCAAGTTGGAGAACATCATGTGTAATGGTAGATATGCTGCAGTACACTATTTACATTATTTGGACTATTGCCCTCATCTTTGTCGCCATATTTATCACAACATTTTGGCCGTTGTACACTCTGGCCTTCTTCAGGTGGTTGGAATGTCGAACTGAACCCTTTATTTCGCTCACTGGAGTAGACTGTTCTAGTTCCACATGCCATATTTAATGGATGTCAGTTATCAGTTATCTCCTGCTAATTCCCTTCTCCAAGTTCTCCACTGCCTTAACCGGGTATTGAACTCACACTCTTTGGGTCCTGTCACTGAATCTAACCAACACCTTTATACACTGTGTCATGTGTCCTTGAGAAGATCTGTGTATGAATTTCTGACATCCATTAAACATGGAACTAGAACAGTCTACCCCAGTGAGCGAAATAAAAGGTTCAGTTCGACATTCCAACCACCTGAAGAAGGCTGGAGCATACAATGGCCAAAACATTGTAATAAATATGGCGACAAAGATGAGGACAATAGTCTGAATAATGTAAATAGCATACATAATACCTCATCTCAGAAATATAGACAGATATGCTGTAGCGTTTGAAATTTGTGAGTTTGCTCTTTCATAGGGTCTAATCATAAATTTTGTACCTATGTAAATTGTTTTTACTGTAAGTTTAAAGTGTCCACTGTGCGTGGTAGGATAGGAAGAGAAGTTTGTCGATGTTTTTCTTCACTGGCTCTTGGTTTGCAAAAGATACATAAATATATATTCAAGTCTGTACATATATAGCCTTGTGTGTTTCTTGTTTTCAGAAGAAAAAATAATGACCACATCGGGGATCACCAACTTGTACAGGTGACATGACAATGATATGAATGAAGAAATAATAATATATTAACAGAAAAGGTATACAAATGACAAAGACAATGATGTGTGTAACAAAAGAATGTGAAAACACTTTTGGTCCAAAGGATGTGAAATGAATGAATGTGAATATGCATGTGTATTGTGTGTGGTTTGTTCATACATATCCCAATGGGAAATGCATTGTCCCATGAGAAACTGATGTGTCGACATGTAAGTGGAAAAAGTAAGAAGAGGCTATGAAAAATTATCAGAGTATTTATAGTCCAGAGAATGTCCATAGTAGTGGTTTCAGGAATGTAAGTGGAGTTAACCCCACAGCATTCTGTGTCATAACATAGTTGGACAATGTAGGTGATATTTATCAATCCACCCACGGGGATCGAATGTGGCACAAGGCCTTTTTAATGTGGGTATCTCTGAGCCTGTAGACCCAGCCAAAAATAAATAACCATCCAAACCCGCCGAGGTGGGCCAGTTCCGTCAACCTCCCCCAACGAAACCCTACCCTTCGGCGGAGCTTCGTCCGGGTTCCTCTCTGCAAGCAGAGAGTTCGACAGACACCCGACCTGGCAGCTCACAAAGCGCAGATACTACACTTTGATCCTAGCCACCGGGACCAGCCCATCTTGCACCATGGCTAGGTATCCAGAGCAATCGATCACTTATAAGTTCTTGTTTTGCTCACCAGCAGTGTTTGGCAAAATGCATTCTGCATTCACGTAAGATTGTAGAAATATCAGGGATGGAACCATAGATCTAGGATTTAGTTTGAACAAATGTATTGATAAAATTTAATTTAATTTTCTAAAATGTATTTAAAAAAAAAGAAAAATATGTTGAATTTTAGTTTAGTTTACTATTACAAAACATAAAATAGGAGCAAACATTATATTTTATATATGAAATTAATGAAAAATCATATATTAACGACATTACGTAAAGTTAATGTTATAATTAATTTAATCCAATATTTTTTGGTATTGTAAATAAGGTGTACAAAACGTTAATCCTAACCCCTTTACTAAACCACACATTTTTAAGTTTCAATTTTTTCTACTTCTATAATTATAAAAAAAAAGTATATTTGACAAAATAAGTCAGCATAAAAATAGTTACTTTATTTCTAAACAATAAAATAAAAGTTACTTTCATGTTTGTTTTGTATCATATTCAAGAATTCATAGTTCCAATATGGTTTTTGTTTCTGTAAGCGATCTGGGATTGCAAAGGAAATGTTTGTCGCAGATTATTTCCACATCGCCGAGAATAAATCACTAAGTTCAGACTCGTGATACTTACAATGATCAGGTGGTAATGTTGTAGTAATTCCTTTTACTTTCAGTTGGTAACTGTGAATCATATTGGCAGGCACATTAGTCAACGATATATCATCCTTCGGCGTGATATTATGACAGTATACTGCCTCCATTATCGAACACTGCTTTCTTGCTGCAATTCGCTTTATGCTCCGATGAGATCTTTCCACTATACCGTTTCCTGCAGGAACATAGGCGCTGCGAAAACGAAGTTGGACTCCCCAGTCATCCAAGAAATCTTTAAAGGACTTACTGCGAAATGCAGTGTCATTGTCGGTCAGATGGTGGGCCTCGTTCAAAAAAAATACTTTCTAACTGCCGAATGATGCTTCTTGAGTCTTGTTGAAGCAGGCGTCACCATATCGCAAATCTACTAGGGCCGCAATCAATTAACGTAAGTTAGTGTTACCCACCATAATGTGTAATGTCCATTCCTAAGCAGGTCCAGATTTCAGTCACACTTAGGTTGCCACGAGGCCAACGACACGAGGCTGGGTCAATTGACTGGCATTCTTTACATTTTCTGACCACTGCTTTGACGGCCGCCTTGGATGTCGTAGGGTAGACTTGTCTCACAAAATATAGTGTCCACCTGATGCCAGGATGTCCACTCTGGCAATGTATGGCACGTATCTGATCAGGAGAGATTTCGTTCACCATGGAAGCGCATATCAGGCGTGTTGGTTCAGTTTCCTTCTTTATCATCTCATACCATCATTGCGGTACTCTGGAGAGCTTATCCATTCGATTCTCACTCAACGTTACTAAACTTATCATGTTCAATAAGTTATACTCTTGAATCAGCTTTTCAAGAGTACTCAAATGCCTCCGGATCAGCATCTCACTTGCCGCCTTAGTTCGTATTCTGGCTTTGCCAGTGAGCATGTTTGATACCCACCGGTGCACACACGCGGAGTCCGTGAAGAAGTGTAGCTCTGTTGCGCCCCACTGTAATGCTAAATTGACGCCCTTCAGAATAGCATCCAATTCTGATAAATTGATATGTTGGGCATCCTTCACAGGTTGCAGCCAACATGCGTCTTCTACAACGCTTCTGTCAACCTCCAACGAAACCCCTGTGGTGAGAGAACTTGCATCGACCCATATCTCATAAGCGTATTCGCTTGTGCACCACATACCATGTGCAGGGTCATTCTGGCGTATTCTTTCCGCTATGTCCTCAATCATGTTCTTAAGGGGAGCATCTGTCACTTCGTCGTCCCAACCAGACGTGATCGATACTGTCCTGTGTTTTACAAATGATGCAGCAACACAAAGCCACCCACACACAGGAATGTCCACTTAAGCATGTTGTTATCTTCCACGACATGCAAACCCAGCACGCATGTGTCGTCCCGTAACCGCTCCGGATCCTTGCAGGTCAAACCAAACACAGCCAAGTGCTCTTTCACATGAGCTGCTGAAATCATGCTCTCGTCAACATAAATGTCATCAATATATGATGAGGTTGCCCGTCGAACAGCCTTGTCTTTCGCCAACGCAGCGTCCTCAATGGCCTTCATTATGGCTGGTGCAACATTCAACCCAAAACCCATTCGGATCAAGCAATATCTTCACCCCTTGAAGATTACAGTTTGAAAGGGCCAAAGTGACCTTTGGATATGTACTTGTAAATAGGCCTGCCATAGGTCAAGGATAGCGACATCCAGTCCTTTTTTATGCCACTCCTTCAGTTTCTGTGTGCACACGTCAGCATTGGCTGCGTGTGCGTCGCGACACTCATTCAGCTCTCGATAGTCTAATACTGGCCGCACTTTATTTTTGTTTTTCTGCATCACTGGAATTAAACCTTTTGGATGACAAGTTCCTTTTCAAGATAAGGCTGCAAGCAACTGTTATCAAGCCAGGTCTGCAGCTCATGGTCGTATTCCTCCTTGACTCCCGTTGGTATTGAGTACTCGGGCATCCGATTTCTCAAACTCTCCGGTGATCGACCATCAGACCACTTCCATGATGCGACCCATATCTTCCGGTTTGGGTCGAATTTGGCGCAGAAATCAGATTCTTCTATTTTAATAGCGGTGTAACAGACTATCCCACGTTTGGGAAACTGTACATCACCACAGTGTGTTATTTGGAGTCCGCCCAACTTTTTAATGGCGTCAAATCCAAGCAACAAGTGAAAACCCAGTAGCTCTCCATCCACTACCAAGACATCAATTTTGAGGGGGTTTGCGTTGTTTACATCAAGCTTAATACTTCCAACTCCGCAACATTTGAGTGTATTTCCGTTTATAGTGAGTACGTTCACTTCCGTCACCCACTAGGATTGACAGGCTGACTTACTAATGAGTGTCTCTGAGCAGCCAGTGTCCACCAGTGCCACTCTCTTAATTCCATTCACGTAAATACCCAAGATGGGTAACGCTTCATTCATAACTCGCTTATGGAAGAGACTGGCGCTGATGTCTTGTCCCCCTTTCCCTGGATACAATGAAGCAATGTGGCTTACTTCTTATATCGTATTGTTGTGCGTGACCCACATGGCTGATGGCCATCTTCTTGTCGAACCGGGCAGTCCCTGGCAAGGTGATTCCACCCAGAACATAGATAACATCGCATACTCTCCCGACATTTAACAGCTCCGCCTGATGAAATGGTAGCCGTAACCATTTCCTCAGTTGCAATTTGATCTTTCATTATGGCTCGAGCTCGGTCCAACAGTTGGTTTGTATTCATGTCTTCCATCCTGGAAGATGCACGCAGTAGTTGCCTGACATGCGCTGGTAACCCTGCTATGAACCCATATGCTAATCCTTGCTCCGATATCCTGCCAAATAGACCAGCTAGCTTCTTTAAGTCAGCTAGAAACACGGCGACGGACTTGTCTGGGTGCAGTCGGCATTCCACGAATTGCTCGTAAGCCAAGAAACAATCTGATGCAAAGGCAATCTTCAGGGCTCATTTTATCTGCTCAACATCTGATTTTTGTTCCAAGTAACTGCTGGTAAACAGCAAATGCTCCGCCCGTCAACCTCAAAGGAAGAACACGTTCAACCTTTTTAATTCCACACAGGTCACAAACAAGTTTAACCTTCTCAATCCATTCAGTAACTGCTTGTCCGGTCAATGAACCATCAAACTCTGGTATCAACTTGGCATCAAATGCCTTGTTTGTCATAGTGCCGAAATAGCTTGTAAGCGATCTGGGATTGCAAAGGAAATGTTTGTCGCAGATTATTTCCACATCGCCGAGAATAAATCACTAAGTTCAGACTCGAACATCGGGGACAGAAAGAAAATGCCGAAAACTCGATTCACAAGTACTATTTCACAAATCCCAATGCATGCAACCACAGTCAGAAAAATAACTCCTTCGCCAACCAAAAATTGCCGACCCCCCCCAATTCGAGAACACCAACTCCTTTTATCGGCTGAACATTTTTTCTTTTTCCCCCATTCGTCGACAGCTGGGAGAGGATGTTCAGTAATTTGCATATCAACATACTTTTATAACGACTCCTGCAACGGACTTGTTTTTTAATTCAAATATTCCATTTTCAGAATGTCATGCTGAATACATGCCCTTTTGTTTGGTAAGTAATTTTCTTTTTCGCCACATTTTCTGGCGTAGAATACACGTGACGCGCTATCGCTTGGTTTGACGAGGTAAGTCGCCGTTTTCTTCGCTATAGTTTTTTTTAACACAGAATTAATGATCCATGTTAAAACAAAGATTAAAATATACATAACCTTTGTACACCTTTGTTAACAGTATAGGAAATGATGGATCTGAAGCACTGCCAAATATTAATTGTAATAAGACTTTAGTAAAGAAAATATATAACAGGATAAAAAGGATTAACTTTTTGGGACAAATAAATGATGCTCATAATCTACTTTTTTTTTAAAAAACTTTCTACAGTAGCAAACAGACAACTCCAAACAAAAGCTCAGGACAAGAGATGCATGATGACCAATGATTGTAGCACAAGAATAAAAAATCACCATGATTATAGCACAAAATAATTTTTGTTTTGTTTTTAAATTGTGCATGGACAAATTTAAGATTATGAGAATAAACCAAGAGAAGGCTTTTGTGATGTTTTAAACTTTACTTATTGGTTGATTTTGTTTAGTGGCTATCAATGCAGAAATCTAAATTTGAAAACAATTTTATAGCTTCAACTAAATGCAATTGTATGCCTTTAACTATAGATAAAATTTATTGCTGGTCATTTTTTCTTTTTATATAAAAATGCATTGCGGGTATTTTTACTAAAAAAAAAAAAAAAAAAATACTTTCATAGTGTTTTGTTTGAGGTTTCACTATTTGATCATAACTGGGACAGGTGCTACCACATCCTGGGTCAGGGTGGAATTAGGAACAACAGTAATTAAGAAGTGTTTCCATGCTTCTCAAAACCCTCAATCTCTTAATCGGAGAACTTGCCGTCAGATGTAGTTTATCGTCATACCCAGGACTAACTTTAATTAAGAGAATGGTAGTGAATAACAAAACAATATAAACAAGATATATTTTTTTTTATTGACCCCATTTCTGTTTAGTTTACTATTGGTTTTTTTTTTTTTAGAACTCAACCCGACTTTTTATTTGAACAATTGATTTTCATTTTTTTAAAATTTTATCAAAGCCGATGTTCTGAAGAAAACTGACGGAGTTATGAAATTCTCTAGGAAAAACACTGGTAAAGTAAAGAAAGAAATATCTCCACGGGTCAAAAAGGGTTCTCTGTTCTACTTGACATTCCATGACTATCGTTGTATTAGAAAATATCTTTAGACACCAGAAGAAAGATGGAGAGTCAAAACATTGTCAATCAATATTCATCGATTCAATGTATATGCTTTTGTTCTTTTTCTTTCCGAGATTTCAAAAACATGCATTTTTTTTCTTCCATTCTCCACACGAAGTTAGCTTTTCTTTCTTTGTTTGTTTGTTGCGTGTTTTGTTTTTTCGTTAAAAAGAAAAAGGTAAAAAAAAAAAAAAAACAACCGAGTTATTATTCGAACAAAACAAGTTGCATTGTTAGTTAGTAACAACCTAATCCTCTAATTTTTTTTTTACATATTTTTAATTTTTTACATCGATGAGTTTAAGAGCCGAACACATTTTTTACATACCAAATACTGAGTTACCCCCCTTAGATTGCTTTCCATAGCCTCATATTTTGAGCATAGACTTTTTCACTCCCATAAATAAATAAAAACGAAAAACGTCTATGACCATTTAAGATTCAAAGTTTGTATAACGAATATAAATCATTAAAATAAAAAAAGTTTAACTTACCTTCTTTGAGAAGCCTTGCATTAAAAAATAAAATAACGTCCTAAATGCAAATGACACTGAAGCACTAGTGAAGTCACAGTGTTGTTAGTTAACAATGAAAATAAAAATTCCCCAATGTACTACAAAAATCTGGTCCATGTTAAAATGAGGAGAAGTAAAACAATCTAATGTGGGGTAATTTAATATATTTAGCATGCGAAACTAATTTCGGATACTAAACTGATACTTTGTTGTTTTTAGAATTTCAATATCTTGTTGAGTTTGAACATTTTTTAGAATTTTTATCCTTTAACAGGTTGGAGGTTATATTTGTTGGGATATAGGGGTTGACAATTATAAAAGTAAAGAGAAACTATTAAATAAAACGCCTTTATTTTTATTTCAACAACAAAACAAAAAGCAAACAAAAAACAATTTAATTTTCACAATATGTTTTAGTTTTAGGGTAATGAACCATGGTATCCATGTGGGTCACTCAACGAGTTTCCTATCACACAACAAAACTATTATTTTGCCTTTTGCTGCATTATGAAAGAAGTCAGAAGTACAACTAAGTACAGTGTGAAATCCACCTGACACACACCTAAGGAATTAAGAGAAAAAAATGAAACAGTAAGAGTTAATTTAAAAAGCTAATTATAAAAAAAAAGCATATTAATAAACGAGCTGATGAAGACTTCATTATTTACTAAATAAATAAATTAAAAAAAACAGGAAAAAATATCTTTTTAATTGCTGTTGATAGAAATTAAGACATACAAATTACATTTTTGAAGTTTTCTTCAGCGTCGTAGGCCAATAATTTTTTAAGGTTAGATTTCTTATTAAATTACAAAAGAACAAGTTTCATTAGACATTTTTTTTTACACCATCTGTTCAATAACCATAAAACTCAGTCAACAATGAACAGGTTTCAAGTTCAACATATTTATTGCGGTTGCTAAAAATCACTTTCACATACTGTATAGACCGAGAAAAAACATGTTTAGCTGGACTTTTTTTCTTAAAATGACCCTGATTGCATTCTAAATATCAGTTTAATCACACGTTTGACAATTTATGACTGTTTAAAAAAGAAAAAAAAAATCAGTAAAATTTCCGATTCGAGGGCCTAATCAAGAAAGATGTGTTGATATTTTTTTTTAACTGAAAAAAGAATTTAATACAGATATAGCTTAGAAATAAACGGCGCTTTGTACAGGAAAGATGGAGAAAAAAAAATAAGAAAAAAAAAGGTTACTTTCTTTCCACGCACAAACACGAAAATCACGCGGGTCGAATTTGAAATAATAAAACAATAACTTAACTAGGAAGTACATTAGAAATAGTTAAAAATGTAAATTAGTACTGGGATATTTTCAGAAATTAAATACTTACAGCGATTCCACCGTCAGACGACATCTCAATATAAAAAATGTACCTAATAAGATAAATAAAAACAACTACTCAAGTATCATTATCCATAACAACACTAGCAACAAATTTCAAACAGTGACCGCCATGCACAAACGGCTCAATACAAATTTCTATTGGAAAAAAATATTTTAAAAAACATTTTTGATTTATTAATCTTAATTTTGAACTTATACACAATAATACGTAAAAATAAATTATAAAACGATTTTTAAAATATTTTCAGAGTATTTATTTTATTAAAATCTTTCCAGGAAAAATAAAAAATATTCAAACTTGGTTTAAATTCTGCGCATGCGCACTTGACGAATGTGTGTCTGCTCAAGCTTGCGCTTCCGGAGTGGGGGACAAAAATTGTGAAAACTTCCTCGAATTCAAATTTGTCCGAAATAATAAGAGAAAAAGAAAGGAAAGAAAAAAGGGGGACTTTTAAGAATTTACGATGATGGCAGCTCTGTTTGCTTGTACAAAATGTCACAGCAGGCATCCATTTGAAGAGCTTTCACAAGGCGAGCAGTTGTGTAAAGTAAGTGTTATGTCGTCGCTTCTACACGTTGGGAATATGGAGAGACGAAAGAGGTCGATCATCAACACCTTTATTCCTTTTTTTTCTACATGAAAACTCGACAAATTTTAATAATTTTTATATTTATTTATACTCAATTGTTTTGTTGACTTTATTATTGCAGTTTCATCCCGCGAGTTTCTATGGGAAAGATAAAGAATAATACTGCGTTTTTTCTTTTAATTCATCTGACTACTGTCTTGCATCTCTCTTTCTCTTCCTTTTCTACCATGAAGCAGAACCATTTTTAGTACAACGTTCAAGTTCATTAATTTAGATTTTAGAGTTAAGAAATATAAATAAAGATTGAAACCATTATTTATCTACCGAATTCAACAATCTACCCATAAAACTCTTTTCCACCCATTTCCCTGTTTCAGTTTTTCTAATTATTTTTTAATATTTTTTTTGGCTGCTTTGGACCATTCTTAATGTTTATAGTTGTTTTTTTTTTTTTTTTTCTCGTTTTTGAAGCATCCACCTACTTAAACTCTTTTTATTATACTTCGAGTACTGACAATTTCAATTCATTTCTTTAAAAACTGTAATTCTTTTTTTTCAATATTGTTAAATAATACTTCACATTTTTAATTATTTTTTTTTATAAACGAAAATGACTAATTTGTCTTATGCTACTTTTTGAGATCTTTGTGAAGTGTTTTTTTTTTTTTTTTGTATACTTTTCTTTTTCCGGTTTAAAATCTTTAAATGTCGGTATCTTTCTGTTTTTGCTTTCAATTAGAAACCTTTGTGTTCGATCAATTTTTGATTGTAACTTAATTTTGCCAGAAGGAAATAAAACCTTTTCTAAACTACTCATTCCCTCTCTTTCGAGTTTTGAGAAAAAAAATTTAGTACTTTTATTTACATTTTAATTATAACCTTATAACGTACAGGTTTTATATTGAATTTGCCAAAAATTACTTAAATCTTGACGTTTTTAAATAACTTAAGTTTTATTTTTCTAAAATGAAAAGGATCATATTTTTATTCGGTGTTGATTTTTTTTTTCTTTGCTTACTACCTTTTTAATTTTTATTTATTTTATTTTGAGGTCCCTTTTCCTAAAACTCGTAACTTTTGCCCAACGGTCAATTGAATATTTTTTATTTTAAGTATTAATAATAATAATAGTGTACTGTAAACAGACAGATGATGTTTCTTTGTTTTGCTAATTGTATTTTTACAATGACAGGCACTGTCTACCACCGTTCATTTGTAATCGTTTACTTCCTAGTATGTGTGTGCTTATTTATTACGAAGTCTTTAAAAAAAAATTAAACAGTTTTACTGCTGTTTTTTTTAAAAAAGTGTTCATTACAACTATGTCATTTTTCCCTCCACTTTTTAAGCAAAACTCTTTTCAAAATTTAATAAAACGTCATTGTCATCATATGTTTCTTTGGATTTAAAAGGCGGAAAAAAATCTAGTTCCTGTTCCTGAAGGAAATGAAGCACACTCACTTAAACGAGTTAAAAAAAAAAAAAACTCTATATAGTGTGTGTACGTGCGTGAGTATGTATACTATAAAAACTAAAAGTTCTCGGCCTAACCAAGAAAGAATCTTAAAAATTCTGACGTTTGGTCAATATTTTGACTTTGAAGTGTGTAAAGCTGTTAACTTAAGCACCCTGTAGATAAAAAAAAAAAATGTATTGTAGATCAATAATTGGTAACTAATTTATTTAATAATGTTAAAAAAAATTCGTAGTTAATAAAATGTGAACATTCTTTGTTGTAATAATGACATTTTGGGGTGAAACTGACATCCAGATTTGTTTCGTTTCGTTATTTTTCTTTTCTCTTGACTCGACCATTCCATAATTAGTAAATACTTTAAAATAAATGTGGATCGCTTTTATTTTTAATTCATTTGTTGTGTATTCTTTAAAAATTATTTTGTTATTGATAATAAAGTTTTATTGTCCAAAAAATAAAATGTATAGAGTACATGATACATTTACTTACTTGCTACAATTTAAACAGGAACAATAATTAATAATAATATTCAAACAATTTTTACCGCTAAAAATATGTATTTCATTTGTTTTGTTTTTTTATTCGTCTTTTGGTTTTATTTTAAAATCTGAAGTTGGATCAGTTTCTCTCGAAGGCGGTTAAAACTTTTAAATTTTAATAAGATTAAAAACTTAGCCTTATTTTATTTTTAAAGTGTTATTTATTTGTCCGTGAATTTATGCGATCAGTAATATTTATTTTAATTCATAAAGAACTGATATTTTCTAATTAGTTGATACCTTGTCCTTATTTAATTCTTTCAAATGAAATTATTTCTCCCTGTAAATTTTTCAGGACATTTTACAAACAAAAAGTTAAGAAACCAACAAAAACTTTATTAAAATAATCTACTTTTTATTACCAGAAAATAATACCAAATTTTTTTGTGAGTCCAGTAAAAATCAAACTTAAGACCTTTAATTTCAATTCATTTATCAACTATACTATAGTCATTCATTCAATGAAAAACTTGAAAAAAAAAAAAAAACGAATTTTATTCTTTTGTGCACAATTGATTTGTTTTAGTTTTGTTGCTTTGGTAGAATTGTTTGATGATGAAATGTGAAATGATCCTCATTAATGAGAAAAGCTGTTGTTCCCATTGAAGAAAAACATTAACACCTTGGAAGCAAAACAATTCACAAATTAAGTACAATCATTTAAAAGATTTCTCAGTCATGATCCTATTCTGAAAAATACGAATGCTTTGGAATTAAGAAATGTTCAAAATATATGAATCTTTAAAATGTTGCTTTTTAATTGCAATGGTTTTTATAAAGGTTTTTACAAAATAACGTAGACTTTAATGACCTTTCTGAATTTATAATTCCATGAAGGAGAATTTGGTATTCAATATCTATCACTGGCAATTCAATCCTCATACTTGTTTCATAACAAAAGATTTTTGATTTTATGGTCGTTTGATATTTTGTGCTTAACCTTGATGACCAATAATAGATGGATAAGAAAGCTAAGGCTGCTTGATGATGTAACATTGGTTTATAACATTGGCATTTTGCTATGGTAAATATCAATGATAAAGTAGCCAATAGGAGTTGAACCTGGTTAGACCCAACAATCTAACCATATCTCACCTTTGACAAAAAGATTGCACTTTTTCTTACCATTTCAGTTATAACATAAAATTACTTATGCTACTTAGCTATTACAGACTATAAATATAAAACTGCTGGAATGAAGGTTTCTATGAGCTTAAATCAACTTTTTTTCTTCAATGTTAATTATTTTGTGGTTAACCTCAGCAAAGTTAATTGAGCTATTTTTTTATTTTATGGCATTCACTTCAATGCTTTGCCAATAAAAAAGCCTTCATGGATTTTCTCTTAAGAATGAACAAGAAAATGTATGAATTTCCAGCTCATGAGATAAATGTGGTGGGGGTGTAAAATATTGGCCTGTGTGTAAAAAGCTTTGTTCATATTTAATTTACACCTAAATGTATGGAATTTGATAAGCACAAGGCTGGTAAATGTGAAAAATGTTTGGAGATCATAGGTAATATTCTTTCCTCATATATGATAGAATGTAGAAATCTTTAGACTTTGAATATGATGCTTTACTAATGACCTTACTTAAAAGTTGACATGGCATCTTCAATTGATTAGCATAGACCAACCTTCATTTTCCTAACTCCACTAGCATGGCTGAAAGATCAGGTGGCTTGCACATTTTGATCTGCTTATCTAAACAAATGTAACAAATATTTCTGTGCTAGTTATAGTTTCATTAACGTTATAAAAAGAGGAGTCTGTTTATCATTAAGTCAGTGTTTCTACCTGTAAAGACATCTTTATGCCAAAAGAACTTTCTTAAACTCTCCAGAATTTTTTAATGGTTACTTCATGTTCCTGATTGTCATACAAGAGAGCTACCATATGTTTATGATTACCATGATTTGTTGCAAATAAAAACAAAAAAAGAAGTCTTCTTTTGAAATTTTGCAAAAGATATATCAGCAAGTGCTTATGTACATAGACTTTTATCAAATATATCCAGTTTATTAATAAATAATTATTGTTCAATATTATTTCACAACCACATTAAAATTACAGCCTGTTTTATAAATGTCTGTTTAGAAACTTTTGTCCATGTGTATGTAACACACATTATAATCTCTGGTATCAGTAAGTTCATAAGAGATTGCATTTCATTATTTGATTCCCACCCATTTATTTTGAAGCTTTACACAATGTATACAAATATGTAATGCACAATATAGTTGCCTATATCAATAGCTGCACAACAGATTACAATTCATCATCTCTTTCATACATGTCTATTTCAGAGTCTCAATCAATGTACAATATAGTTCTCAATATCAAACTGTACTTGATTGCTGGTAGCAGTAATAATAGCCCCCAATAGCATTGATTTCATAGTAGATGGATTACATTTCATTACCTGATTCATAGCTGTCTGCCTGTGGAGTTTTGGTCTATGTATACGAATCACGAATATACGATATAGTTCCTAATACCAACAGCTTCATTAATGATAGCACTTCACTGCCAATTTGATATCTCTAATCAGAAGCTACCTGTAATGTATACAAATCTGTAATATACAATATATCCACAACATCGGAGTAGCTTCATGATGAAGATTGCCCTTCAGCGACCGATTTCATCCATAGATACAAAATCGGTAATAGACTTTATAATCCCCAATATTAGTAACCTTCATAGAAATATTGTACTTCACTGCTAGTTTGGTACTCGTCTACTTGTGAGCTTTAGTCAATGTAAATAAAACAGTAATAAATGATATAGAGCCTAATATCAATAGTTATATAACAGTTTGAACTAATTGGGAGCCTCAATCAGTGTGCATAAATCAGTAATATATATATATATATATATATATATATCCCAGAGTGTTCATTTCCAAAACTCTGGAGTCAGGATGCTGAAGATAACATCAATCATCTAAGTGACAAACCTTTTACTTGTACTAATTCTATTAATGCACTATCTCTGATATTGAGCACTTTATTGCAAAGACTGCTTGCCTTAAATATCATTTCTCTCATTATCCCACTGACTGACAGCATTTTTGGCTTCATATGATCTTTGACATCGCTATATATATATATATATAAAAACTGGTAGAGTTCACTTGCATTGAGGCCATACTGTTGCAGATGCAGCTATGCGGGACAGGACCTGTCACCAGGATCAACAACCAACACCTACCCAAGGTTGTGCCATATGTTGATTGTGTTCCACTGGGCACTGAGAAGTGGGCAGACAACCAAGAAGATATATAAAGGCTCTCTGAAGAAATTCTTCCACACTTGACACATTGTGTGTCAGTGGGTCTAACTTAGCAGTAATCCACAAAGACCCTAGCATCTTGCTGTCCTTTGAGTCTTCCATACTTTTAAGAATAAGTATTGTACTGAACTGATGTACAAAAAGGGGAAAGAGGAAAAACCATATGTCAATACTGCACAAACCACTGATGAAACCTTACCCTGCAGCTGAACTGGTCAGCCACCAGTGAGTCTGTAACAGGCTTGGGCAGCTCCTTTCCTACATCTTCATTCATGAAGCCAAGAAAATTTGTATACGAATCTGTAATATACACATATTGGTAACTTTTATCCATGTATACAAATCTTTAATATACTATATCGTCTTCAGTATCAGTAATTTTATAATAGAGAAATTGCTCTTTGCTGCCTGTTTCATTCTTGTTCACTTAGGGGGTTTACTAATATATACAGTTCAGTAATATATAAGCAGGTATGACTAAAGAAAGGCGGTATCCAAGATTTAAAATGACTTTTTTAAAAATGAAAAAACTTTCTTAAAACTTTTCTTTTTTTTCTTTTTTTTTTCTTTTTTTTTTTAATCTCAAGCTAATAGATTAATTTTTATATTTCTAATAAGCAAAATACTTTGTTGCATTTCAAAACTAATTTAAATTGGTTGAAAGGGTTTTTTTAATTGCTTGATTTTAGCCATCTGTCAGCATGATGTAATTCTCATTATTGAAACGTCTTTCAAAAATAAAATATGCTTTTCTGAAACTTTGAGGAATATATGGTTTAATTAATCTAATTTAAAACAAATCTTACTTTTAGTAGGTATTCCAAACTATTTTATTTTCAATATATCTAAAAGCTTATCATATTGTCATATAGAAAAAACAAAAAATGGTACCAAATTTATCTTTTCTAGCTCAGTTAGCAACCAAGTTATGGCCATTCAAATTTTGTCAGATTTTTTGTCTTTAGTGTGATTGAACCATAAGCACATTTTAACAGTGTATATGTGAAGATACATGCTTCAAATAAGTGAAAAATCATTATAAATGCAATGTCATTAAGTTATAAAAGAAAGATAATACTAATGAAATTAATAATTATTTGATAAGACTAGCCTAAGGAGGGCAGTCACATTCTGTCTTTAAAAGCAGTGCAAAAATAACACAGGAAGGCAATTTTGACCATTCATATGAATTTCAATTTTACAGTTAAGTCATTGAAGCTTAGTATGTTTCATAGTATCATAGAGATTAAGCTAAATTTTATTCACAGGAGTACATCAGTAAAATAACTCTTGTTTTACCAAGTACCGGGGGATGCAAAATTTGATATTAGGGTAAAAAAAAAATATACATACTTTTTTGAACTGGCTGTTTGTTTTTTGTTTTTTTATTCAAGTATCTGGTGTGGGTACAAGCCTGAAACTTTACTCATTTTTGAATGAGGAATTCAACAGAACAGTTATTTTGTCTATAATATTAAAACTCTTTCTCATAAATGTATTTTGTTTTTTTGAAAATTTTGTAAATTTGAACAATTTTTTCCTTTCCCAAAAAGGACTGACAGCATAAAAAAACTTTGAAACTTGTTATACAAAATGAACCAGTGGTCAATTTTTCAAACAAATGCTTATTGTAAGGCCCTAAAAGTCAATTTTCAAATATATAAAAATAAAAATGAGATGAGTAAAACTACATTTATTGGAAATGATGAAAGATTTTCTAGGCAGTTTGAACAACCCTCCTGCATTTCTTCTCGTAATGGTGATTTGCAGTTTGAATTTCTTTATAAGCTTTTATAACCAGTATTTCTGGAACATTCCAGAGTCTACCATCACTTGAAACTGGGATTACACCTAAGTCCCATCATATGATAAAAGTTGACTCGACCTGTGCAATGTCATCAACCAAACTAGTTTCTACCCTTAGTTGGAACTAGAAACTTGATTATTGCACTGGTTGGAGATGTAACGTCAATGCCTCGGCCAATATAGAAACTGGGATCATAGTATATGGCAACCCATTGGACTTGTCTCTCATATCTGAAGATCACTTGAAATGGGTCTTCAAGTTCCTGTGATGTAATTTCAATGGCAGTGAGTTCATTAGCTACAAAAAAAAAGCACCATAAGAGGCTCTTTAAGTTGTCATCTCCTTTAGTGGCTAAAAATTTCTTGGCTGTCTTAAATGTTTGTTGAACCTGCTTTCTGTAGACAAATATGAGTGTAAAATTTAATTCAAATATGTATTTCTAGTTTGTTTAATGCCTATTTAGTTATACAATAAGTAATTTACTTTAGAATAAACATAAGAAATATAAGAAAAAAATTTAAGACTCATCTAGAAATTGTAAAATGTCCATCAATAAAACAAGTTGAATTTAAAAGCTCTGGGCATGTCTGAATACAGATGGCAAATTTCAATTTCAAAATATAAGCATAAAATTCTCTGATTTTAAAATGCAATAAAAGAAGCACCTATCACTAAAGGGTGACCTCATTTAAAGAGACCTGAAATAAAAACTAATTATCACATGACAGAAAGAATTGTATCTTTTTAAAGAGAAAACATTAAATTTTCATTACATACTAATTTTGTCAAAATGACTTAAAAAATATTTGAGGTATTGCCAGCTGAACTTGAAGAAAATTTCACCATTTTAAATGAACATTTCATTCATAAATTGGCTTGTTATAGTTAAGGAAAGTTTTACAAATAGATGCCAACTTGTTGATGGCCAAGTAAAATGCAAATTTCAAACACTTTTCTGCACTATATAAGACAATTTTCCTAAATAGAACTATTTTTTATTTGAAAACCAAAACAATCCTCAAATAAAAGAACAGTGATGAAGGACAGTTAATTAATGAAATAAACTTTTTTTTAAAATCAATATGCAAATTAGTTAAACCTGAAGAGTGATATTGCCTAGAAGTAGATAATATATAATACAGATTTTGGTGTGCAAATTTATCATCTCTCAGTTGCGTCTCTGTCCTTAGACAGTGCGCTCAGGGGCTTCTCTGTCAAAGGACAGAGGGGCAACTGAGGAAAATTATACTGAAGAGGTGCCCAGCCCTGGGGAACAGCTGCCCGAGGCTGCGCCCTCCCATTACACAAGAGGGAGGGATTGGTGCTTGCCCCAAGGCCAGCGCAACCGATGGTTGCAGGGGCTGAGGGGAATTTTTGACCCTGCCGGGTGCACGCGCTCGGGTCCCCACATTAATCCGACCTTGTGTCACATCTCATTCTCATGGGGGAATGAGTAAACACCATGGAAATCCCTCCAACAGTTGCGGGGGCTCAGGGAATTTTTGTTCCTTGCTTGGGTGCACACGCTCGGGCTCCCCACATTAAAATGACCTTGTGTCACAACCTGACCTCGTGGGAGGTCAAGTAAATACCGTGTACATTTCTCCTTGGAAGGATTTCACATTATTTATCATCTCTCAGTTGCATCTCTGTCCTTGGGCAGTGTGCGCTCAGGGGCAGTAAATACTGTGTAAATTCCTCCTTGGATGGGGTGTACGCGCTTGGATACGTACTGCTCACAGGGCTCCGTCCCCATGCTGGTGGTATCATGGCTATGACCAGTTTGGGCCAGCTATGACAAGCCAAGACTAGCAGCCCAAGTGAAAACACTCAGGTCTCCACATTAAAAACCGACCTTGTGTCACAACCTGACTCAGTGGGGGAGTCAAGTAAATACCATGTAAATTCCTCCTTGGAGGGGTGTACGCACTCGGATACTTACCGGTCACAGGGCTCCATCCCTGTGCTGGTGATATCAGAGGTATGACTAGCTTGGACCGGCTCTGACCAGTTTGGACCAGCTTAGACAAGCGGTCTGAGTGAAAACACTCAGGTCCCTACATTAAAAACTGACCTTGTGTCACAACCTGGCTCAGTGGGGGGGGGGTCAAGTAAATACCATGTAAATTCCTCTTTTGAGAGGTGTACACATTTGGATACTTACCTGGCACAGGGTCGTCCCTGTCTGGTGGTGTCACAGCTACAACTAGCTTGGACCGGCTCCAGCCTGGACCAGCTATGACTAGCTTAGACCAGCAGCCGGAGTGAAAACACTCAGGTCCCCATGTTAACAACTAACCTTGTGTCACAACCTGACTCAGTGGGGGGGGGGATCAAGTCAATATCTACTTACCTGGCACAGTGCTTATCTCTGGACCTGTGGTATCACGGCTACAACTAGTTTGGACTGACTCTGACAAGCCAAGACCAGCTATGACTAGCTTAGACCAGCGGCCCGAGTGAAAACACTTGGATCCCCACGTTAAAAACTGACCTTGTGTCACAACCTGACTCAGTGAGGGGGGGGGTCAAGTAAATACCGTGTAAATTCCTCTCTTGGGGAGTATATGAATTCAGATACTTATCCGCCCCAGGGCTCCATTCCTGTGCTGGTGGTTTCACAGCTACGACTAGTTTGGGCCGACTCTGACCAGCTATGGACAAAGTCGCAACTGAGGAAAATTATTCTGAGAGATGCCAGCTCTGGGGAAAAGTGCCCTCTCATTGCACTAGAGAGAGGGATCGGTGTTCACACCAAGACCAGTGCAACCAATGGTTGAGTAAATACAAATTACTTTCTCTCGTGATTTGTAACACATTACTTATCATCTCTTAGTTGCATCTCTGTCCTTGGGCAGAGTGCACTCAGGGGTGACTCTGTCAAAGGACAGAGCTGCAACTGAGGAAAATTATACTGAGAGGTGCTGGCCCTGGGGACAGGCTACCCGAGGTCATGCCCTCTCATTGCACTAGAGAGAGATAGATCAGTGCATGCTCTGAGTCCAGCACAACCAACAGTTGCGGGAGCTTGGGAATTTTTGTTTCTGGCCCAGGTGTATGCGCTCAAGCTCTCCTTATTAAAAACTGACTTTGTTTTACAACTTGTCGTAGCGGGAGACAAAGTACCTAGTGTGTAAATTGCTCTCTCGAGTAGTTTGTAACACATTATTTATCATCTCTCAATTGCGTCTCTGTCTTTGGGCAGAACGTGCTCAGGGGCATCTCCGTCGAAGGACAGTCGCAACTGAAGAAAACTATACTGAGAGGTGTCCAGACCTGGGGAACAGCTGCCTGATGCCATGCCCTCTCATTGCACCAGAGAGAAGGATCAGTGCTCACACCGAGGCCGGTGCAACGGACGTTTGCATGGGCTTGGGCAATTTTTGTTCCTAGATCAGGTGTATGCGCTCAGGCTCCCCACATTAAACCAACCTTGTGTCACAATGCGAAATTACTATAAAGTAGAGCTAGGGCTTTTTATCTCAGAATTCATGATAGAATTGAGCTCCAATTTTGCATTTATTCATATAGATTCCATAATATAGGTTTTACTTAATTAGCTATTGTGTTTCTCTAACTCTTCAAATGTTGAATGTATAACTAATTTCTATTTTCCCATCTTTGCACTATATTCATTTTATCGTATAAATTGTCCCTTGTTGTCACTCATGAAATAAAAATAATTATTTGTATAGAAAATAAGAATCTATGTACATCAAATCATCTTTAAATTAAGGGACAGCAGAAGAATTATCATTTACCTTTTAAAAGGTAAGCTTAAACATTAATTCAATACTTAAATGAAGTGATCAATTTTGAGCTCTTTTGTAGTTTATTGATGCCTAATTGCATCTGCTCCTCCCTACCTATTGTGATGATGGCGAAACCAAGACTCCTCCACAGTAGCTAACTTAAGCTAGCTGCAATTTTGAATACAAAAGGAAAATAAGATTTGCTACCCTTGAACCATGAAAGCAACGATAATAGTCAGTATATATTAATATATATTTTTATCCTCACATAATCTGGCAACCCTGAATCTAAGCTCAACGAGAATTATTCCCTGCGCCTAACTTTTCTAGGGCTTTTGAATGAGCTATGAATCAGTGAAATTGGACCAGTGTGAGTGGGGGAGTTGCTTGGACACACACACACACTGTACTTTTATATATATAAGAAGTATTTATTTTCCCCATAATTTGGTTTCAATCAGTCAATGTATGGCTATTCTACAGACAGGTGTTGACTTAAAACTTTATAAATTATTCTAACAAAAATAAAAACAACAATTCTGTAAAAATTCATTATTCATTCTTTAAATTTTTTTTAAAACAATAGTGTCTATATCTTATTCATAAAAGCAACTAACTTTTTCTAATGAAATCTTAGTTTTAGTGCATTTTTTATTCTACAATTTAGAGCAGATTTTTGGTAACTGTTGGTCCTGTTTTGGGTGGGGGAATTGATGATTTAAATTTTTCAAGGAGTTCTGCTTATAACTAATGTAAACATTAAGTCCATACAAAAAGAATTTCTCAAAATTTCATAACATTAAATAAGTATGGTAGTGGAGGTGTAACAGATATAATTAAAAAAAGAAAAGGTTTTATATTTCTAAAATAATTCATTTGTGAATAAGTCCTAAAAATTTAATTAAAATCCAATAATTATCTGATTTTTGCAAGAATTTTCAAATCAATGTTTTTCACTGCAAAAACATGCTAACATTTCCTATACTAATTTATAGTCACCTACTGACACAAAAAAAAACAAAATTTCAAACTTTCTAAAATAGATTAAAAACATAATTTAATAATAAAAAAATCCTTTGGTCTTTCCTCTTAATAACATTTAATGATTTTGACAATAAAACTTTGTATTAAGTTTGGAGCATTTTTCCTCCATCATGTATACTCATTTTTTTAGTGAATCTTTGGCAGTACCTATATATAAGGGATGCTGATATATCCTAGGTTTAACGAAAGAGCCCTTCCAAAAAGAATGGGTGCTCTGTGAATTTGTGGGAAGTGGGTCAGACTAAGCGGTTTTTTGTACTCCACTTGAACATCTTAATTTTCTACATCAGTAGCTCCATAAATACATTTTGTCTATTAAAATTTGCCTAAACAGACTTTAGAAGAAAAAAATTGCACAATTTGGAGTTCAGTTCAATTCTCAACATCTTTTATAGCAGAAAAATTTGGTTTATTAGTGCAGACACTTAGCAATCATAAATTCAAGTCATAATATTGTGATACAAAGTGCCTGTATAATAAAACCCTGATTTCATATAATGGATTCACATGCAGTTGGCTTAAAAACTATGCTTATGAGAGGGTATTGAAAAGTTCTTGGTCTGACCAAGAATGGTGACCTTAAGCCATGAAATGTTTGTGTTCTTCCACGTATTCACCCAGCACTTCAACAGTTGGTACTACGTCAACTCTGTTTTCATTGAACCTTCCAAAAAACTAAAAAAAAAATTTCATATTTGATCATTGAAATATTAATTTTGTGAAGTATGTTTAGCTGAGAATTTTTCAGCACCACCTCATTATTATTATTTGTCCTCTTACAAGAATTACTGTTTTAATATATATGGCATTATTTGTATAAATTAATGTTTTGATATATTTCTTTAATAAACTCCGTTTCTAATATCACCAGTTACATAAACAACTAGTTAGGTATATTATAACAATTTTTGTTTGATCACCAAAGAAACATGCAAAATATGTTATCTTAATAAAATATACATTTTCTACTAAATAATTCAGGAGGATAATATATATTAATTGGTCTAATTGGGAACAACAGTATTTGTTTGAATCAATCATTGATAGAAGACTACTCTTTTCTAATACCGGTGTTACTTTCTTTAGATGAAGACTGGCATTTAAGTCTGATTAGTGGTGGTTTATTTCAGGTATCCCATCATCTTTTGTATACCACTTATATCCAGAATACAACAATATTTTTAAGTAGTGAATTATGCACAGAAATACATCCCATTAGGATTTTTTGCTTATGTGGAAACTACACATCAAAGCAATTAACATAACCAAACTGGTGCAAATAACTTTTCACTGCTTTATTTGGTTATTTTGACTCTGTTAGTTGTTTCTTAAATTGCTTAAGATGGATTATTTTCAAGTATTTGATTATTCAACAAGTAAATCTCCAGAATGGATCTTTGCAAGCCACCTTTGAATTATACAGTCTTTCAGTGTTTTCTCTATAAACTACATAAATATTGTTTTGCTTTTGACTTGCATTTTTACCGTTCTTAAAATAAAAATGTTGCTTTTTTTTTTTCATCTTTAATGTTAGAATTAATAAATGAAGATATTTCAATATAATTAAAAAAAATGAATGATGCTGATATAACAGCTGTCATGATACAGAAGTGATCTTTTTAAATGAAGTTAATGTAGGAGGGAAAACACCCTCATACATGTCTCCCATGCCAAATATGAGAAAGAAAATATGGCTGATCCAAAAGCTGCAATTTGATCTCTGAGCTCGGAGATTTTGTGAGGCGAATTTGTGGCTTATGCAAATTTCCAAGCTACTCGATAAAATGAACGTGAGAACATTAAACGGGCAGCAGATGCTAAAGAGTTGAATGGTCGTGCTTTGTGTTTGTGGAGTTTTGCGGTAGTCTCACCAATTGCAATTGAAAAGAAGACAGGGTAAAACTGGTACTCCAAACAGCTGTACCATTTTTGCTAAAGTTAAAGCAAAATACAATTCTATCTAATGACTAAAATAGAAATGGGCCAAGATATACACACACATAATTAAATTCTTTTGTCTTTCACAGGTCTTGCTTATTCTTAGATAATGTGTAAAATCTATTACAGTCTCTCTTTGCAGCATTTTGGGGCAGACTTGCACCATTCAAAAAACCTTGTGCATTTCACTAACTTTACACAGAATAAATTTGATATTTAATTAAAGATTAACAATTGTTTACTATTGTAAAAATGTTAACATGCCATAAGTTTATTATGGTTATTGCACATTTTTCTCTTTTACAATCACTGTACATCTGATGTTTATACATAGAAGTATGGTTTTCAATAAAAAGGACAAATGTTTATAGACTTGCAACCAATACACATTTACTACAACTAATTATCTTTGTCTCGTACAACCAAGTTTATACAACTTTCTCTTTAACATAATTAAACTTACAGTAGAAAGCCATACTGGGAAACTTAATTGTACAAATTTGTTATTTACACCTTTTTTTTTAACATGTTTTTATTTTTTGTTTTTTTTCTCAAATACTAAAACCAGGCACAGGTTGATTTCTGTTCTAGAACAGTTTTATTTAAATATCTGGTTTCAGACTTCTAATGACTGCAGAAAGCATTGTTCATTTTACTTGCTTTCAGAATTAACCTGAAATTTGCAAATAAATCTGCAGTGACTCCAGATTATAATGACAAATTTGAGAAATAAAAAATATATTTAAAAAAAAAAGTTATATTCTTTGCTCAGAATGGCAGTTGTCATAGATAAGAATGAAATTTATTTTTCCTCAGTAGGAGTAGATAGGTCACTTATCATTTGGTTTGCATTCCTCCCTGGTCTTTTGAACAGGAGTAGAGCTTTATCCCTTGTTTCCAGTTCCTTTTGAAGTCTTTTTAATTCTCTTTCACTGACAGTAGCCCCTTGCATCTTAGTGGCATTACCACCTTGCTTGGGCTGAATTGGTTTAAAAAAAAAAAAAAAGTCATCATAACATGGTAGTTTAAGATAAGTGGGGTTATTACAAGTTGGGGATGCTTAGCCCAGCCCACTTCCTAAATTCTGATCACCAAACATCAAACTTTTTTGAAGGGCTTCTTGGACTGGTGAGAACTTTTCAACACCTCCATCTTATATTAAGTATGGTGGGGGGATGATTTTGATAATATGCTGTCAGATGATAATACTTGATTTAATTACTGCCACAATAATTTCCTTTGCTTTTCATAATGAATTATTTTTTTTTCTGTAGGCCTACCCAAACTTAGAAACATGGGGGGGGGGGATGAGCAAATTTTCATAAAAAATAATTTTAAAATTTTGATTACACTAAAACTAATTTATTTTATGTGAATTCTTAAGTTACAGCTTTGTCTTAGTTTCCACATCAAATGTCTGTTGTATATGTGCCTACAGTAGCAAAATGGTTAGGAGGATATTCACGAGATTAGACACATTTTGGATCTAAGTATTTCATTCAGCCTTTTCATCAACAGATTCAGTAATCTTTGTAGTAGGGAATTAAGATGAGTGAATATATGCTGAAGAATTTACTTATCAAGAGATGAAAGTAGGACACTGATTATAAAGCCAACTGTTATGGGTTGGCTTGTTTCATGAAAAAAATTTTTTTTTTTTTTACAGGATTTATTTGAAAATCATAGTGAAATCAGTTGTAAAACAAACAAAAAGTGGATGTTTCTACATTTTCTTACAAATATCCATGACCATTTCATGAGAAATAAAGACAAATTTTTAAAATAAAATTGCTTTGCCCATCATTATTTCAACTTTGTGTGTTTTTAATTTATAAACCAACAATCAATAGATATTTACTACTTCATTTAGTCTGGCTACAATAGGGGAGCACTTAGAAATTAAAGCCACTAGCAATCATTTCACTATTACAAATAACTTGTATGTACTAAATATATTTTTAACTAAAAACACTTTAATGGATTGAAATCCTTTATTTTAAATCTGTTTTAATTATTTTGTATCTTTCACTTAAGGCATTAAAAATGGTGACATTCCATAGAAATAGACAGTTTTGTATAAACAAGAAATACCAGTTTCATTATAAAACCTGTTAATAGTTGAGTACAAACTTAAATTTCTGACCTTTTATCCCCAATCAAAGGATCATGCTTGTATCATAAAAGATTTTTTTTTCCAGTTTCACTGCCAGAATGAAAATATTTTTCTGAAATTCATTAACCCAACATCAATTCATTTTTCTCAATATTTAGTCAACACAAAATACGGATCAGTGCTCATTATTTCTGTTTTTAATTTTATTTTTTGGATTCCTTTTAAATCTGAAACTCATTCTCTTTATCAGAAATATGTTATTCCTGCTATCTCATTAAATCTGTTTAAGAGGAAAATGACCTAAACTTTTAGTGTTAAAGGAATTACATACATACGCGCATATACACACACACATTATATATATATATATATATATATATATATGTTTTTTGTGTGTGTGCGTGCAAAATTTTCACGAGACACAGAAGTCAATCCCATTCACATTCACACACAAAAATCTACTGTGCTGACAAACTACAGAGATCACCCCAAACAACGGTGATACAGTTCACAGTAAGAACTAAATTCTAACTTGATTTTTTTTTTTGTGTAATAATTCCCTTCTTTCTCAGACTCTGAAATTACAGATTGAATCTACAGACTGTCAAGGATTACTCAGACCTTCCAAAGTTTACACAAAAAATATTGTGCTTTAGGAACTTTTGCAGTAAAAAAAATTTTAGTTGTAAATATGTAATATTTATGAGGATAAAATACAGATATCTTTCCTGAGGTGTTTATAAATTGTACACTGTTCAGTTATTAATGTTAATCACAAACTATTTAAATTACAAAATTGTACTTGGATTAAACAAAAATTATTTATAATACATTCCTTCTTAGCGTCAATTTTGATGGCATGTGTACATTAGTATATAAATAAGACCATACACACCCAATATTAGATATAGCTACATTCTATTTCAGTGATATTTTCATTGTCAAAATGTTTTGAATACATGTAGGTCTTATTTGTTAAGCAAAGATTAAAATGTCATTTAAATAGCACAATGTTTCCCTCAATTGTGCCATTGTCTTTGTCATAAAGTTCATTGATATTTATTTACAATAAAATATAATTTGTACCTAATTTTATAATTTTTACAGAGTATTCATTCTTCTCTATATTTTTTATTTTTCTAGGAGTGTCGAAATAACTTTCCCATTGTCAAATGTACATACTGCCGATCAGAATTTCAACAAGACAGGTAAGAATATGTTTCATGTTCAAAATGTCAATTTAATATTCTGTTTAGAAATCCTTTTTAAAGCATTAATTTGAAATTGCCCTTAATATTAAATAATGATTTTTTTCTTTGTCATTTAAAACATTGAAAAACTTGTACTCTTCTCTAAGTTTTATAAAATAAAATGATAGCATTGAATTGAATTAATTTTATTCATGTTACCAATTACTTGTAAATGAAAAAAAATGCTTTAGAATGTACTGATTTCTCTTTATTCCTTTTTTTTTTTTTTAACTAAAAATTAAATATTGGAAAGAAATAATTTTGAGAAGTTATTCTAACAGATGCTCATGCTATTTAGCTCACTCATTCTTTATGTTGCTTTTTCTGTCACAGTAGCATTTTGACCTTTCACTTCTACAGCCTTCAACCATACTCTTGAAAGAATGTGATTTTTTTTTTTTTTTTAAGCAAATGGTATCATCAAATTTTATCATTTATTCATAGCACCACACATTACACAAGGCAATTTAATTTCACAGAGGTTTACTCTGTAGAATAAAGAACTCCACACTCACCTGACGTCATATATCTATTTATCACTTCCTTCAATTTTCTTATTTTCCAACAAATGTACAAGTGAAAAAAAAAAAAGGAAATGGATTTTTATTTAAAAAAAGATAAGCCACCTCCAAAGAGGAACTGATAAAGTCTGTTAGGGTAGATGATGCCTTGCTGAAATAGAATAATAAGACTTGCATTACTTTTTTTAGGAATGAGGTCCAGATAATAGGGAATATCCATGAAGAGTGAGAATATTGAAGGGAAATACATTAACGTGTACAAGTCTGGCTTGTGTATAGATAAGAGAAAAATATATTATTATAATTGAATCTCTTGATTTATTGGGAATGGAATCATTTGTGTGCCTCATGGTGCTGGGGTGGTTTTTAAATTGGCTTTTCTCTTTCCATACAGATTGTATTCCTGAAGACAGCTATAAAATAAGTGAACAGTAAAGATTTGTGATAACAACTTAAGAAACAGGACTTACACTATTTACATTGTTAGGCCTGTTGCCCTCATCTTTGTCATACCCACAATATTTCGGCTGTTGTACGTTTCGACCTTCTTCAGGTGATATACATTGGAATTTCAAACCCAACCTTTTTAGTCCATGGGAGTAGATTGTTCTAGTTCCACATGCCAACCCTTTTCTGTATATCTCAGTTTCAGTTAATTCCCTCTAGTAAGTCAACTCTTCAAGTTTTTGTTCACCTCTCACAACTCTTTGGGTCAAGTCAATTTTGGATTACTTCAACCAACGCTTTTATTCACTAGGCCAATGTATATCACCTGAAGATGGCTGGAATATACAAGACATGATGAGATGATAAAGATAAGGACAACAGTCCAAACAATGTAAATAGTGTAGTTACAATACCTCATCTCAGAAATATAGACAGATGTTAAAGAAACAGGAATTCAATAATTTGAATGATTCTTTAAAAGACATCTTTGTTTTATATCAAAGTCTGTAAAAAAAAAAAAAAAAAAGTGTTTTTTACCAAAAAAAAATATTAGCTTAAGTGGTACTTGAAATTTCATGACCCACAGAGATGACACTGCGCCATAATCTGCTTTCTCATGTTATTAAACTACATAAAAAATTGTATTGGTTTTCATCTTACAATATTCTATGCATAACTTTTATTGCAGTATTAAAAACAAGAGAAGCGCATAAGTGTGTCACCTTTTGACTGTAGAAATAAGACTTAAGGATACTGTAAACTGAACACATGATAACTCCTTGTTTTTCAATGCGACAAGTTATTTTTCTTTTCTGAAATGAAATTAATAGGCTGACTGCTTTTGTTTGCTCAAAAATCAATTTGGTTTCACTTTTCCTTTTTTTTCCTCAAGAAAAATGTCCAGTAACTGCCATACTGCAAAATCTCTTTTCACTTATTAAACTTTTTTTTGTTTCCTTCTTTTTCAGCAAAAGCAGCACAAACTCCATTTGCAAGAAGTGTGCACACAATGTGAAAATCTATGGAAAGGTAACAGATAGACATTGTGCTTTCTTTTTTAGAGTGGTCAACAAGTTTCATTTACAAAAGCTCTTACTAGCTTTCAAAATTCCTACTTTGGAAAGATGTGAATTTACTTTTTCTTTGTAGTCATTACTGTTGTTTTTAGTTCATTAAAGACTGAGAAAATCTAGTGATCTACAATGATCTTTTATTTATTACAAATTTGTGTAATTTTATAAATGAATAAGGTAATATCTGTCATGTCAACTTGGCTGCTTGTAAGACTGAAAGAAAATCTAGCATATTACATGACCTATGTAAATGTTTATGTGTTTACAAGAACTTTTCTGGCAGATGATCATTTGAAAAATAGTAATATTTCCAACTTTCTTCTTTAAATTGTTTAAGGAAAAAATTTATTTTGTTTTATTACCATTTATGGCAAATATTAAAGTTTCATTGGTTGTTTTAGATTGGTATGATGATACAGTTTTTTATTTAAATAAAATCTGTTGTAAATTATTTTTGAAATACTCCATTTTTAATGCAATAAATTTAATCAGATGCAATACTGTCTTTGAATATTATTTTATGGACCTGAAATGTAGATTACTTTGAAAATAAACATTTTGCTCATTTTGTATGCATACTTGAATGAGCTAAAACATTATGTCCAACAACGTGTAGCAAGAACAACACCTACTGTCTTATAACAACTCCATATATCAGGGTCAGAGGTATATGAGCAGTTGACATTTAGTACGTCATTTCGATATGTTGAATGCAGCAACAAGAATGATTTCAATATTTTTGATAAAGGCTAAATTGTAATGGCTAGGTGATAAGGTCAGGACTTTTCTGAAATTTCAGTTTGTGGGTTCTCACATTTCAAGAGTAAAGGCATTGGACAGACAAGATATATAGGTGAGAGAAAAGAACAGAGGCTAAAGTATAAACCAACAGAAGGGCTACTGTGGCATAAACTGCAGATAGCTTTAATCAATGTGAAGGAAAGAATGTGTCACAGTACACAGTAAATCAATCCTTGCTGTCTGTTGGACAACTTCGGGCCAGTCAGTGGCCATTCCAACCAATGTCCGTCATCAAAACTGTCTGGCTTACAGCCACATCACATTGAAATACTGGTTCCCATACAATCACAAAAGTTAAGCAACGTCGAGCCTGGTCAGTACCTAGATGGGTGATCACTTGGGAATACCAGGTACTGTAAGCTTGGATGTGTGGGTAGTGTAATGGATAATGGCTTGGAATTTTTAATCAGAGAGCAGAGTTCCAATCCTGTTGAGTTTGTCATATTCAATTAGGCGCAAATAACCTTGGGACAGGTATGAATTCACCTCCTGAAATGGGTTAATTAGTAAGACTTGTATCACTAAATCACTATCTCAAAAATAAAATAAATATTTTATGGCTTTAAATAAACTGTAGAAAGGTTTGATAAATCATAGAAAAGAAATCAATCAACCAAAACCGTCATTAATGTGCATGTGAATATCAGAACTAGATCTTGTATGAATGAAAGAAGGATGCCTGGTCAAATGTCTGGCTTTCCTTTCAATAACATGGACAACAGGGTACATGTGCACTCTCATCTTAGAAATAATGGCACAAGAATGCACTCTAAGGGGGAAAACAACAAGCCAATAGATGCAGTGTGATGGATTGCAGAACATTCAGCTTCCAAATTTAAGGAAAGACTAGTGGGGGTGTATTTTGTTGTGTATCATTTACCTCAGCATCATTGAAGAGCAGATACACTTCATCGCAAGAGCCTTTTTACAATGGCAGTGGCATCTTTCAGCAAGACAATCCACATGGCCAGAGTTTACCAGTTGTCTAGAAATAGTCTCATCAGGAACATGAAGTGTGTTTCTCTGACTACCAAACTCTACAGATTTCAATCCTAATAAACCCTTAAACCAACAATTTTGCTCTACAGAATCTCTATCATGTAACTTGCTACAGTTAAAGTTACTATTTACATTCTGGCACCATATCCCCGAGGAAACTTTTAGAAGTCTTGTGGAGTTCATGCTTTATCAGATAACACCCTAATCTTATTAAGCAAGCAGGTATAATGTTTTGGCTCATTAGTGAATTTGTATGTAATGTTGATCTACAACCCAATTTAATATGTTCATTTGCTTTGTACTCTGTTATGTGTCAACTTGCTAGGGTTATTGTTTTACCACCACCCATAACAAAGCCAGTGTAAGCTCATTATTAATGTCATTTTACTTAAGAATTTTTTTTTATAAATTTCAAGTAAGGAATCCTTTTTAGTCATCATTTAATCTTTCTACAGTATATATTTTGAATTCAAGTATTTACTTCTATGTGAATAAGCTTCGAGCAATTCTAAATTATTTGTTTTATTGTCATCAATGTCTAGAATATTGTGTTCATGATAGTTTGTTGCTTGCATCAGCCTCATATATTATGTGCAACAAGATGACCCCATTAAAATAGCATTCAAATATTTGGTGAAAATCTATGCAAACTGTTGCCAGCTGTACAATTTAGATCACTTTGTTCATACTGTTACTAAATTATTATGGAGCATTTTGATTTGTACTTCAAATTTGTTGATTCATTTGCATGAAATGATTAACCATCAAAATCTCATGTACAAACTTTATAGATATGTTTTTATATTAAACTTTGAGCTAAATAATTTTCTTTTATACTCTTATTTTCTACAGCCAACAGCTTGTGAATACTGCAATGTGATTGCTTCATTTATTGGGAACAAATGTCAACGATGTACCAACTCTGAAAAGAAATGGGGCCCACCTCAGACTTGTGAACAGTGCAAGCAGCGATGTGCTTTTGACAGGAGTGATGACAGTCGTAAAAAAGTAGGATTTTTAAAAATTTAATTTTTAATTTCTCCTTTAGGCAATTGATTTATTTCAATACTTTTCATCTTTTTCGGAACATAATATTTTGATGATGGGAATAAATATCCCAAAACCAACCGACATTTTTTGTTTCTTAATAATTTGTGTAAATAGCATAACCATTAACTCGGCAGTGAAAGTGGAATTGGTAAGCTGAGTTCAAATTCCTTTCTTGTCTGTTAGCATTCACTTTTACACAAATGAGAGGAAAGTCTGGAGTCCATTTCTTCTACCAACCTCCCCAGCTATGTCAAGTGGTAGGGTAAGTTGAATTCTTGTGTAGCAACCAGTCTAAGAGAAAAACAACTGAATTTAAAGATTTAAATCCTTAGAGATAATAATGGGAAACCAATACATGGTTTCCCAATGACATTTCTCAGATAATTTAACAAAAAATATAATCTGTGGAGAGCTGTGATCACCTATGCTCTGAAGGGATATGGTATATAAAAAAAAATAGAGAGAAAAAAAAAATCAATAATAATGTTTTAGGGAGTCACCTTCAATTACATATCATTTGCAATGATGGGAAGTAATTCTATTTGTTGATTGTCATTGAGTCTCTTTACATCTTTTTAATGTTGATTTAATACATACAAGTCTGTAATTCTTCACCTCTATTCTTGGCACCATTCTGTTATTCTTTAAATCTAGGAATTCTTCTATTATGCCATTCTTTTATCATTTTTGCTTCTTGGACTCCTCATTTGATGTTGGTCATTCCCTTTCAGTTAAATCCACATTTTTAAATGTTTTGGTCACTTATAATAGAAAATTGTTAGCAATCATTGCAAATTGATTTGTTTGCTTTTGTCATTTTGTTTTATCACAATATTTTGGCTGTTGTACTCGGATATTTGTTGTATTTTGGAATATCAATTCTTGTTTGAAGGGAGCATGCAATTCTCTGCCTGTCGGTTCTTGGAACTTTTTTTTTTTTACTGACCTATGTGCTAAACCTTAATTTTACTAGCACTTTTTTTTTATCATGTTTTTGCAACCTAAAATTCATTGTTCTTTTTTTAATCAGTCATTGCAACATATTATTGATGTCTATACTTGGTTTGCTGATCAAATCATTTGAGTATTGTATATATGCTGCTTCTTCCAATTGTCTTATTCTCTGATGCTGATCCCTACCTATTATTTTAATGTTAGTACACCTTCATTACCACAGACAATCAACCATTCCAGATTTTAAAATTTCTCCATAGATTACAGCTTTCTACCTACTTCAAATAATAGTCTCACCCTTCTACTCTTTATCACAACTACACAATGTTGTACATGCAATTCTTAGTCTTTTGTACAATACAGTTTTTAGCCATCTTTTGTACAAGTGGAGACTCATTATAGTGAGACATCTGTATAGATTGAGATTATTCTTGAATACAGCCCTGATGTTCTATGAACCAAATATTCTCTGTGTTTTCTCTGCCATGATCCTGATACGTGGCTACAGCCAGTTTTATTTATTTTTTTGCTTGTCTTAGGGTTTTTGCAGTTACTCTGCCTTTTTATTGTCTGTATTGGGGAATACAGATTACCATGCTCTTTCACAAAAATGCAAAATCACTTTTGAATAGGTATGTCCACTGAATTTTTGATACCTAAGGTTTAAAATGAATGTTTAAAAATGGAAAATCATTCTTGAAAATTTCATTTTAGCTTTAATTGAAAGCTAAATGATTAAATTTATTTCTGGTAACTAAAATATTCTGGTGTGTTTAAAATAGAAATTATATAGATTAGAATGTCAAATATTTGCTTGATTTTAAAAAAAAAAAAAAATTTCTTAATTTTACAAAATTGGAGAACTTGGAGAGGGGAATTAACAAATAACTGACATCCATTAGACATGGCACGTGCAACTAGAACAGTCTACCCCAGCAAGCGAAATAAATGGTTCAGTTCGATATTCCAACCACCTGAAGAAGGCCAGAGCATACAATAGCTGAAATGTTGTGATAAATATGGCAACAAAGATGAGGATGGTAGTCCAAACACTGTAAATAGGGTACCTAATACCTCATCTCAGAAATATAGACACATATTTAAGAAATTTCTAAATGAAACAAAATTATCGGTTTTAAAAATCTTCCGGGGGGAAAAAAATGTATTTGTGACATGTTATTTGAGTAAAATTAGCAAAGTTAAAGTTAAATTAATCTGATTTGAAATATTATAGCATAAAAAAGTAATTGATATACAAGCATTTCTTAATGACAGGTCTTGTTTTCCTTTGATCTTTATTGATGTATCAATAAATTTAAAAAAAAAAAAATGAAAATGATTCTTGTAAAAATTAATTATTTGCTGATAAAAATTTTCTTAAGACAATAGTGTCCTTAATAAATCTTATTTATCAAAGTAATTAAAATCTTTTCTAATTAAATAATGTCATAGTTCTATTGCATTTTTATTTTACAATTCAGAGCAGATTTTTGGTGAAAAAGGTAACTATTTTACAAAACAAATTCATTTACTTTCTCCAAGGAGTTCTACTTTTAACTAATAAAAAAAATCCCTGCCGTACAAATTGAATTTCTCAAAATTTCATGAAATTAAGTGGGTAGTAACATATGTAAAAAAAAAAAAAAATTTCAAAAATAATTTCATTCATTTCTGAATATGTCCTGAAAGTTTCATTAAAATCTGACAATTATTTGATTTTTTACAAGAATTTCCAAGTCAATGTGTTTTTCACCGGAAAAAGCACAAAAAAAAATCTTTATCGTTGCATCAGCCTTTGACGTAAACAAAACAAGATTCTTAACCAAAATTTCAAATGTGCTAGAAAGGATTAAAAAAATTTCAAAAAATTAATAAAAGAAAAGATTACTTTGATCTTTCCTCTTAGTAATAACATAAACATTGAGATGGAAAAAAAAATTTGTTTTTATTTATTGAGTTTGGGGCCTTTTTTTAATCATGCTATGCTGTTTTTCCTGCGAAAAAGTGGAAGTACCTACTTTTGACCAACAAAAATTTTACGCAGTGTTTTTTGTTTTTTCCTAAACAGTGTTTTCATTAGAGAAAACACTGTTTCCTTATTTTAATTTCATTTTTTAAACAATTTCTCTAAATGCATTTAAAATAAATTTGCATAATCAAAAGTGTATCAGAAAAATTCAAGTCCTCAACTTATTTATAAATTAGAAACCTGGCTAATTAATATATTCATGCAGACTTATTAGTGCTGTCTAATGTTACAGTGATTGGTCTGATAGTGTTTTTGAAGCTTTTATTTTTATGATTAAAGCATAGAATTGTTGGTTTAAAAGGTTCTCTTGTACTCTTTGAGTGTCACTCATTACTACGTTTGTTGTCGAAAAAAAATACAAAGTGAGACAAAAGCTTTTCATTTTCTTTCTTGTATTTGTAAATGCTTGTGATTTTGCTCACATTTTGACTCAGTTGATTTTATTGATCTTTATTTTTCCTCCAACCTCAGGTTGATGGCAAACTGCTTTGTTGGCTGTGTACTCAAGCTTACAAGCGAGTACTGGCTAAGACACGACATCGACAAGAGGAGGCAAGGCAGAGTATGAATTCACGCTGGGGGAATTTTGATGGTAGTGGCAGCAGTAGCAACAACAGTTCATCTCGCAAAAGCAGCAGTAGTCTTCTGGAGAAAAACAAGGACAATGCTTCAGCTTTCACTAAGCACAAAGAATCAAGTCAAGAAAAGAGCAAAGAGAAATCAAAGGATCATGTCAGCCTCTTTGAGAAAAGCAGTAAAGATTTTACAAGTATTTTTGAGAAGAACAAGGATTACAATAGCGCCTTTGACAAAGCCAAAGAGATTGGACCAACATCAGATAAAAATAAAGACCACAGCAGCTCTAGCAGTGGCTTTGACAAAACTAAAGACCACCGAAGTGGCTTTGACCGAAGCAAGGACGCAAGTCGATCGTTTGACAAAATGATGAAAGAGAAAAATCGAGAACCTGGCAAAAATTTTGAAAGAGGAAAGGAACACAGCAAACAATTTGATCAAAATAAGGAGAAGAATAAGCAACACACGAAACGGGTTCGTCACAGCCGATTTGATGCCAGCGATGATACAAGCAGCCCTGATGGAGCCGAGGGCAGTGTAGGTAGCCATAAGGATGGCAGCAGTGGCAGTGGACACAAGGAACATCACCACAAAAGCCACAAAGAAGGGTCACAAAAGGAACACCACCACCACCATCACCACCACCACCATCATCATCATCACAAATCCCATAAGAATACAACTCCAAAAGATGAATTTAAGGAATTACATCATAACTCCCATAAAAACAAATCTCTCAACAGTTCGTAAGTATCTGAAAGCATTTACTTTAATGTCTTAGTTTCTTTTGCTTGTTATTGAAGAATTAGTCTTTTATTTTGATGAGATTTGCTGCATAAACAATTCAAAGGGGTTCAGAAAAACTTGCTTAAGATCCACAGATGATAATCGTGACATGTTTGAGAGTCACAAGACATAAATAAAATTTATATGTATTTTTGTTACATCTTATATCAGTATTAACAACTGCATGTAAACTGTTAATTGGTTCTAGTAATCACAAAGGAAATATATACAAAATGTTTTTTCTTCATTTATTTTTCACTAATTTTTCTTGATTGTTCTCATAGTTTATTACCAAATTGAATATATGCAACATTTAAAACAGTGTTAAATATATTGTATATTTAATTTGATAATGAACTACAGCAATGATGAAAAATTATGTGAATTTGTATTTTAGCAACAAGAAATTAGACCATCAAAAATAATAAATATTATAGAAATATAAATTGGCAATTAGCTACAAGAGACTACCATCACTGTCACCCTACCCTCTCAGAGATAAGATTATCCAGTATAAATCTATGGAAGATGAAATTTAAAAAAAAACAAAATCAATTCTTTTATTGTTACCAACTCAACCCAGTTTCATGTAATAGTAAATATGAATTGTTTTTACCTTTTATATCAAAGAGTTGCATGCAGCTTATGTGTTACAATTTGTCTTCTCTTGCCATAATGCATTCCTGTATATTTACTGAAAATTTCTAATGAGACCAATTGTGAATTATCTGTGCTTTGATACATATGATGATATGACGGTAATGAATTGATTAACTATTAAAATGTATTCACAAGATGCTTCTGATTTGGGGAAATATGTTGTATAAAAATCGTGTACGCATGCTTCCTTTTATAACTTAGTAATCATATTTTCAGGGTTTTGTTTTTTCTTTTTACTTACACTGTAAATTTTTCTTAAGCACTTTGAGGAAATCAGTTTGTGTATCTTGAAAGAAAAAAAAAACATCCTTGCAGTTATATTTTAACAACAATATTGGTTGTGAATATTTATGAGTGTTCCTAAATTTAAAAATTTTGCAAAATCAATTAAATTTTTGCTCTTGCATAAAAATACTTGTTAACAAAATAAAATCCTTGCATTTGCCGTGATAAACTCCCTCAGATGATGAAACACATTGACTAAGATATGTTTTCCTTTTGTCTTTATTCCTAAGACTTTCTGTTCATGATTATATAATTAGTTATATATTGTGTCTAATAATTTTTGACTAATAACGTAAGTGGGTTGGGTTAAGAGTAATAATTTATCATTCAAGAATTATCTTTAAATGTTATCTAAATATTCTTCATTACTTTTAGCCATGTCATCAGCTGGTTTTTCTCAACATGGTTGTCTTGCAGTCCTCTTAAATTTTTCTTATTTCTTTGAATAAAGTTGCTTAAAAGTTTTTGCTGTAAGGAAATAAGCTTTTAGCAGGAATCCCACTCTCATGTCTTGTGAAAGATTAAGCAGGTAAACAAAACTTTTCAGGAAGAATATTACTGAGTAGATAGTGGCTACTTGACAGTAGCCTACATTGACTAGACAATTGAAAAAGTACCACTATTTATCTGAAGGCCTGCTAGAACAGAACATGTCACAAGGCCATTTTTAAAATGGAAATTTTGTGTGTATTTGAGATTGGAAGCAAAAATTGCCATTTGACACTTTCGTGTTGCAACACATCAGACATTGCTTCTGTCCCTCATTGTCTTTATGTAATGAGAGAAATGCTGCCTGGGGAAGTGACCCTCTTTAAACCTAAACATGATTGCTTAAGTAGACTTCAAGGGCATTTTTGGTTCAAATGAGAAACAAAAAAAAATTGCACAGAAAAATTCAATTTGTGCTTCATCTTAGAGGAAGAGTCCATTTGTAGAGAATTGAGGTAAGCTTTTTTAGATTTTTTTTTTTTTTTTTTTTTCATAATACAATTCTTATGCTTCTGATCCACCCTTTCAGTTTAACATTTAGTTAAAATAAGGCACAGTAATAAGTTGTTTTTTGTGTTGTTACTTAGATTATCTCAGAAACAATGATTTTTCAATAATGCATTTAGTTTAGATAATGCTAAAATATTTTTTTTTTCTCTGGTTTGATATTTTAAGAGTTTTGTTAAAAGAATTGCTTCTAACATCTTTTGCAGATTACTTGAACACAGTCCTCCCTCAAAGAAGTCCAAGATGGAAAAAAGCATAAGTAATGGTCTCTCAACCAGCAAAAGGTAACAGATTCAATAAACCTTTTTAAAAAAAAAAAAAAAAAAAAAGTTGTCTTTTATAAATCACTCATACACATTGTTTTATGTTTCATGATTCAATGAGTTCGTTTGGTTTAGAGTTTTTTTTTTTTCTGTCTTTTACCAATAGTGTAGAATATAAATCTAAAATTGGATTGTTTTTCATCACTGGTGATTTTTTTTTTTTTTTTTTTTCCTTCTTTCAAAGGTAAAGATATCAAATGACGTTGTGATGTATTAACTTTTTTTTTTTTTTTTTAATTGAATATTTCCCCTACTTTAACCCATTAATTTAATGCTGGTATGTGTATGCACATATTTTGTGCTGGAATTCACAGATTTGATAGCATTTGAAAATAAATGAATAATCTGACTTCATGGAATGATAGGATTTTTTTTTTTTTTTTTTTCATCTTTTATTTATTTAGATGAGGTGATGAATATTTTATTTTAATTTTGATAAATTATTTTGATGAGCTGAAAAAAATCAAATTTATAGTGTAAAAATGTAAGATAATTAAAAATCCAATAAAATTTAATATACTAGTTTACCCTCAGATTTTTAATTTTATGGCATTTTGTTCAATTTTTATATACACCATCTTTCTATGTTTTTTTTTTTATTGCTCGGCAAGTCATCAAATACTTGGATCCTGTTTCAAAATTGTCCACTTAAATATCATGTCCTGAAAAAAAAATATTTACCTTCTGTTAATTTTGTTAATTAACTAAAGGACAAATTTCTGACAAAAGCAAATAAAGGTAAAAATTATTCATAGAATTTTGTTTTTGCTTTTAATATTTATTATCATTAAATTTGCTTTGGCTTTTGTTTTATTTCTGTCTCACAGTAGTTTGAATTTGAGTTTTGCTGATGCAGCCCTGATGGATCCCAACAGTTCAGATCATGTGATTGCAATTCAGAAGTTACATGATCAAATTGAAGCCAATAAAAAACAGCTGTTGGCTAAAGATATGCAATTGAAGGAAAAAGAACTCAAGGTAAAATATCACCATTAATAACAATAAAAATAAAAAAAAATGAGCCAAATAGGATTTTATTTGCAATATATGCTTTATGATTTGTTTAATTTTTAAATTCCAATGTAACAAAGCTTTGTTCCTATTTTAATAAATCTAGTTAAGTTCTTAAGCAAAACAAAAGTAATTTCATCATGTACTAATAATTGGTATTTATTTTATCAATTAAAATACAATGATTATTATGTGACAAATTGATATTAGTATAGAGTAGACATTAAATTCAACATGTAAAGAATGTTTAATATTAATCTCTCCACAAATGATATCATTAAATGGTAATTAATGCACTAATTTGTGTTTCTTTTGATAATGAGATTGAAGTGACATGAATCATTTAAAATTTTAATTTCAAATGACAAGAATTTTATTTTGAAATTGTTTTGCTTGAGTAGGGCTACACACAAACACTGTTGACCTTGAAATTTTTGTTATCTTCATAGATCACAGAATTAAAGGCTTTTCAATATGATCAAGAGAGAAATTACAGGACCAAAATTTCCAGTATACAAGAGGACCATACTAGAAAAATAGATGAACTGAGTGTAAGCTTTTTTCATTTTAAAATTTTTTCTTATATATAATTTGTGGCTCGAGGATTATGCTGTTGGTAAGTTTAAGAAACATTTCTTCTACTAGATTTGCATGAACATATTTCAGTAAGAATGATTTGACGTGGAATAATGGCATGTGAAGTCAAAATAAGGAAAATACCCAAACTGAATTTTTTATCAAGTACTGCATCCTTTAAAATTTCATCTTGAAATAACAAATGGCAAATAAGCTGCAAATCTTACAATGTCTAATAAAATGGGCAGTTTGTAAGCTAAAATATTTGCTGCATTACTGTAATAGGAGAGTGAGTGTTGATGCAGATCAGGGTGCAACTGAAGTGTATTGATTAGAAGTTAGTTCCTCTAGCTTTCATTTTATTTCTAACTACCCTCATGATAATAGATAATTATTAGCAGAATTTGGATCTAAAATCATCACTATTTAATATTCTATGTACTTAATTTAATGCATGGATAAAAATGGAGTTTATGTTAAGAAATATTTGTTGTGCAAAATGAATGCCTTTTCTCTAGGCTGCAGACTTATTGATGTGCACACACACAATCTCACTGGACTCTTATGGACACATGTGAACAAATGCGCTTTTTATGTAGTTTTCTAAACAGCCAATGACATTGCAGCAGTTTAATGGATTTAAACATGATCTTCCTGCTGAATTTTATTTCATTCATTAATATGGGGAAGAAAAGGGGATTCAAGTGGCATGATCATTGATTCCAAATGAGCAAGTCTGAGTATTTCAAAAACTGCTGATCTAGTAAGATTCTTCACACATGACCATCTCCAGGGTTTACAGAGAATGGTCAGAAAAAGAAAAAAATTCCAGTGAGCAGAAGTTTTGTGGATGAAAGTCCTTTGTTGATTAAAAAGGTTGGAGGAGAATAGCCAAACTTGTTCAAACTGATAGAAAGGCAACAGTAGCTTAAATAACAACACTTTACAAATGGGGGTATACAGAAGAACGTCTCTGAATGCACAGCACATTGAACCTTGAAGCAGATGGGCTATAGCAGCAGCAGCAGATCACACCAGGAGCAGATAGATAGGAAACTGAGGCTACAATTCACTATTTATCACAAAATTCAACGAATCTGGAAGAATTGTAGGATGGACTCAAGTTTTGAAAGAATGTTTCTGGAACATCATTTAAAAACTGTGTGTGTGTGTGTTTTCAATGAATTAAGAAAATTTAAAGTGACCTTTCTTTTCTTTCTCAAGAGTTTTGCATAAAATGCTCATGTTTGATAATTTTATATATATATATATATATATATATTTCATCCCAAGCAAGGCGGAAATGCCACTAGTACGCAGGGGGGTACAGAGAATGAAGGTAAAAGAAAAGATTGGGTATAGTGGGGATTTAAGAAAAGATAAAATATGGACAGAAGATGGTGATTGACATTGCATTTAAAATTTTGAAGATTGTAGTTTTTGGGGAAGCAAGTAAACAGAAGGGAGTTCCACAGGTGGGAACTGCAAGAAAAGAAACTGTTGGAGTAGAAGTGGTTACATTTAACTATTTTGACAGTAAAAAGTTGCAACCTAAATGCCAATCTAGGAGCATGGTTAAATTCATGTAGTCAGGTCACCAGGGTAAAAAACCTTGTCAGAGCAGTTGCCATTAAAATATTTGTAGAAAAGCCACAGGAAAGCCCCATCATGTTGGTAACTGAAGTCAAGATGCCAAGTCAGGATTGATTACATTGCAGATCCTTCTTTGGATTTTGTCAAGAACCTCAAGATGAACAGCAGGAATACCAGACCAGATATGGCAACAGCATTCTGTGCATGGATGAATGGTAGATTTGTAAATGTGCAAGGTGAACTCCGACAAGAAAAACATTCTGGTACAACACACTGACCCAACTTTATTGCAGTAGATGCAGCTATTGATTCAATGTAGTCATTCTACTTCAAGTCAGTTGAAAATGTAAGGCCAAGAAGGCGCAGTGTATCGCTCTTCAGGAGTTGAGAATCAGCCATGCTGATGGCGGGATGAAAATTTCTCTATGGTGGTTAAATGAGAGCAGTTTAGTTTTGGAGGCATTAAAATTTACAAATTTTCCATTTAACCACTAATTGGAGGTCCTTTTTAAGAGCAGTGGCCAGGTTAACTTTGTCAGCCTTGAAGGATTTGCTATTGAGACAGGGGTAAATGGTAGTGTCATCTGCATAAATGCCTACTTGAGAAATGATGACATCAGGAAGATCATTGAAGATCAGAAACAGCGTAGGACCCAGGATAGAGCCTTGGCAAACACTCACGTTTGTGTGAAAGTATCTGGAAGTGTGCCCATTCAAAATGACCTTCATTTCACGATTGGATAGGAACAATTGGATTAAATCAAACAGTTGTTATGTAATACCGTGGCACTGCAGCCTATGTAGAAGACCAACATGACAAACCCTGTCAGGCACCTTCGAGATATCTAGAGCCACAGCTTGAGCTTTGCTGTTATTATCAAGAGTTTGATATACATATTTATTGATGGCTGTTATCACATAAGTGATACACCTGCCAAAACAAAAGCCATATTTTTTATCAGAGAGTAGTTCATGAGAGGTAAGATGCTTAACAACTTCAGCATTGATTAAAGCCTTGAATACTTTGCCAAAAAGCATTAGGGGAGTAATAGGACGATAGAAAGTTCTCCATAATTCTTTAAACCTGGAACTACATAGGAGGGCTTCCAATAAGCTGAAAAGCAGGAAGTAGCAAGGCAATAGTTGTAGAGTTTGGAGAGAACTGGAGCCAGCTCAGGAGCATATTTTTTTTTTTTTTTAGGACGATGTTTGGGATCCCATCACATCCGCTTGCCTTATGGGAGTCTTAGAAATTACGTCTGAGACCAGTGACATGGTTATGTGCATATCACTCAGCAGAGCCTCTGTTATAGTGGGGAAATCAGGTGTGGGTACTCCAAATGAATTGAGTGTTGGAAGAGAATTTTTGAGCAAAACCTTCAATCTTATCTACTGTAGATGTCAGGGCATGGGATTGAGAATTTGCTGTTCAGCACACACTTGCAGAGCTGCCAATAATCTCTAGAACCAAACTTATGAGATGCTATATGTTCTTTCATTCTGTCAGCAAACAGTAACTTCACTTCTTTGAGGACATTGTGACGTCGTCCCCCAGTCGCAGCGTCGACTGTGTCGTTCGATCCCGTTCGCGGCGCCAATTGTGACGTCACGTGCTCCCCAGACTCTGATATCCTGGTCACGGACAGCACCAGTTGTGACGTCTTTTGTCGCGGCGTCAGCTGTTCGCTCCTCACTGCTCTAAATGTGACGTTCTAACCCTTTGGTTAGATTGATACCAGCCTCGTTGTTCCCAACCTGCTTCCAACGCCTGGTTACCAGGGTAACTGCACTGATCTCGGTCTGCCTACCCATCGTTGTGACTTGATCTTAGACAGACGAGATCAAACAGGGCTTGGGGCCGTAATGCAAGTTGAGTCTAACGGGGTGATAACACACAATTATGTACAATAAAAAAAGAAATAAAATAAAAACTCACAAGGTCCAACGTATCAAGAAAAAGGTAACAAACTTTTATGTCTAATTGCTCAGTACATAGGACTATGTCTGCTTCCCGACCCGTTCTGTGGATTGTGGCACGGCGCTTTTAATAGGCAACTTTAAGGCTTCCAGTTGTCTGCTCTCTAAGAAATTTGTGTTTCGGCGTGTCCTTGGACGAAAGTCGAAAAAAAACTTATTTCTGTGGTCTGATTCTAAGTCGCTCTTCAAACTACTTGTTCTTGGTTGAAGAAGAGTCCAGAAGTGTGCGTGAATCTTGGTTAGCTATCTTGACGCGGTTTCAACACTGGGCGCTCATCTCTGCTTGTCGTTCACGGCTCAAACTGCCGTCCGTGGCTGATCTTTGCTTGTCGTTCACGGCTGATCTCTCTCGCCGTCCCATGGCGCAAACTCCTTCTCTTCAGAGTCTGAATTATTGGTCACTCATCTTCGCCGTCAGTCGCGCGAATTAACTTCTTCTCTTCAGCATGCATTGGGCCGAACTTCTCCGCTTAGGCCAAACGAACTGGCCTTTCTTGCCCGCAAAGGGGGGCGAATGAATCCGCCCGCCGTCCGCGGCTGATCTCCCTCGCCGTCAGCGGGCGCAAAACTGATTTCTGTCGGTTGGGGATTTCTGGTTGGGATTTTCCATTTTCTGGTAATTCACTTTCCTCCTACTTCCTTATTGTGTCTCTGAGGGTATACCGCTTCCCCGCTTCCTCGTATCGGCCCCTCACACTTACACCTCTGACAAGGGCGTCGACCGATTCTCCTCGTGCGTCACGTGACCGCTCTCAGCCAATGAGGTCCTGGTCGGGTATCTTTCTTCCTCCTTCGTGCGCCATGTGATCCCATCTAGCCAATGACGTCTTTAGTCGGGCGTGGACAATCCGTGGCTTTGTTCTGGGGGAAGAAACACCTTGCTTAAAAAAAATAAAAATTTAAATTGCCCTTATCACGAGCGACTGCGATGACACCTTCGGTTTTTTTTAACACGTGGTATTTGTCAAGCAGTTTATCGCTAATTGGATACGATCTAAGAAAGGGATTTCTCAGACTGGGTGGCGTTTTCATGAACGAATAAAAATATTTCACTTTTTCTTTCCCTCGAAGCTTGATAACAAAAATCTTCATTATCTCAAAAAAACATTTTCAGCCAACATCATCTTGTGTGGTTTTTTTTTCAATTCTGGAATTGCCTGTGTTTTCGTATTAATGGTTTGTCTTCATATCCTTAGATAAACTTCCCACCTGTTACCTATCATATTTTTTCCATTGTCCCTAAACTTTGTTTCTTCAACCACTTGATAACAAACTTCCATTTTTCATGGACACGGAAGTAGGTCAGGTGCTTGACCTGATATTTTTGACATCTGATATGTGCCAGTCGAGCGTGTGTGTGCTCGCTTACGACCTGGTTTCGTATTATTTATTTTTCTCCTTTTTTTTTCTTCTGTCTTCTCTTTCTTTCTTCTAGATCGCTTGAACGTAAAGAAAGAATTATTCTCAAAACCCAAATATTTTTCAGCTCTAAATAATTATCAAATGGTTGACAAACCGTAAAAAACAAATCATATATTTATGAATATTTCTTTTCAGCTTGCTAACTATACATGGTGCCACAACATGCTTGTACTCATTACAAGCAGAGACAGATGTCTGTTGCAATCGGACATGTCGCTCTGGTACAGCCAGAAGAAGTGATTCCTGATATTATGTGACTGTTGATTAGAGCAGCCTCTCAAGGTGCTATGCTAGTGTTCCGACTCCTAACTACCAGTCAGGAACAGCAACCAGAAAACTGCCAACCAAGTACCCTCAGTATTACCACCATTAATACATATCACAAAAAATTAATGACGGCACCACTATTAAAGCCTAAGGAAAGGAACCAGGAACCCCTTCCTAAACAGGAAACAGCTATGAGCCTCTACTCCTGTTCAAGAGAAATGGGAGGAGTATGGACCTGGCAATATGAAATCTTATCTACTCCTATTTAAAAAAAAAAAAAAAAAAAAAGTTACTAAGTTTCAACTCGGTAAAAGTCGAGATGTCCATTAGAAATTCAACAAAACTGGCAGACCTACCTCTGAAAAGTTTAAAAAAGAAAAAAAAAGCAAACAGTTTGACTTCCAGTTAAATTATTTCAAAGAATGTACTTTCAGATAACTTATATAGAGAGTCGATCTGTGGCCCACAGAATTTTTTGACCATGTGATGTTTAACTGACATTCTAGTAAATTTATGGGGGAAGGGGGGTAGTAGGGGGTCTGTCCCTGTCCCTGTCCCTAGAATCTTACAAGAGATGCTTCAATTGCTTCTTTCCAAGATTTATATTGGGCATTATCCAGACAGAGTAGGCTGACTTAATTTCAATGGTGCTTTGTACAATTATGGTGACTTTGAAGTTAAATTTTCTGATTTCCATGGCCGAAAGCATACAAATATTTCACATGGAATTGGTGGTGATGGTTGTGGAGGGTGAAGGGTTAATTTTCTTAATGATCTACATACTATTCTTTTGGCTTCTGTCAAAGGAATTAGTTCTTCCCGGATACCAAGAACAACCAATCGGCCACAAACAAATGGCACTTGAAAAATTATATATATATATATATATATATATATATATATATATATATATATATATATATAGACACACAGTTGACTGAAGCAAATTAAAATGCAAGTTTATTAAGTTTTAATTTAGTATAAGTCTTAATATCCACTTTGTTGGAAAAACGTCAAGCCAAATTTCTCATTCAGTTTTTACCACTCAAGAATAGATTCCCATTAAGATGTAATATTAAGAATTAACAATAAATTAGTTCAAGCACTTTACAAAAGTGAAAAGGGGAAAAAAACAAGTTACATATCCTTAATATGGTCATTGAAAGACAGAAGATGCTGTTGAACCCTCATATGTTGAAAATCCAGGGGGATTCCATCATATATAAGCAGTCTAGAGTTCATGATTTTTTTTTACGTTGTCAAATTAAAGCTTGCAGAAAATTTTCAACACATATCTATCTTTACGTAATTAATTATTTGACCATGAAGAGAAAACCTGGAATTGTCAGATATATTTTTCAAGAATTTTTGTGTGAGTCTCTTCATGCAACCAAAGAACCAGCACTAAATGTTTTGAAGTTGTCTTAATAACATAAGTATTTTCTTCTTATTCAATGTGATAAAGGCAGATGATAAATATATATATATATAGATATACATGTGTGTGTGTGTGTGTGTGTGTGTATGTTTTCATTTCTCTTAGTCTTATTATTTTTTTATGAAATATTTTTCTGCTTTGTTGATGAGAATATTTTGTAAAAATGGAAATCACTTTTGATTAATTTATGTATCTACATTTCCTTTTTTTTTTTCTGAATAATAAGAAATAATAATATCTAATGTTTCTTAGTTTGATTTTTTGATGCTGTTTATTTTCTTCAGGCAAAAAACCGGGACTTAATGAAGCAAGTGGCGACTCTTACAAAAAACCAAAAACGAAATTCAGCACTATCGACGACATCAACGCAAAGCCCAGGCTCGTGAACCCTTGACCACTTCAGAGATCACTTAGCATCTCTCTCACTCTCACTCTCTCTCTCTCTCTCTCTCTCTCCACAGTCCAATTCATCTTGACAACCATGTCCAAACCTGGCAGAGTGAAGATAACCATGTTCATAAAAAGCTTTTCTCTCTAAATCTCTCCTCTTTGTAACTTTACTGCCCACTCGCCCCTCCAACTCTCTCACCCAATTAAATGCCAAAACATGTTCAGTCTGTAGATTACACTCTTTAGTTCTGTGTAATAAGGACCCATGTTGACCACATTATTTTTATTTTCTACCTCTCCCTCCCAACAATCTGCAAACAGATGACAATTATATGATTTTGCTCAACCTTTAGAACCATTCAGAAATAACTTGTTATGTTAATTGAATAAATTTTTATTTATTCCTAGAAGCCTTTTTACTGTGAATAATCCGTTAAGTGGAAACCAGCTTAAAGGATGCCAAGTACACCACACAGCCTTAATCTCCTGCTTTTTCTCTCTCTCTCTCTCTCTCTCTCTTTCTCCCAATACTTTGGGGAAGGTTGGAAATGGCTATGAGGGACAAGTCCTGGATTTTGGGTAGTTTTTCAACTTTGTGTGTGTGTGTGCGCGTGTGTGTTGGGGTGTGTGTGTGTTTTTCCCCAAGAACAAATAAATATATTTAAGACTTAAAAAAAAAAACCCAAAAAACAATTGAAATTCATTAAAATGTAGAGGTCAGCTGCCACACACACACACACACACACACACACACGATGAGGCATGAAATAGTGCTTGGTAACTTGGGACTTTTTTACCCCTACTTATTTTAATCAAGAAAAGTCTAATCACATCAGTTTGTTTCAAATGAGGATCTACTACTTTTATTATATATTCTGTATAACTTGAGAAAGAACACTTCTCAGACAGTATTTTTTCAGGTAGATAAATTGTAGGTCTTATTAAAATAAGCTTTCACAATTTTATAGTGAGTAAATATTAACCTCACTTAATAATTCTGTAATCATCTGCTTTTGTTTTTTCTCTTCCTTAAGATACTCAATTCATATGTTGCATTAGCATTTGTATCTCTGTTGTCTTTTAAAAAATATTATTCATTTCTTTCTATTTCTCCTCCACCTTCCAATTCTTCTAATTCAATGAATGTCCTTAGTCTCCCATCCTCATTGTTGTACACCTAGGGAAAGCACCAGCAACAAAAGGGCAGGGGGAGGTTACATTGCTTTCTATTTAGAAACTTCATCTTAAATTTTAGCTTTGATTTCTGCTTTATTCTATACCTCTGATGATTACGTGAAGCAGGACCTTTTTTCTCTCTCCTTCCTGCAGAATTTTAGTCCACCATGACAGTTCAACGCAATTTTCGCTTTTAGTCAAGTGACTTCTCTGCTTTCTTTTATTCTTGCCATCATTGCAGAATTGTTATCACAGTAAAATGGTTCAAACATTAGGAAGTCAGTCACAAGCATTTCACACATCATAATCTCCATCTTTTTCTAGAAAAAAAAAGTTGCTGGATTTTCAAAGCAAAAGTTGGGGGTAATAAATTTGGTCAGCTTATGAAGGGAGAGTGGAGGGGAAATGTAAATCTAAGGTGGAGCTTAAATTTGTCATTTAGTTGTCAGCTGTGCTACTACACTCCCATTCATCTACCATAAATCAAAAAACATAGCTGAACCCGGTAAAGTGCACTGCTTGATATCATCATTCAATTTTAAACATCAGTATTCCTAAAATGTACTGGGAGAGGGACAGTCATTCATTGGTCTCCATTTCCACCATGATTATTCCAAAATAGATAAGCCTAAGAAAAGAAGACGAACCAAATCTTCAATGCCATTATAGAATATTTACAAACATCAAAGATAAGTATCTTTGAAACAACAACTGGGAGTCACCCAATAACTAAGAAGCGAAGAAAAAGAGACTATATTATCACAGATGTCCTAAGATTTTTTTTTTAAGTCTCTCTTTTAAACCATTCCTGGGATGGCACAGCGCTTGGCAGGATTCAATAAACCTTAAAAATTGGTAGCAGTAAGGGCATTTAGTTGCAAATTATTGTCTCCAAAATATTTATAATGAACATATGTATGCATTTATAACTTCTATTGACAACATGTGCAGGTTTACCTCTCTTTTGTATACAGGAGATGCAAAAGTAGGTATACAGTCGATAAATAAATACATTTTGTGTGCACACATTTTATTTTTCATTACTGTATACCTACTTTTGCATCCCTCTGATATGGTCATTGTAAGGCCAAACCCTTGCACGTTTTTTAAGAAAATTTTCAAAAATTCATCATTAGTAGAGATGCTATTTTTAATTGTGTGTGTGTGTATATATATATATATATATATATATATATATAATATAAAATACACAAACACATTACAACCCTAAGGGCATATTTAGGACACTACTAACCAAAATGCTGTTTTTGTGACAGCCTGCAATCATCAAATGCCTTTTTTTTTTCTCCACTTCTCGATTCAGTAATTTCACTTGCTACTAATGTCTACTAATGAAATACTTCAAATTGCATGAGCAAAAAGAAAATATTACAATTAACTCCAGAGGAAAATGAATTGTAGTTATGTTCTATTAAATATTCGTCTTGCTAATAACTATATCTGATATGAATTCTTAATATTGCTTTTAAAAATGTCTTGATTTTATTTTATATATATAAATTTCTTTTCTTTTTAAGTTGCTTTTTGTATCTTTTAGATAACCTAATTAAGCTTTCATTTTTGTTGCATATCTACAGCTTTATATGCTTTTTGTTCTCTTCACCTTTTTCTCCCCACACCCCAAAGAAAGTGATGTCAAAGCTGGAAAGTAAAACTGATGCTGTTGTCAAGTTCTTTATTTTTTTTTCTTCTCTCTCTCTCTCTCTCCTTACATTCATACAGTCAAAATGCACACAACTTCATATGGAAAAATTCCCTGATCTCTCTCTCTGTGCGTGTGTGTTTAATTGGAGGGTGTCTAATGTGAGATTAGAAATAACCAGAATGGTGATGTTGATAATCTTGGCACCAATCTTTAATGTGTCCATAGCTCTTCCTCCCGGTGAATAAGCTTTTGAAAGGCAATGTTGAAGATAAACTTTTTTTTCTTTTAACATTTCCAAGAAGGTGGCCCAGATATACTGGAGCAGTTTCCATAGTGGTGGCAGTACTAAACTGAATGGAGATTTGAAAGCAGAACAGGCTAGGATTTAATAAGATTAGTTCTTTAATATGAATAGATTCCCTTTGTCGTCATTCTCTTGCATTGCTTGCATATCCAGATAGAAAATCAAATTCTTGCTATGACCCAGCAATTGTGCAAATAACACTTTTCCTTTTCTGCATACATTATATTACCAATTTTAATATTTAGTAATCTATATACAAAAGTGGTCAAAAGAAAAAAAATGATTTGACTTTCTAGTTGTAAGATGTTGACCGACACAAATCTAATATTGCGTATGATGCCTTATATCCTTGGTTCAGACATTGTACACTCTCTATTGAAGAATAATTGACCACACAAAATAAATGAAACTCATCCCATGAACATTTTTGTGCTAAATGATGTGAGCATAACAGCCATAGACTTATTGGATGTCTATAAAAAGACAATGATACCCTTACCGTACTCTTAATAATTTAATTTTGAAGACAACAAGACTTTCTCCCTGCTGTGGAATAGACAGACATTAACAACAACCTTAACAACAACAAATATGTTCCTTTTAAGTTTACTATGTGTGGAACTAATTTTTTAATATTTTTAAACAAAGAAGCTTTTGGAGTAATCAGTTTCAACCATTCTTAAACTAACAAGATTTATTTTCACTCTATCATGAGTATAAACATTTCTTTTGCTTAGATTTTCTATTTTTAGCTTGATTTTTAGCATATTTGTTTACGTTTGATTTTAAGCTCGATATCCTTCTCATCACCTTAAGACTTTGATTAGCTTCATTCTTAGTGGATTTCCTTTTTATTCTTTTTTCTATACGATCTTAATAAATAATGATTTTAATGGGAACAATGCTGATAGCATTAGTAACAAAATCTTTAGTTATGAACCAAAATTACAATCAAATAGCTCTGCTTAATATCTTTAACTTTTCAAGCAGAAAATTTGCCTCTGTTGGCAGTCAGAAAACTTGAATTGGTAACAAGGGAAAGAACTCCGCTTATATCAATACTAATCATAATTAGTAAAGCTTTAAAGATGTTGATAAATTTTGAATTTTATGAATGTTATGCAAATGAATTAACGATTGTTAGAACAGAGTAACCTCCCTTAAACGAATTCTTTGTCATTTGCATTTTATTCCGCTATGCATGGTGTTTTTTTTGTTTTTTGTTTTTTTTTTTTGCTGCTCATATTTTACATCAAAGCAACAAAGATAAATATACTTGTCCAAATAATCTATTATATTTCCATCTCATCAGCTTCAGACATTTTATATAATGCAGTTTCGTTTGTGACAAAGTATTGGATTGGCCAAAATCTTTCAGTTTAAGTCAATTTTCTATTTAATAACCAAATGAACTTTGTAGCCAACCCAATAGGAGTCTATTATACTGAATTTCATTTAATGCATTAATAACAGAAACCGTTTTTACAACAAACCTAACAAATGTTATTTGATTTTTAGAAAAAATAAGTGTAGAACCAAATCATTTGTTAGTTTATTATCCCTGACCTACTAAATACTTCATTATGAAAGAAGGAAAAAATAACACAAGTATGAGACTAACAAACTTTTTGTGAATATCAATCATTTTTAAAAAAATTTTATGCGAATATCATTTATTCACAAATGTCAGTAATTAGTTGGTCAGGAAACAAGAAATGTGTCCATCTTGAAAAAAATTAAACCATTTTATAGGATTACAGATTCAACAAACTTTGATATAACCCACCGAAAATAAGTTTTTTTTTTTTTTTGTTTTTTTTTTTCTCTGATTTCTATTTACTGCCATAAATTCTGAGATACTAGAGTTTGGCAATTGGATCATTTTATTATTCGATAGAAAGTAAACAGAAAAACACTCTTTTAAAATGCTTCTTTGATGACTGAAGAACTTTAACATTTCATCTGGAAGTTATGGAGTCATTAGCATAAGTTTTTTTGTTGTTGTTTGTTTTTTGTTTTTTTGGTTTTTTTTTTGGTTTTTTTTGCATGTGTGTGTGTGATCAGCAATTGTGATTATGTTGATGAAATATTTGCATTCAGTTTCTCTTCATTTTATTTATCTTTTGTCAAGTGAGAAACACATGCACACACACATTCCTGTTTTCTAAACTTTGAAGGCAGAATCTGACTGTAAGTATTAAAGGTGTCTTGAGAACAAAGCTATCCCAAGTAAAGGCTTAGCAACTACATAACTGGAGAAGAGTATGTTAGTCCTGAATTATTATTATTATTATTAAACTACATTTATTAAAATGTGTTCAGCAAGGGACTTGTTAGTGATCCAATAATTAGCAAATTAATAATTATATCTGATATTAACAATTATTGTTTCTTATGGACCAGAAAGCAGAGAACACGTACTTGTATAAATCAATCAGAAGTAAACTGATTTTACCAAAGAACAGGAAATCTTTAATCATACAGATTTTTGGATTTTTTTCCTCCTGCAAAATAGATTGTGGTGATTTAAAAACTCTACTGCTAAATATATTTTTCAAAAATTTTTATTTGATTCTTTTAAGGCAACAAAAACATCAGCACTAAAAGTTTTGAAGTTGTCTTTAAATTTTAGCATTGAAACATAAATATTTTATTCAGGTTCTATAAAATGGTCAAATAACATGTTTGAAAGTTAAAACTATAAATATTAATTTAAAAAAAAAAAAATCATGGAATAAAACTTTAAAAAAAAAAAAAAAAATCAAAATTGTTTCTCCAAATCTCATTATTAATATAAGTCCCTTGCTAAACGTTTTCTCCATTGTGGTTGTAAGGTTGTAATTTGCTTCTTTCTTCTTTTTTTTTTTTTTGTTGCATGGGATGTGGGGATGCACTTAGAAGAACTAAAGATTTGGTTCAGTTGCTAACAATAAAATCAATACCAACAACTTATTGTACCACCACCTCTATCTCTAAGGCTTTATGCATTTATAATGAATAATGATATTACAGGAGTGGTGAGAGTGATCTTTTGGAGCTAATAGCCAATATATATTTTTATATCTCCTTCCTTTTTAGTCATTTTAGTATTCAGTATGTGTATGCATAATGCATCTGCTATAATGCATTTGAGCAAGTGCTGTAGTACAATGTTGACTGGTTGCACATCCTATTCAGCTAAAGTTTGTTGCAATATACTTTGGCTGCTGGCAGGAGTGCTAGAAACTTTATTTGATATTTTAGAAACATTTGGTGGGTCGGCTGTTAGAATATTCAAAAGGCATGTAAAGGGTCGGCACATTGAGACCATCCTAAGAATTAGTTGTATTAATTGACAGGCAAAGGTTTTTCAACCATGCCTATGATGAATATTATTAGTGATCAAATGTTTCTTGTAGGTAGGCCATCCTAGCCAACCAAAAGTCTTTTTTAAATTTTCATATGCCCACATTACTATGATATGCTCCTTTTTCAATCTGAGCTTACCCAATTCAGCCAGCATTAAAGTTGGTGAAGAATAGGCCATGGGTTTCAAGACACCATTATTTTCTTGTAAGAGAACCTCACTGATTCTGTAACTGTTCATATCTGAACTGACAACTGTTATTACATTAAATCAATTCGCATTTTAGTTCTTTAATTTGAGTAAAGATTATAACCTGTGATCTTCTACCATTTGGTGTTACTTTGTAACCATTCTGTTAATGGTCGAAGGGTTGTTGATATCAACCACAATTCATCATCTGCCAGATTCACCCTTGTTCAAAGTTGTTCTGTGGCTCAGGCACATTTAATTTCCAGTTCAATATTTTAAGATATTGAGATCAGAGTACCATTAACATTCTTTGTGAGCAGGTAAAGAGAAATGAGATGAGACCACTTCTGTCAGCTGACCATGAAATTTTATTTGCATGCTCAAAACAATTCCATGTGATATCAGGGCAAATAAAGAGTGTGTTTTTACAGAAAATACCATTCAATAGGGCCACTTGAGAATTAATTTAAGTGACTGGGTTGATGAAACCAATGTTACACCAAACATTAGCAAATTGTTTCAGTGAAGCTACTCAAAGTATACTTTAGTTGAACCATCCACAGCTGATCTGATGTTTCTAATGTTGTAGTCAATAATACTTGGGACTACCTGGAAACAAGAAAGCTTTACTATTTGAATATCAAGGATATGATATCTGTTGAGGCATCACTGAAAGCCAAATTAAATTGAAAAAAAAAGATCTAGAGTGATGTTCGGCTGTACCCTCAAGGAAAATCTTTTCTGCTAAATTTAGCTATCTTTCACCTGAAAGTTCTCTCTATAAATATGTCCTTTATGGTATTATTATAAGGTTAACTTTAGGGGTGGCTACTGTTTGATTGCACTTGAGAGCAAACTCCTTGAAACTTGTAGCAATGACAGTTTTGATGACATTAAAAGAGAATGTTTAAACTGATTCTGTTCTTAAAATGCATTTACTATATAACCAATGTACAAATTTTAATCTATCCTCTACAACATTCCATTGTTACTTCATTGGAGCTGAATTACTTCCAGCTTTTTGCAACTGCTGTCACATCAATCATGTTTAGGTTCTCTCTATTACTCAGATTAGTCAAGAATGTCAGCCAATCACTATGCCTCTCCAGTTCGTGATGAAACCTTGTCAAGCAGATAAGTCATCACATTAAATCTGTTTTCAACAAGTTCATTTACCGTCTTATTCCTCAGTTTTAAATTGAAAGATTGAGTAACAATAAATACTGTAATATTTCATTTTAACACGAAGTTGAACTCAGTTGTTTGCTTACTAAATAAGAAAATGACTTCAGCTAAGCTTACCATGTTGTTCTCAGTTAAACATTTTGTTGGGAAAGTCCCTAATTACTTGTCCATCAAGAATCCAAATAATCCCACTATGTAATGTGTATGTGTGAAGACAATTAAGAAGTCTTTTTTTTTTTCTGGGCACCCGACATTTATAATGAATAATCATAAGAGTAGTAATGGTAGTCTGAAGGCACTAATTGCTGATCTATATGTCTAAAGTAGTAATTTAAGATGAATATAGACATCTCTAGTCAGAAATACACTGCATGGTTGCTAGGATTTTACTTGGGATTGCCTTGCTTTAGGATCAAGAGACAAACTTTAAAAGGAAATAATTATAGGTGTTCATAATTGTTTTTTTCTTATTGATATCTTCATGAAAATAGGTTTAGCATATTATGTCTATAGGACTTTTGTTTTTCTACCATTTATAACAGTTTTGTCTTCAGCTGCATACAACTTAATTTCAGTTCTTATATTCGAAATCACCACCCTGCTTTGCCTCACATCTATTGTTTCACTGACTCTTCTAAAAGCCTTAATATTTAATTCAACCCATGAGGATAGGAAGATTGTCTTGTGCCAATCTTTCAATTAAAGATGGCCTACCTGCTATGAAAATCAGCATTCAAAACTCTGGCTTTTAATTTGTTTCAATGACAACCTCATGGGAAATTCGCAGCTACCTCATTCACCAGCTAAGCCTTTCTTACTAGATTTAACCTAGGCTGACACATGGTCAAAATGGAGCACTCAGTGAGGATCAAAGTTACTGCACAAGAATGAGTTTGGTAAAACTGTCCTGTTAACCTTCTTTCTTTCTTTCTTTTTTTTTCATTAATATCTTGATTGCCCTGAAGCACTTACTAAGTGGCTGACATGTCTTTTTGTGAGTCATTAAACTAGACTAGACTGTTAAATCTGGGAGTTGATAAAGGTTTTAATAAATATCAAATACACATGAAAAATGTGAAAATATCATAATGAGCCTGCTCAAGGTCAGTATTTAATGAAATGTACATTTCAGATCTCTTCTTAATTTAGCAGTTTACATGTTTATGATGAGGACATCTAAGATTATCGAATTTGGCTGGTTCATTTCAGATGATCTCTATTCAAATTGTATTATTTAAAAATAAAAAAAAAATAGAGAAATCTTATAAAATGGACATATTTGTCTTTTAACAAAATGTAATACAATTTTTTTTTTCTTACTAGTGACCTTGTTGAAGCATGTGGATTTTGTTTGTTTTTTTGTTTTTTCTTGTGGTATTTTCAATATTGATTTTAAAAACTTTCAGTGTTATGCGCGCACACACACATACATACAAATAAAATTTAATAATACATGAGCATTACTGAGCTAAAACCAGGAATACAGATACACATACAGTAGTTAGAAAAGGTTAATATTATATTTGCTGACTACATTTCTGTAAGGGTGGGGGAGACTTTTCTTTTTAAGCTTTGAACTACTATTTCTCTTCAATGTCCCCTCCCTCTCATTTTTTATCATTGTCACACAGCAATTAATTGATGTTTTAAATGTAAATTACCATAATGTCATATGATGAGAAGCCAGCAAACTTTGGAAATGGATTCTTCTCATCTAACTAAATACACTGTAGTCCAAAAATGTTGTTACTGCCATTTTTTTTCTGCAATCATTTTAGATGGATGTATATACCATTGAGTTATAAACTTTTATAACTATCACCAATTTATTGATTAGAGAATCTGAGGCAGCCTTGAAATATAAAAAAAAAAAAAAAAAAAAAAAAAAAGGTCAAACATAACCTATTATCTTTATCATTATCCAAAATATATTTTGAGCAGAAGAGTAACAAAACATTTGGATTTTTGTGTGGTTCATCAACAGCAAAAATTTGAAAAATAATAATTTTGCACACACATACATACATACATACATATATATATATATATAATATATATATATATATATACGTGTGTGTGTGTGTGTAACGAAACACAAAATCATGAAAAATAATATTTGTTTTTATTAAACGCTATCAAAGAAAAGCCCTTGTTTACATCAATCATTGAACTTAAAAGTAAATGTCACCTTTTTGCTGAAATGATTAAAGCAAAAAAAAAAAATCATGTTTTCTAAAGCTGCTTTCATTTAAAAAAAAGAAAATGAATTTTTGTTATCTTTGTTAGCTGTTTTTTGTTATTTTTTCTTTTTCTTTTTTTTTTTTTTTTTTTTTTTTTAGAATGGGACTTAATAAAAAATTTGGGGGTTGGGAGAACCATTATTACTCAATATTTAATTTTTTTTTTTTTTACCCCATCATTCCTGCCTTTGAACCGAGAATTTCTTTTCAGAAAATGATCATTGTTATCACTTGAACTTTGTCATCAGTCTGCTCCCACCCCTCCCAAATTATCTCTTTGATCCCTATTTAACTATCTCTCTCTCTGCAAACATTCTGGCATTTACCCTCCCCAACAACTTTTATTTCTTTGTACAGAACCTGTCATTTCCTTCACTCATCTCAGTTTATTCCCTTTTCCCCCTCTCCTGTCTATTCTGTTCTCTCTCTCTCTCTCTCTCTTCTTTTCCAGAGTATCAGATTGACTTTCTGTATTCTTTTTTCATTGAAATAAAATAAATGATATTTAATAGAAAAATCCCAAAAAGAATTCATCTGTCTTGTTTTCATTCTTTTCAACAGTTGTACATAACTGGATTATACAAGTCGTTTTTTTAAATTCTCAAGTTTATCATTTTTTTTTTTTTTTCCTCCCATTTCTGCTTTGGTTGGTGCACTTGATTGTGTTCAACAGCTCTCCTAAAAAAGAAAAAAGAACACCATGACATTTTTTTTTTTTGTCTTCTCCTTAGTGGGTTACATAATCATGATGGTTGGTGACTGAGATATTTTCCACTTGTTCCATTAGTTGGTATTCAAAGATTTCAGGCAAATCCTCTCAACTTTAGAAGACCTGGCACAGCACAATAATTTGACAGCTATTTTACTTTGTGCTGTTTCAAGTTAAGCTTTAAATTTGGTCATCATTGGTATATTTAGTCACCCATCTGCTACCCCACTTTGTAATTCTGTTTACTTGTCTACCAAGTAGAATTTGGGTGTTGCAGATAAATATTAAAAAGACTCTAGTGAAAACAGCTCTCTCTTCAAAATTAGATTTCTCCAATTTTCCAGAAGCAAGTATGAACATTCCAATCAAAGTTAACCTTTTTGAGTCTACATGTGTGTGTGTGTGTGTGTGTATGATTGTTACTAAGCTAGTCTTCAAATGAAAGAAAGGAATGTCTTATCAAATGTTTGTTCTCAATAACAAACACTTGCGTAAATCCCATAATTGTACAAACAAATTTTTATCATTGAATAAATACATATCAAACTTTTGATAATCCTTTATTTTCCACTCTAAGATGTCCTGATTCAAATTTGTTTTCAAAATTTACCTTTCATAATTGTAAATATTGACCATGGTTAGTTTACTTTGGCAAAGGGCTAAAAGTTGGTTATTTTTTATGAAAAAAAAAAATCATTCAAATCTTAGCACTGAACTAGCAACCTCTGATACTGGGGAAATATGCAACTATCTCAGACACAAGGCTGACTACTTAAAGTAATTATATAACATTTCATTAATAGAATTAAAATTATAGTTTTTTTTTAATTTTTTCCACCACTATTTAAATCTGAGGGTTAAATTGTCACATGAACAAGAATTTTTTTGCAACACACTAACGTGTTGAAATTCTCACAGTATTTAGTATTGCTGAACTTATCGCTAACATTTTTTTGACGAGATTTACAAATGCTACATTTTGTTCAAATTTTCAAACCGGTTGATAAAATTTGAATAAGCTGATTTGTTTGGAAAAATAGACAAAAACCCAACTTCAGTTTCTTAATTTACTTTTATAAGACTTTACAGTAAACTATATTTTTTAAGAAAATTTATTTTTTTCCTTTTCAACAGCTAAGTATATTCTTAGGATTTCTTACTCTTGAGCATGCAACATACAACTGGCCATGTGTAAATATTTCTTTCTGGAACCAAACTCCAACTTTTTAAAGCATTTGGCTTTGTGATTTGTTTATAGTTCTCACAAATACAGGGCGATATGGAAACTGGATTCCTGTATATATGAAAACGTAAAAAAGATAAAACTATTGCATTTTTATTAAATAAATATTTTAATCATTAAATTGTTTTTAAAATAGTGGGAGTATTTTGTATGTTAAATAATAAAACTTAAATTTAAAAAAAAAAATGAATGAAAATTTATTGTACTAAGCTATGCACCCAAGTAAAACCAACTGTACTTTGTACCCACCTTACATGTTTGCACTTCTATCAAAAATTTGGTTTAGGTCAAACAATGTATGGCTATTTTAGATGGTGTGACAGATGAGAGGTCATCCTGCTAGTTCACCTGGGGTTTTTTTTATGATTTGGTGTAACAGTGAGTGCAATATATATTCTGGCATCATCTGAATTGAGCTGAGTACATATTGGGACTACCATAAAATGACTCCTCTTAGAATAAAGAAAGTTAATTCTAAAAAACAAAAACTCGCTTTCAAATTAACTTTTCCTGTCACAGCATGGAGTGGAACTCAAAATCTTTTACAAAAACATGAATTACTGTTATTGGCATCCATCAGCCATGAGAGACCCTGGATCTGTACTCAAAGAGTGCAAGTTGTTGTTTTTTTTGTTTTTTGTTTTGTGAGAAATCGACAGTGGTCCATGCAGCACATCTCCCCTCTTCACGTCACTGATGTTGTCCAAGAGAAAGGCAGAGGCCAATACAGCTTGGTACCATTGCAGGAGTTGCCTGAATGAAACATGACATTGAACTGTCTTAGGGATTCTGGCTCCAGATTTGAATTTAAAGTTGTACTTCTCTTAGTCTGGTTGCAAGCCATGGCTACAGAACCTAGTCTTCCCTACTATACTAATTTACCACATATACATTTTTGCTTCATGATATTAATGCTTTTATAAGAAATTCACATATGAAAAAAAATTTACTGAAATAAAATATGATTCTTTTTCTGTGTCATGTGTCTTTAGGATGTTGGCCATTCTGGCTCTCCACAATTTCATGTCCTTTGTAGCTGTTAATAAATTTTGTCTTTTGATTATTTATCCTCAACCTTGTTCCGCTATTCATTTACTCAAGCTCGCTAGGTTGGTTATGCATTGTTTTCCTCTATCTCTTGTTTTCAATCTCTTCTGTAAATATCAAATCCTCCAAACCTTCCACTTCCCATTATTTAACCTAGAAATTTTGATTGTTTCTTCCTGACGTTAAATATAAGTGAAATTACTGATTGTATGGTAAATTCACTTGAATGGTCTATATCTGTTAACACAGGCAAAGTATCACTGCCTACTATTATATAACGGCCTTGAGGTTATTTCACCTCATCAGATGAGACTGAGCTCTTCACAATGAACTTTAAAGCTAACTCCAACTTAAATAACAAGCACAATCTGCTATCTGACCCCCCCACTCTCTCATTGGAGCACAAACTTTGTGATATCTCCAGATTTATCAAAAGCCTTGACCCTAAGAAGACAAGTGGTCCAGATAAAATCACAGTGGTTGTTCTTAAGAACATTACCCAGAGTTATCTCCAATCTTGGCAAAATTGTTATATTACTGTCAGAAGGAGAGATCCTTCCTAAGTCTATGGAAGGTATCAAGTGTATGCCCAACTTTTCAGAATGCAGGTGAGTGCTCATCCCTATCGCAATATCAGCCCATTAACCTCCTTAGTGTCATCAGCAAACTCTTTGAGGCTATCATCAGCAAGAAGTTTTTTGATCACCTCAACAAGGACAACCTCCTGAATGACAAACAGTATGGTATTTGCTCTGCTATATCCACAACTGATATCCTAACTGCACAAAATCGGTGAGGAATTAGACAATAAATTCATTATGAGGATGATCACCTTAGACAAGGTGTGGAATAAGTGGCTGCTACACAAAGTGGAAGAGTTTTCTTAATTATCAAGTCCTCCCTAACAGGTCCATTAAGGTCATTGTTAATGGCTAGTCTTCTGAAACCCATATGATCAATTCAAGCATAGCCAAAGTCTTGCCTCTCGATCATACCTACTTTCTGCTTCATATTAATGATTTGCCTAAGAACATACTCTGACCTTTAGTGAATATCTATGCAGATGATATAATGGTATATAGGTGCATCTCTGAAAATCTAGATGACCAATGCCTGGCTTCTGATCTCTCTTCTGACCAAGCTCTAATAGGGGAACAAATGGTTTGTAACATTCAATACCACCAAAACCAAACGCATCCTAACTATGACTATAAACTACGTCCGTGTCCTGGGTAAGACAATAAACTACCTGATCTGGAGGTTTTGAGGAGCATGGAACCACCTCTTAAGTGCCAGCAAATAGTTAACCCCCAAACTGGGGTCAAAGCACTATGAAAGTTTTAAAAATAGGTTTTAATGCCAGCAATAAATTTTTGTAAAAAAATTATTATCAGTAATACATCTTTGGAAAAAAAACAAATATTAGCAACAATACATTTTTGAAAAAAATATTAACAGCAATAAAAACCTTGTTGTCATCAAATAACCCATTGAAGTTGATATGCCATAAACCAAACAAAAAACCAAAACCAAACTAGTAACATTTCATCACCATCAAACATACTCAGACTTTTGGCTTATTGCGATGAATGGGTCTTCTCTGAAGACGGTCCCTTACATAGTGTGTGTATGTGTATTCACCCCAAACCTCAAGTGGAACACATCTATACGATCCATCACTAAAAATGCTGGAAAAATGGTCAGTTTCTTGTACTGATCCAGTAAGTACCTAACACCTCCTACTTAGGTTCTACCTTTACGAGAACCAGATCAGACAAAAAATAGAGTGTGCTGCAGCCATATTTAGGCTGGATCTGCACAGTCTTCACTTTCCACTCTTTATAGTGTTCAAAAGTGTTTACATGACCTTGTGTATAATGAATTATCTTCCACCCTACAACTCCTTTCCCACAGATGGAACTTCAGAGACCCTCACAACTTTATTGTTATTTCCATGGAAAATATTCTGACAATCTGCATTCCACTAGTTTCAACCTTCACAGATGAAACCCATCATGCCACATACACTGGGACAAAATATATCAATTCCCTTTGTATTTCATTATTAAGAAGGAAATTTCACTCAGGCAGCTTCTTAAAACAAACTACTACTTTATAGAATGGACTCTTGAGAGGATAGTTTACTGACCACTACAATCTTAACCTCTTCATGTTGAGGGTTAGTTATTATCTTTCTGACATGCCCTTCTTACCTCTTACCGCTCATACGAAAACCTTCTTCAGTAACCCTCTATATTAAGTGGCTCTTTGGCCTTGCATTGAGTAAACTTTAGCTAAAAAAAAGATATAGAGCTTTAAATAACAACCCCAAAACATTTACAAACTGAAAGGAGGGATTCAACAATATCCATATGGAAAGTTTGAAAATGTAGATAGAATTTGTATACTTACTAATGTTTTTACTGTTTTCAAGATATACACTCTATGTAAAAATATTTTTATATGTTTCTCTATACTGTCTGTATTTAACGAACTTGGTGGATGATGCAATATGTTATAGACAAGCGTATGGTTGCAAGAAAGAAATACGACAACAGCAGAAATAGATTTATGTGATTTATTTCAACAGGAATGTGAGGGTTTGGGACAGCTACCTTATGGTATAGTTCATAAGCCGGCTTCGGGTCTAGGTCGATCTCTCATAGTAGTTCACACATGTTGACGCTGGCGCTCCCCTGCTGACAGCTCGGCCTGACCGTGACAGGTCTCTTCCCTGGCCTCCTGTTGACTGTCTGTTGTACTTCCCTGTAACCCCTTTTATGGCGTTTTTTTTTATGGCTTAACAGGCTCAAAAAACGAAGCGAGTATAATTAGGAGGGAAGCATTTTTATTGGACGAAAAATAGAACACTTTAAATATTATTTTATTTTTCGACCGGAACTCGTGCGTCGGGAACATTTGTAAACGAAGATAATGGTCATTTTGTGACTGGTCTTTGTCCCGTTCACATCCGGCTCTCGCTCTTGAGTATGTTAGTTTATTTGTCTGTAAATCAGCCGAGATATGTCTTATTTTATTTTATAACAAATAGGATGAGACAATGAATGAAGTCTATCAAAAAAAGATTTATGCAGATCTTTCGATATAATAATTTTCGGTAAAAAGATTAAAGTGATAGGAGTAATTTACAATATCAGAATAAAATTTCGAAGAACAGTTAGTATAACCCGATCCCTGGTCATAGACAACAGAGATAGCTCATACTGATATTAGTCACCAGATAAATAAAAGAAGTGTTTTACGGCATAACAATGAATGACTTCTACGGTGGATTTTCTCTAATAAATGATGAATATGGGCGGGACTGCTTGTTTTGTCCACGAGCGTTCGACTTCGAGGCATACGCTCAGACGATCTCTGGGTAACTGCGCGTGCGTACTTGACTTAAATAGACTACAGCTCGGAATGGACATAATTAATAATTAGCTTCTCAAACATCCTTGTTAAATAACTGTCATAAAGTGTCGCTGCCGACACTTGTGTTTGAACACGGATCGCCAGAGAGCAAGCACAGTCGGCCTCATTTTGGAATAATTAGATCACGTGACGGGTAAATGAAAAATATGGGAATTAGCAGCGTCTGACCGAGTATTTTTCAAATGCGTTACTATTATTATTGTATCTGTGATTTACAAAGTCTCTCCTACAAACGGGCATTACAAAAATAACCCAGATGGCCAAACCATGAAATTCTTTTCAATTTAACTCGGTTTTCTAAGTTCACAAAATTTTCATTGAAATCAACATGAATGTGCTTGATAGGTTGCTAAACAAACAAACCCTAAACTTTTGGTAAACTCATTAGTCATGTCATGATACCTTCCTTGGGGTTATGCAGTTGAGCCGAGGGTGTCAGTAATGCTGATTTTGCCGTTTTATGGGTTAAAATTAATATTATTAAAACAGAACTTATTTTTCATCCGACTCTACTAATCTGATTAATCACTCTCTCATATTTTTTTAATATATCTTCTCTTTTGCTCAGAATTATTGCCTCTCAATACATCAAGTTACAAACCAATTTCTTTGCACTAGTACAGCACAATCAGGGCCACTACTCTATATATATATATATATATATATATATATATATATATATATATATACTACAGTTCAAAAGTTTGAAGACACCTCCCCCACTCTGAATTAGCATGGGATGAACATGACAGAAGAGTGAAAAAAAAATGAAAAAAAAAGCTTGTAAAATCAATGAAAAAAGAATAGAACCAATTAATCAAACTTATACTTTAAGAAACTTTTGCAACTAATGCCAAAAATTTGTGCTGCAGTAATCAAGTCTAAAGGAGGACATTTTGACGAGAACAAACTTTAATCATAAAATGCTTTTTTACTTTTTGTCATAATAAAATTTCTAATTAAAAAAATCATGTCTCACTTTTTTTTAACCATGTATAATAATTTTCTCTTATTTAAAGTACAAAACAACTACTATGGGGGCTAATTTAAAAAATTACCAGGGGTTCCGTCAAACTTTTGAACTGTAGTGTATATATTTATGATTGATACAAATATAAAATTTGTCACTTAGCTGATTGATGTCATATTCAGCACTTCGACTCAGGAGTATCGTAAACAAACCTTTTTTGTAATTGTTCAGTTCATTCGTCAGGAGGTTTCAGCAATAGACTGCGGTTTTTCTCATTTTCCGTTATTTTTATACTAAGTTTTTTTATATATATATATATATATATATATATATATATATATATAGTTGCGGTCAGCATTGGGAAAAAGGAGGAAAGTAGAAATTTTGTATTTGCGTGTTCTTGTTGGATCATTCTGTATCTGTTGGTGAATGTTTTCCCTTCTGCTGCAATCAATAATATGAAATTTATATTACTACTGAGTTAGATAAATACAGCATTTATTATAATGGTGAATACATAATAGAACTTTGATGATTGAAAAACCCAATGGATTTGTGGTTGAGCAGATAAAAGGTTATAAAAATGAAGGTCATAGTGTTTCTATGACATATTCTTGTGATGTGAAATCTGCAAAGACTGGAATGTTCGTCGGACTGACGAAGATTCGTGTGGCTTATGAAATACGTTTTTGGAATGTCTCCCCGACTGTCTGAGGTCAGGGTTTTGATACATGACGATGGGTTATCAAATTTGGATTTTAACGGGAACATGTTTCATTGGTTGGCGTTAACCAATGAGAATGCTTTTGTTTAATGCGGTAGTTTTTTTGTTTTTTTTTAGTGTATGTTGCTATGCGGAAATCCTGCTGACGGTAATGTGAATAAAGAGGTATAGGGTAGGAGTAGGTGACGACAATATATATAAATCGCTGCCACTCCCTCACAAGTGGACAAAGTGATTCCCGGAGGGTCCGTCTACGAAACTCTGGAAGCGGAATGCTGAAAGTAACATCAATCAGCTAAGTGACAAACTTCTTACTCGCATCAATCCAACTAAATATATATATATATATATATATATATATATATATATATATATATATATATATATATATAGGATTGATGCGAGTTTGTTTCATGGGTTTCACGCCTTTGGTTTTTCTGACGATCGTAAGGGCTTTGAAACCCAGGGTCACAAACTCACATCAATCCAACTAAATATGTTAGCTCTATCACTGATATTGAGCGCTTTCCAATAAGTACCGCGCATATATAATATATAAATAATAATGACACGCACGCACGCACGCACGCACACACACACATACATACACATATATATATATATATCATTGAACTCTCCTGGCTACTGACAACGTTAAAAATTTCTCTTCCGTTCTGCCGTGCGACGATAGCTTGGGGGTCGGTTGGGTTTCGATCCCGGCTTGGAGCAATCGGATGTCTAGCCACACTGATGAGCTGTAATGCAGCAAAAAAACAATCTGTCTGTAGATGACATATATATATATATATATATATATATATATATATATATATATATTGTTTGCTTAGAATTTTGCCCGGTTCTTTTTCTTTCTTTCGTTATTGTTTATTGTAAACTATCAATTCTGTTTTTTTGGACATTACAGTTTTAATGTGTTAATGTCAATTTTTGTCATCAAAAATGAAGTTTAATTATACCATGATTAATGTCGGTTGGCATAACAAAATTAATCTCTGTAATTAAGAATTAAAAAAAAATGATGTCACTGTTAGTGTTATAGAAATATTAGTTAATTTAATTATGACTTGCTCTTGACTTCAAAAAGAGTAAAACTACATTTGTTTTTACTCTTGCTTGTAAAATCAGTTTAAGTTTTTCTTTATCTGATGGAAATCCGTGTAAATTTACAAGCGTCTCATGGGATAACTGAAATATAGATTACGAAAAGTGTTAAAAACTATTAGTCGCAAAAGATCAAGTATATGTCTAACATTAAAACATTGTCATATAATGGCCAACATTGTTAATAAGTGACAATGATTCATCTAATAATAAATTCAAGATATATCATAACTTTGTTTGTAGCCATGGCAACGTAGCCATATATTACGTTATCATGGCCATGTGACCGACAGACACGTTTTCATTGTGTGTGCGCGCGCACACAAACACATATGACAAATATGTAATAATTTTGAAAATGTCTACATTGACATGTTTCAGCGATGAGCTAACGTCATCAGAAATTTTTTAAAAAATCACATGAAGAAAATCTACATCAGCAAGACAAAATGTAATTCATGTTAAGCTTCAGAACGCCTGATTTTTACTTTAACTGTCATTGTAGAAATTAGATTTTTTTTATTTTCTAGTTTTTATTTATTGACTTTGAAGGCTTTCGATTTTGAAAGAATATTTTCCTGTCGTAGTTTCAGCCCAATTGCTCTTGCAGCTTTTTCGAAAGCCGAATAAAAATAAAAACTAAGCAGAAATGAGAAAAAATCTAATTTCTAACGATACAGAAAAATATCAAGTATTCAGATAGTTAAATGTGAATCACGTTTCATGTCACTAACGAAGGTGTGAAATAAAATTGTTTTCTGATGTTATGTGCTAGATGTACGGTTAGCCATTTCAACTGTAAAATGACGAGATCTTGCTGCCAATCTCTTAAATTCATAAAATCTAGGTACCATAGAAGAAAGTTCATCAGAACAATTACCATGAAAGTATTTATAGAAAAGGCACATGAAGCTACATTGCGGCGGTCGGAAAGTGACTGAAGCCGAGATGCCAGGTTAGGACCAATAACATTGCAGATTCTTCTTTGGATTTTATCAAGAATTTCTAAAAATATAACAGGAGCACCAGACCAAGGGTGACAGTAATATTCAATGCACAGATGAATGGTAGATTTGCAAAATGTGCAAAATGGATTCTGCTGAGAAAATTGTCTGGCACGACACAATGAACCAACTTTCTTAGCTGCAGACCTAGCAATTGATTCAATATAATCGTTCCACTTCATGTTAGTGGGAAACGTTAGCCCGGGAAGGTGCAATGAGTCACTCTCCTGGAGGTTAGCATCAGCCATTCTGATGGAAGGCAAAAACCTTTTATCTAAGACGATTAAAAGACATTACTTTTGTTTTGGAGGCGCTAGAACTATCAAGACAATTCTTACCCCAGTTAGTAACAGATTAAAGATCATTTTTGAGATCAGCTGCCAATTTGAACTCATCCAATCTATCAAACTTGCAGCATAAATACCGAGTCGAGAACTGATGGCATCAGGAAGGTCGTTGTTGAAAATTAGGAAGAAAGTCCAGATCCCGAGGGAAACCCGCATTAATTTTTAAAAATCTGGAAGGGTGACCATTTAAAACAACTTTCATCTCGGGATTTGATAAGTGTTGTAACCTAGAGGAAGGTTACTGAATAGACTAATCAAACGAATGTTGTAAATGAACGATAATACTTAGGACAAGAACAACACATATAAGATTCGAAAGCGGCGCATAGAAGAAGTAGTCAAATGCTAGAAGTGAATCAAGTGAATGCCAAGGAGAGGATCACAATGAATCCCAAGATATGCACTAACCACCCCACATGGTCAGATGTGGCACAAGGCCGAGTTTTATTGTGGGGTATTCCCCGTAGACCCCGTAAAAAACGAGGTCGAGTAGTTGTCTCCCGAGACGAGACTTTGCCCTTCGACATAGCCCCGTTTGGGGATCCTCTCTGTCCGGAGATAGAGAGTTTGACCAGTACACTTTGAAGTGAATTCCCAAGTGGAAGACAACACACAGTATTCACCACTGTATTTAGGAATGGGGACATCCCCATTATAACGCTATAACAATAAGAATGATTAAATCAAATAAAAAATACGCCCAGAAATATCATAACCTTTCAACTTGTGAAGGAGATCAGCATACCAAACCCTATCAAACGCCTTCGAGATAGATATCCAATCTCGAGCTTCACCATTCTTATCTGAAGATCAACAGATTATTTGGGCAATAATCATTAGCATACTTAGTGATAATCCAGTTTAGAAATGATAGCAAAAACCATGGATGAATTTATATGTATACAAATAGTAGGAACTCAGTTCTTTTTTTAAAAGCATTTCACCTCAAGTAAGGTGATAATGCCACTAGGACGTAGGGGAGTGAAAGAGAATGAGAAGACTTTAGTGAGAAGTGAGGAAAAGGACAATAAAAGAATAGGGCCCAGAAAGACAGAAGATGGCGATTGACGTTACATTTACATTTTTGAAGAGTGTAGGTGACAGGAAAACAAAAAAATCTGGAGTTGCACAAGCGAGAAGTGCGAGAAAATGAACTATTAGAATAGAACTGGCGGTTGCATCTAGCTAGTTCAGCAGTAAATCGTCGAGACCTAATTGCCAATCAAGTAGCACGCTTAAATTCATTCAGTCGAGGCATTAAGGAGAACAGCTCATTAGAACAATTTTCATGAAACTCGAAGTGTACAACACATGTGTGTTAAACCTTCTGAACCTATTTGAAATATGGGTGCTGCACCAGAGAAGTAACTGGAATACTTTTCATCAGCTCTGTTCTAGGTATCCATTGGATAATACACATTTCATACACAGCATAAACCGAAGAAATAGTACAAAGTTTGTGTCAAGAATTCACAAGCACTATGTAAAACTGACGATCCCAACTGGGAAATGATGGCGTGTGTTAGAAGTAAATGGAGAAAGATAGTGTATAGTAGATCCCGTCGCTTCGAAGGCAATGCGAATACGTTGGCTAAAACAAAGTGAACAACCAGAAATGTTGGTTAAAACGATGTAGATGTGTCATAGTTTGTCTGGCATTAGTGTTTGTTAAATGCAGGCCTTGCCAATCAACTGCGTCGCTGAGCTGACAGACCATTAATCAGTTATGAGGCATTTTTGACACCAATCATCTGGTGTGTGAGGGGTGCAGAAATTCTGCAAAAGGCCCCGACGAAAACCACAAAGAAACGACATAATCGGAACATCCTGTTTGCTATGCATGTGGAAAAGTATGTAATTGTTGAGTTACCCCACTTAATTTCCCAAAAAACGCCACTGAGTGACGCTTTATGTACCTATAAATGCACCGTAACATTTCCCATCATTCTCTTTTCCCTATTTTCCTTAGACACGCTAGCATGTAGGTCTATGTTGAAAACGCGTTTCACACTGGGTAACGCACACACAAACGCACAGACACACGTACGTACGTACGCAACTTCATTTTATTTTATTTTATCTAAGACTTCTACACACATTTTACATATTCAAACACTAACGTACATACTCCCGCAACAGATTGGTGACCACGACGCACATATTTTTTTCTTCTGGTCACAAAGAAGCACATAGGACTATAAATGTATAAAGTCATGCATCGTCTAGACACCTTTTTCAAATCGAGAGTCAGTGAAGAGCAACTTTGACCAACTTCTTTACCTATCCTACCATGCACGACCGACACTAAAAACGTTTAACAAAATTAATTTACTTTTTTTGCACCACGTGTGACCTCCCCGCAAATCTCTAATTGCCTTTGCAATTACTGCTACAGTGGTCCAGTCAGTAGGCAGACAACACACACCTCATCCCTATTGCATTTGCTTGACCCTTTCCTTCTCTCAGCCACCATTACGCTTGAATTTACCTCAACCGGCAAACATCACAAAAATTTTTTTTCTCCAAAACGAAATTACTTCATTTTCAACTTTAAACAACACTGTTTCTCCTGGGATAAATAAAGGGTGAAATAATCCCGAAGGCGACTCTCTGACCTTTTTCACTCAGAGATGTTAACACGAACAAACTAAGAAATCTGCAAGTACGATTTAATAATACACGAAAATATTTGCGTCTCCGAGAAAACTTGACAATAATATCAGATATCTTCAAATGTCCTCGCAAACATGTATTCGGCTCGCGGTAGCAATTTCACCAACATCAGCTCAACAACTTTACAGATCAAAGCTTCTATTAAAATTTTGTGCGCTAACATCATCCACTCACAGCAAACGAACAAGGGCTTCCAAACAAAATCAATTCAACGTGGAGTATTGAAAAATGACAAAATTCTAATGCAAATCGTTGATAGCTTTCCTTTTTACACTTCGACATATCTTCCGGAGTGTGCGACGATACTGACCCGCTAGAGAATGATATAGCACCCTGATGACGCAGTACTTCAGAAAAGTACATTTTCATCGACATGTTTAAACTACACTGTTCGACTTTTCTTTTCAGCTTACCCGGGACACAACAAATACACACAAACTTAACGGACATATGGGCAGAATAAAATTCTGCCCATCAGGAGGGGCATTACCCCACTTACTTTTTTAAAACAAACGCTACTAGGGGACGCATTGTGAACCTATAGATACACTGTAATATTTTCTATCACTCTCTTTTTCCTATTTTCCTTAGACACGCTAGTATGTAAGTCTATCGTGAAAACTTGTTTCCCACTGGGAAGCTCACATACAAATGAACAGACACCAACGCGACTTCATTTTCCTTTATTTTCTGTAAGACTTCTACACGCATTTTACATATACGAACAATTCATTTGTTTTTAAATGTTTTTTTTTTTTCGTTTTTTTTTTTGTTTGTTTGTTTTAGTAGTATCTTTATATTTTATTATCCGGACTCACATGCAAGTCCGCCATTTTTTGTTGTGGGATAAACATTCCAGGAGACTCGTGTTTCCCAACTCAAACACCAACGTACATAAGTTACTTCCAAAGGTCACTGCCGGTCTCATATTCAACAATAATAAATGATGTTGTTAGCTTTATAACATTAATGTATCTTATTGAAAAGCAATAACAAGCGCCGTGCTTGTTTAAGGAGTTAACGAGTAGACAGTCATCAGATAAGCTTTTATAACCTTTGTTTGTTTATTTTGTCAGGTAAAATTTGAAATATTAGAGATGGATTGAGCATCAAACCTGAATGTAAACGATTTCCCAATACGCCAGCTTAACACTGCTGAAATAGTCGTGTAAAATTAGCTTTATAACATTAATATATCTTATTTACAAACGTTTCTAAGTTTATACTATCTACATTTTTTGACTATTCATTGCCATATTCATGTCATTTCTGTTGTTGTATCCTCTGGTCTTCTTCAAGTGATTGATATTTGTAACAGAACCCTTTATTTCATCCACCGGAGTAGATTGTTCTCTTCTGGATGTCTCAGTTTTAGTTATCTCACTTTAACTGTAGCCCGGTATTGAACTCACAACTCTTTGGGTCAAATCACTGGATTTCTTCAACCAAAGCTTCTATCCACTGGGCTATGTGTTTCTAAGTTATTTATATGTATTCTTTCGCAAAGTAAAAACAAAAATTACTCCATTACCAATAACAAATTTTAATGATCCTGTTTTATCTCCTACATCGAAATACGGCTATCAGTTTTGTCAATAAAGACATAAACCCAACATCTCCTCTGTATAACTGTATACAATAAGCATTATACTGAAAACTTTTCTTATCAAGTCTAACAAAGTTTATTCATAACTAGCAGTAGAGCCCGGCGTTGCCCGGGGATATAACAGTAAGAGATAGATCAAGTATCCATCATCATAAAGACTGAAAAATAAAATTGACAAAGATTATTGTTTAAGGTTGACGGACACGCATGTCTTAATTAGTTTTTTTTTTTTTTTTTTTTACGAATTGATCAAACTCAAACAAAAACATTGTTTTCAATCGTTATGAGTCTCTACCGATTGAATAGAATTTTATTATAAATAATTGTCTTGTAAATGGAATTTTTAAAGCATTCTGAATGTTAAAAATAAAGAAAAAAGTGTGCAAGAGAATAAGAAACTCTACCTACCAAAAAAAAAAAGTGAAGTTTTGTTTTATCGGCTGAAAAAAATAGGAAATCCGCTCCCATATTTAAAGGAACCCACACACACAAACAACCCGATGTGAGTTGTCCCCCTTCCATTTTCATGATGTCTCTTAATCGTGTTTTCAAATTGATTTTGTGCAAAAACAATTATATTTTTCCCATTTTTGGCGCTGTTAGAACCACCACAAGGTAATATTATGTAGTCCTGTGAAGTTTTGTTGAAATCGGTTGAAAAATGTAGGAAATCCGATCCAATATATAAACGTTACAGACACACACACACACACAATCTGCGTTTTATAATAAGTAAGATTGAGTAAGCATAGAAACATGAACAAAGATAACCTGTTTTGCTACTTGTTAATCAATTATACATTTCTTATCTAGAGTTGAAATTTCAATATTGTTCGTCAAACTCTTAACGAACAAGATTTTAAATGAAAGAAAAAGGCAAATTAGATTATAACAAAAGTACGTTTTATAACAATGACGAAAGATAATACATATTTAAAGTGAGTGTTTGTAGACAAAAGAATCACTGTGTTAAGTTATAGTCCTCTTTTCTTTTTTTTGTCTGACAACTGGACGTTAGTTGGGCTTTTTACTTTTATTCTTACTTCTGGCTTCTTGCACATTTCTACTACCGGCATTCTTGGCCTTTACTACTTTCCAACACGCTCTTGTTCTTCATTACTTCAGGCCACCACTGATTCTTATCTTCCGGCAACTTTCGGCATTCTTAGCCCTCTACTACTTCCGAACACCATTCTTGGCTTTTTTACCTCCTGCTACCACGGACACTCACTAGCCAGCTACCACTGACCCTTACTTCCGGCATTCCTGCCCTGCATAATTTCCGACTCAACCTAACTCACCTGGTTCATCGGCTTTGACTGAGCTGCTCACTTACAGTCCCGAACATCCGGCTACATTACGGTCCTATTTCTTCCGTCATCACTTCGGCCTACTTATCGGTCCCGACTTCTAACATTACTTCAACTTAGCTCACCTGGTTTACCGGTGTTAACGGACCTGCTCGTTACAGCCCCGAACTTCCACCTACATCGCGGTCCCTACTTCTTCTCGCTTCGACCTAACTCACTTGGTCTATCGGCGTTAACGGACAAGCGCATGACAACCCCGAACTTCTGGCTACATATCGATCCCTACTTGCGGTATGCATATTGTTCCAGACTGTAATAACCTATCCCGTATACTACGGAAGGTTCTCCACCGGACTCAGCAACAACGCAACATCAGCACCAGCCATTGGATACGACCAGTTCCTTTAACACTTTCACCGGATTTACATGCTAACTTACGACTACTCTGATCTGTATATCAAATAAATATGGTATTAGAATCGTAAACATCCTCCCTCTTGTTGACCTATCAGATCTCTATGCCTTACTGGGGCGCACGGCCCATATAATATTGCGCCCCCTCCAAGGGGGTTCCACTACACACGTGACACGTTTTCTATTATATTCGTGCTTGTAGCAGCTGTTTAAACAGATCAAACCCGAAATTTAAATAATGTTTTGAATGATGGCCCTACATCAGAGTTAATCTTAATATACAATATGATTTTTATGCCTCTACTCAAAAGTGTATTTTCACGCTAACGTTTTTGTTACATTAAGTGATAGAAAACAGGACTGACTCAATGACCGGCGTTTATTAGGTATTGGATGAAAGAGGTTAGGAAGAAAAGGGACATATCATGGAGCGAGAATCACGTTCCTTAACATCGATTAGGGAGCATACATTAAACTGTAATGCAAAGTAATTGTTTAATGTATAAACAATAACGTAACATCAAAATAATGTTTTATTCGTATTATTATTATTATTATTATTAGTGTATCCATGCCTTCAAAAATGACAACAGTTGTTAGAAAGTTTTAATAGTGAAATGCATTGAAACAAACGTCTTGAAACAATGATACAAAAAAGCGGAAATAAAGAATTCAAGACTACAAATAAAGGCCAATGAAACGTTTAATTAATCCTTTCCCTTTATATTTTTAGACGTTCAATGGTAGCTATGATACATTGATTACTCTCGGTATTATATAAATCGCTTTTTGATCAATATCTTCTCATGTTAAAAATTTTATGGGTTTAATAAAACAGTGAAATGGAAATATCTGTCAGAAGAAAAAGATTAGCAAAATGGCGACGCATCACTTTCTATAAACAAAGGTATCTGAATGCCTCACATGAAAGGTTTGAAAAATCTAAGAACGAGGGAGTAAAGGAACTGATTAATTAAACGGTTTGGCCCGGGAACTAATTTTGTCTAAATTCAGATAGATATTTTATTTGTACAGATTATTAAAACGGCTAAAGGTAAGTAATCAGTAGTAATCACAGATGGGATAGGAAATATCCAAATAAATACACATTGATAATTATTATGTGGTTTGATTATTATTTTATACACATATTATATGGATTTTATACGCACTTTAAAATATCTTTTTCGACGAAAAACCAGTTTCTCGAGGCTGTCCTCGCGTCTGCTGGCTTCGGCCTGCACTTTCGCTCCTGGATTCGTCTTTTGTACAAGTCCTCGGTTGAAGTAAACAGGTTAAGGTCGAAGCCTTTTACCTTGTCTCGCCCCATTCGTCAGGATTGTTCAATTTCACCTCTGCTGTACGCTCTTGCTTTGGAGCCCTTCCTGCGCAAGTTAAAGGCGAATCCGGTCCTTTGCGGAATCTCGTTGCCTGGTGTCACCAACTCGGCCAGGTACACTGCCTATGCTGACGACGCATCTGTGTTTGGAAAGAACGACACCGAAATATATGAAATCGGTAAAAACATTGAAGGTAGGAGACGGTGGCGGGGGCCAAGATCAATCGCGATAAGTCTGTCGGCTTGCGGTTGGATGAGTGGGTGGGAGTTTCTCTCCTCGGCCCCTTTGGCTGGACGTACGGGCCCGTAAAGGTACTCGGTATCTGGTTCGGGCTCGGCCTTCAGCTGGACACTAACTGGCCGGAGGTTCGGAAGAAGGTCGAAGAAGCAGTGCGTCTGTGAACTTGAAGGAATTTTTCCTTGAAGGGGAGGGCGGGAGTGTGCATTTCGCACATCTACCCGATTCTCCTTTACCGGCTCTCTGCTCTTAAACTCTCGTCTGCCGAACGAAAAGATTTCGTTGAATACTTTTTCGATTTCCTCTGGAGAAGGAAGGATCACTTTGTACCTCACGTGGTCTGCTGCTTCTATCCTGCAGAAGACGGTCTAAGAATGACCAACGTTGAGACTCGTCAACATACGCAGCACCTGAATTTCCTCAACGGATGTGCACCGATGATGATGAGGTGGAGGGCGAATTCTGGAAGTAAGACGCTCGCCGATCTTTACCACCTCTGGAAAGTGTGCATACGGGGAAGGTGGCGGCAAACCGAACGTCTCAAGACGAATTCTCTTGTTATTAGGAGTGTCGAAATATGCTGTGCTGTCTCTTACAGGTGAAGGATCGCCTCTCTGACACCCAGGCGTTGTCTCAGAAGGTATTATATCAAGTGTTAGTGAGGGTGGAAGCCAAAGATAAACTTTAGAACGAGCTCGGCCTTACGAATGAGGAGTTTCGCCCCGTCTCGCCTTGGGTGCCCTGGTTGAAATGTCTCAATAACGAAGAGGCATCATTCACCTGGCTGGTGTTGTGAGGGGCTCTCTGAATCGGAAAGAAGCTTTACGCAGTGGGGCTAGCACTTTCGACGGAGTGCGTGCGCAGCGGTGACTGCGCCTTCTTTCACTGGAGTGTCGTTCGACCGTTGTACAGACTGACTGAAAGCTACAGGGTTCGCATCTTGGGCGGAAAGGTGCGTCTCTCTTCGTCGAAATTCGGCAAAAGTTGGGTGAGAGTTTCGCGCTTGGTGCGAGTGAGAGGTGCTGACCTGTAGTGGTTGTTGGATGTTACTTAGGAAAGAGGACTTTGAGCCTCTCATCGAACCATTAGTCATTCCAGACCCTTTTTAAGGGAAAGTAGAACTTTTCGACTTTCAGTCGTTAGACATACTCGAGACCTTTTTTTCTTTTCAAAACTAGCTAGGGTATGCAAGTGTATAGGCCCCTCCTCATGTCCCACATTTATTTTCTACTTCCCATCTCCCACCCTCTTAGGTGACAGAAGTCTTTGTTCTCTGGCGAGATCAAATATTTTCCCTGTCTGGCCTTTTCACCCAGTCAACAAGGACCTTCTGCCACATTTTCCTTTTGGTGGGTGGGTCCCAATACTAATACATATATTTTATTGTTGTTTATATATCCCATTCATTGTATATATTCATTGGTTTCGCATGAATTCCCCTCCCTGTGAACTGTGTAAATATAATTTCATCCTACGATTTTCTTTGAGTAAAAGAGATATTTTGGTGACTGTGGTGTGACAGTTAAGTGCAAATGTGGTGTTATGGTGAAAGGAAAATTGTAAGTACGAATTGGTCAATGAGAGTGACTAGCTAGTTATGAGTTAAGACTAGAGAAGGCCAGCCCCCACCCTCTTGTGGCATATTTTGTATTTTTAATGTAAATAAATATTAAGATCAAAGTGTTGTCTGAACTTTGTGCTCCAGTTCAGTGAATATGACCAGCAGCCAAAGGATTTAACTGACACCAAAAACATCAATTATCCACTTCAAGGGTGGGGGGGGGGGTAAACCAGGATGTCCCCATTGCCAATTAATTCCAAGCAGAATTTAGGAGCAGCTGTGTGAGGTAGTCACAACGAGGAGGAGAGGCTAGTCAGGAATGGCCAGCACTAGTCTCTGGGCCAGGAGAGACTCCTCAAGAGACAAGTGCCCTCACAGAATGATCTGTGGGGACAAAGGTCAATTAGTGATCTTCTAAAAGGGGCCCCAAAATACATGGGCTATGTAAAGGAGGATGAAACCTTTCACCTTTCAGCCGATTTCGACCTCGAGTAGAGGGAGTCATTGATGCTAGTGGTGGTTTTATTGAATAAAATTAAATAATAGCTAAATTCCATGTTTGTAATCAAATATAATTATATTCATTTGTTCAGCAAGTTTTTTTTACTCATCCATAAAATCTGTCCTCAAATACCAACCGCACCCTGTATATATTCATTGAATTCACATGCATTCCCCGCCCCTTGATTTGTGTAAATAAAATTTCATCCTACGATTTTGAGTAAATGAGGTATTTTGTTGACCGTGGTGTGATAGTTAAGTGCAAATGCGTTGTTATGGTGAAAGGAAAATTGTAAGTACGAATTGGTCAATGAGAGTGACTATCTAGTTCTGAGTTAAGACTAGAAAAGACCCCCCCACACACACACACTTCACTCTTGTGGTACATTTTGCATCTCAATACGAATAAATATTAAGATCATTGTGTAGTATCTGTACGCTGCCTTTTAATCTCCCCGGTGTCCCGCTGAGAGATACGCTTTGGCGTGATCCCACTTTTACACGGTTGATCCGCCCTGGGAGTTGTATTATCTCCACGACTCGGTCCTATTTAGGGATGAGATTTCCATCTGCGGATTGGAACAGCTCTGAAAATTCGCTCGGATTGTTGAAGCAGGTGGTTTCCAACTTTCGTGTTGGATTATCTCCGACGATTCATTGAAATAGGCCACTGACACAGCTTATCATCATCGATACGTTCTTGCCCGGCCCATTAATTAACTTCCCGTTGTCGACACCACCAGTCCAACTGTCGAAAACAGAATAACTGAATTTTTTCATTTAAAATATACTCTATTTTAGGAATACGTTTTCACAACATCGCCCATTGAGAAACGGAACGCTGATCTTAAAAAATTCAGTTATTCTGTTTTGATTAGTCTTACTCTTTGTTTGCAGTTCCGATGCGTGTGTGCTGGAGGATGACATTGTCGTTTATTCAGCAATTGGGGACCGGTTTGCCAGAGGTGTTTCCTTGCTTGTCAGACGTACTCTCGATGCGAAGGTGGACCTTGTGCATACCGATGCAGAGGGCCGGTTGATCGTGGCCGATATTGCCGTGAAAAGTGGTTCGTTCCGGGTCGTTGCGGTTTATGCGCCCAATGACCAGGGGAGCGGGTCTCGTTCTTTCGGCGGTTGGGGCCGTTCCTGGTGGATTCAACGCGCCTAGTTTTAATGGGGGACTGGAATGCCATCCTGGACCCCAAGTTGACAGGGGGCGGGGTGCTAGGGAGAGGAGGCGATCGCAGCCTGGTCGATCTGATCGACGATTATGGTCTCGTCGATAGATACCGGGTCGATCATCCTGAGGAAAAAATGTGGACGTGGGCTCTTAATTGGCCTTTTGACAAGGTGGTTAGCTACCTTGACAGAATGTTAGTGAGAAGAGCCGACATAGAACTACTAGATTGCCCTACGTTCCACTAGGTAGGCTATTCGGATCACAAACTCGTTTGTGCACGGGTAGCGTTAGACAATAGGCCTAGAATGGCTGGGTACTGGAAGTTCAATCTGTCTTTACTGGACAGGTGGGACTTCCAGGAGCAGATAATTAGACTAGTGCAGCGGGAGCTATTGGGGGAGGTTATCGGGAATAGATGGTGGGAACGCCTTAAATGTAGGATTAGGTCCTTCACCACTGATTTCAGCAAACGGCTCGCTCTAGATAGAGCTGAAAAGGTGAAGACGCTTAAAGCTAGTTATTCCCGGGCGGTGGCTGGTGGGGGATCCCCAGAGATAGCCTTAGCTAAGGAGGCCCTGGATCGATCGAATAGCGAGCGGTACATGGGTCAGGTAATTAGACATAAGTTAACAAGATGTCTTCCGAAGCCGTGAACTTGGGCGCAGATCTGCGCAGGGAAGAGGTCCGTCGAGGTGGCGATCGTTACATTCGTGAAGTCAAATCCCCGGAGGGGCGTACTCTTCGATCCACTGACGACATGTGCGGAGCGTTTCGGCGCCATTTCGAGAACCGGTTTACCAAGGAGCCTGGTCTCCGTGAGGAGGAGTTTCGCAGCTATTTGGCTGACTTTCCTCGGCTTTCGCCGACTGAAGCGGCTAGCTGCGAGGGAGAGATTACCGAGGGCGAGGTCTACGCGGTTATGAAGAAGGTTGGCAGAGGCAAGTCGCCCGGTCTGGATGGTTTGCCCTATGAATTGTACTTGAGGCTGTCGCACATCTTTGTTCCAATTTTAACTGCAGTGTTCAACAACTGGTTTCGGTCGGGGTCCATCTCCAACCGGATCACCAGGGGTGTGATCATCACTTGAAAAAGGACAAAGGTGGTGGGGGGAACCTAGATGATTACAGGCCCATAACTCTGCTAAACATAGAGTTAAAGATTATGGCCAAGATCCTGCAGGAGCGTTTGCAGTCAGTTGCCGAGTCTCTGTTGGGACCTGAGCAGACTTGTTCTGTGAGGGGCCGAACAATTCAGAGCAACCTGCATCTGATCCGCACGATCATAGAGGGTGCAAAAGACGACGAAGAAGCCGCGCTGATCAATTTGGATCAGTCCGAGGCATTTGATAGGGTTGACCATCGCTACTTTGCTGCTGTCCTGCAGGCCGCTGGATTCGCACCCAACTTCTGCCGCTGGATTAACCTCCTGTATCGCTCCCCCAGTGCGGTGGTACAGGTGAACGGAAGGTTGTCAGACGCGTTCGTGCTGTCTAGGTCGGTTCGTCAGGGTTGTCCGCTGTCGCCTCTCCTTTATGCTTTGGCGTTGGAGCCTCTCCTTCGCCGGCTGAAGGACGAGACCGGCAGTCCGTCCCTACGTGGAATTGCCGTTCCTGGAGGGTCTCGAGCCAGGGTTTCCGCGTACGCCGATGACGTATCTGCTTTCGTGTCGTCCCGCAACGACATTGAGGCGGTACAGAAGGCGCTTGATCAGTACGAGAAGGTGACAGGGCCAAAATAAACCGCGACAAGTCGTCCGGCTTGCGGTTAGGTGCCTGGAAGGGGTCGCTCTTCCGGGCCGCTTCCGGTTGGACAGACGGTCCTGTCCGCATTCTTGGAGTGTGGTTTGGGCCTGACCTCCAGCTGGAGAAGAATTGGTCTGAAGTACGAGCAAAAGTCGATTCCGCCGGTCAGACTTGGAATCGACGGAAGTTGTCCGTGAAGGGCAGGGCGGAGGCGTGTGCTACATACATTTTCCCCCTGATTCTTTATTGATTGTCCGTACTTCCTCTCTGTAAGACCCACAAGAAGGCGCTCGAGCGCTCGCTATTCTCCATTTTATGGAGGGGACGCGGGAATCGGGTCGACAGACGAGTCTGCACTAAACGTCCGTGTCATGGGGGCTGGGAATGCCGCACCTGCCGAGTCACATCCGTGCCTCTAGGTTGGCTTTCCTACGCCGCGCATTGACTGGAGGAGATCCGATTCTGGAGGGGATTGTTGGGACGCGTTCCTGGCCTTAACATCAGTCCCCCATCTCGTGGGTTGAGCGCGGTCGTAAACCCGGGATCAATCGGTTTTCCTTCGCGAGTGTCGGTCGGCCTTGAGGGCCGTTCCCGGTCCAGTGACCTTTTCTCGGCCTAGGAAGGTCTTCTATCGTGAATTAGTGGAGAGGCCCGCGAAGGATCCCCTACGAGATATGCTCGGCATGTCGGAGGAGGAGTTTCGCTCCTACTGGTCTTGGGCGCCAGCGGCGGATTACCTCAGTAACCCTGAGTTTTCGCTTAGCTGGCGATTGGCTCGGAATCGGCTGCCTCTCAACGACAAGGCTTTCATATGGGGCTTGGCGGATTTGCCAGACTGTGAACGGTGTGGCCTTGGCTTAGAAGAAAACGGCTGCGCATGCCTTCTACCATTGCCCCAGGTCCGCCCCTTATGGGACCATGTCGGCGAGCTGACGGCTCGTCTCGCTCCCTGAACAGCTTGTGTCCATTGATCGCGCATACGCGTGTGACAATGTGTCGCCCCGTATTCCGGGATGAAACGGATGGTGTTTCTGACGCTGATAGCCACGGCTCGAATGGTGATTTGGACGACGCGAAAGGAGGAAGTCTTGCGAGGCAATCGTCTTTCTCATTCGGATCTAATTCGATTCTTTGAGCATCAGCTCAAGATGATGATTAGATCGGATAGAAAACGATTGCATTCGACAGTCTTTAGCGAAAGGTTGGGTAAAAGAAGCAAGCTTGCTTCGTGTGAACGGGGCTAGCCTTGATTTTCTCTTCTAGGTCAACCTATTGAACATCGGGGTGGCTTCCTGTGGACCCCTCCCCTTGGTTAGGTTAGACAAGCTTCAGTGTACCTAGTTAATGTGAGTAAGTGTTGTTCCTGGCCTGCATCCCGGTCGTTCTTTGGTTATGGTCCAAGTCAAGATTCCCAACCTCCCCAGTTTGTTTTGACCCCCCCCGCTTTCATCTCGACTGGGTCAGTTTTATATTTTCCCATTCCAGCCTAATATTTTATAGTTTTTCCCACTCCCTTAGCGAGAGCGTCTTTTGATTTTGTCCCCTGGGCAGAATACAGCGGTCTCTCTGTTTTATGGGTTGGACAGTCCCTACTAACATCAATTATGTTTCGTTTGTATTTGTGTTTATTTTAAGTTTATTATTGGGTTCATTTTCCTCCCTCTCATTTTATCATTATTAGAATTGTATATATATATCATCATTAAAATTTTTATGGCATGGGGCGCGATTTTGTTAGGTCTCCCTTGAGAGCACGTGGTATTATGGTGGTTGAAGGATTGTTTGGTGATGGACGAGTTCTTTTGGTGAATGGGTAAAATGTAATGTACGCATGGGTCGCGAATCTGATTAGCTAGGTATAAGATAGTTAGTGTTGACCAGCCTCTACCCCCCCCTTTATTGGCCTCGTGCCACAATTTGTACTTTTTGTACGAATAAATATCAGTCTTACTCTTATGTCTATCGTCTTTTCATGTTGACTTGAATATCGTCTAATGTTAATTATGTTTTAATAACTATGTCCTGAAGAAGGTCTACTAGACCGAAACGTCTGACGTCGACATTGAAACAACATTAAAACAGCATATTTGCATATTCGGATTTTTGTTTTTCCATATATTTTTCTTCATATATATATATATATATATATATATATGGTGATTGAAAGGTAACACCCCATTTTAAATTACTTATAATTTATTTATTAGCAATAATTTTTATAAGAAATAATTATGAGAGGAAAGCATTTAGCATGAGGTTTTATTTAAAATTCGATATGGGTACCATATTTTGCTACCAGCATCACGAGTCGTCCAGGATTCGCGTCAACTGATTTCACCGGAAACTCTTGTGGTATGGAAGACATAACCTCTTGTATTCGCCTTTCAAGTTCTTCCAAAGTCTTGGTTTGGTTTAGAAGACTTGCTCCTTTAACCAACCCCAAAGAAAAAAAGTCACAGGGTGTTAAATCAGGACTCCTGGTTGGCCAATCACACATAAAATAGGGAGTTATTTTTCAGTCAACCTGTATATGTAGGTACCCCCAAAGAATCTCTAAAAAATGAGCATACATGATGAAAAATGCAACAAACTTAATAAAAACATTGTTATCGTAAAAACCTTTGAGTTATTATTAAGAGATAAGACCAAAAGATTTTTTGATTATTAAATTATAAATTTTAATTTTTGTTTTTCTTGCGTCAACCGGTGACCGAAAATGCTATGGGAAATTTTAGCGTCATTTTGCGATGATTTGGAAATTCTTGCAAAAATAAAGTAATTATCGAATTTTAAACTTTTGAACTTTGTTAGAATTACCACGTATCGTGTCGTCTTTTTCTTGCTTGGATTTTCTGCGGCCAGTCTCATATAATATATCTTTCCACCCTAAGGCCAGTGGAACAATGGTTACTCATTGTCTTCTCCAATGTTTGAAATTCAAAGATTTCGTTCTCCTAGACTAGTTGCCACCTAAGGCTAGCGAACCCACTCTATACTGCTATTTAACCCATGGCTGGAGGAAGAAGAAATATATGCATGCCTTTCTCCATGGTAATTTTTGTGAAAGTGAATGCAACAGACTAACCCGGAATTTGATCACAAGCTCTTTGATTTTACTTTCTGTGTTGATATCCGTTATACTACCCGCCCATCCTTTTCTTTTTTCTCTTGTTAAATTATTTGCATCACTTTTTATGGATAACTGTGGTTGGGTGTTAGATTGTTAATTGTGTAATATGTATTTTTGGATTTTTATTCGCAGTTAGTGGTACCCAGAAAATGTCACTGTAAATTTTCAGTCAGTTATGTGTCATGCGTGATACACGCTTAGGCAACCATGTATCTTTCGATACATGACTAACGAGGCAGATTTTTTTTCCCGCAGTAGGTTGCCATTTCTTTCTGCGGTAGACCCGGTCTCTCCTGCTATTTACCCATAGCTGGGGGGAGAAGAAGAGGATTCATACCTTTCCCAAGGGTATTAGCACGTAGGTGAATGTAATGGATTCGACAGGAATTGGATGAAAACTATGGAAACACTTAAACAACATCCAATCACACACACACATATATATACATACACTTTGAAAATTATAGATAGATATAGATAATATTATTGTAATAATTTAAACTATTTACTTTTATTAATGTTTTTATTTATGAAAGATATATATCCAAGAGCAGATAGTAAATAGTAAAACTTTGCTGAGAGTTTTAATGGACTTGTGGGGTTCAGCGTACCCGGATTAAAGGAGAATTTAATACGGGATACCCTGCCCACAAAATACAACGCAAATTTCAAGAAGAAACAACACGATAAGGAACGTTTATAAAAAAATAGAACATTGTATATTTATTATCTTGTGAATAGGGTAAAAAGATTAATGTTTTTAGTTCGTTTAAGCAAAATTGTGATTTTGATAAAATGTCTGTGTTCGTTGTCTTTTAACAGAATAATGTCTGTTTTTGTTTTGTATAGTTGTAAAATGAAAAAGGGCGAGCAATTTAAGTAAAAAAAAAGTGTGAATGTGGAATAAAGATAAAAGGAAAATGTACTTATGAATTGTTTTGAAGCCAGTTGTAAATTTGTTGTTGTTGTTGTTCCTTCCTACTCCACTTTTCGGGTTGAGTCAGTGATGGAATTTACCGTCAATCTTCTGTGATCTTTTGCGCCCTTCTCTGACTGACTGACTGACTGGCGACTGACTTGAAAACTCTGTATTTATTGTTGACTTTTTTTTTTTCACTGGCTCGTTAACTTTTTTTTTTTGGTTTAGCAAATCGCCTCCTTTCATTGGTCAGAAAATTAATTTCACACCTTATTGTGAAATCTGTTTTTGGTCGTTTTGATCCGATTTTGCGGGTGTGCAAATCTACTTTGTGTTTTTTTAGTCATTTGCTGGAATATAGGATTTGTATCCTATAACCCCCCCTCCAGATTGATAAATATTGAAAATATTTTTCAATATCTAATATATGTTTTAAAATGAGTAGGCCAGTGTACCCGTCTATCCGATCTTGTGGTAATGTTTTTAGGTGTGTTTGGAGGTGTAGAAAATGTTTCACTTACGTTAGTATTTGTCGTGGCTGTAGAATGTTCTGACGTACTTTCCTTTGTAGGTAAATCCAAGTATGCTGGTTTTTGAAAATGCCCAGAAGGGGACTTAATATGTTTGTTTACTTTGCTTTTTTGGCACTTTAAACAAGTTTGAATCCAGCTTTTTATGTCAGTATTCATGTTTGGCCAGACAAAACGACTGCTAATCAACTTGTCAGTTGCTCGGTGTCCGGGATGTGAGAGATTGTGAAAATTCAGAAATATCTTTTTTCTCAATGAAGGTGGAATATATGGTGTTGAATAACCAGTCCCAACGTCACAGAGTAGTATTTTTGTTCCAAATGGGACGGGGTGTTCCTTCAATTGTAAAGAAGTGTCCTCTTTTATTTTGTATAATGTGCTATCTTCCTTTTGTTCATCTGCAATGAGGTCGAAGGTAAGGGTTTCAGAATCGATGGATTGTATCGTGGAGCGCGAGAGTGTATCTGCCACGATATTGTCTGAACCTTTAATATAGCGGATATCCGATGTAAATTGGGATATGTAGTCCAGTTGTCGGGTATCTCTGGGGTGTATTTATCTATGTTCACATGTAAAGCGTAAGTGAGGGGTTTGTGGTCTGTGAAAACAGTAAAGTTTCGTCCCTCGAGCAGATGTCGAAAATGCCTTATTGCTAAGCAAATAGCTAGTAACTCTCTCGAGAAGGTACTGTACTTCTGCTGTGCTTTGTTTAATTTGACCGAAAAAAAAGGAGATTGGCTTTTCTGAACCATTTAGCTTCTGATGTAGAACTGCTCCAATTGAATCTCCTGAGGCGTCAGTTGTCAATGTAAGTGTTGAGTTAGCATCGTCACTGATGTAAGAGAGCTTGGTAAAATCTGCTAACGCTTTTTAGCATTTTGAAATGCAGCTAACGCTTCTCCGTCAAACAGTATTTTGCATTTTCTTCTTCTGTTTTTGCAGCAAGTTTGTGAGTGGGGTCAAAATTCTGGAACAACCTGGAATAAATCTACGGTAGTAATTTATTAAACCGCAGTGCTTAATTGACGCAGTGATGTCGGTTGCTGAAAGTTTTGTATTGCTGCTACTTTCTCTGGGACAGGTGTGATTCCGTTTTTGTCGATCACATGGCCCAAGAAATTTAACTTTGAAACAGCAAAATCGCATTTGTGGACATTTATCTTTAAGCCAAAATGTGCCAGTCACTCGAAGACTTGTTGAATATGGTATAGGTGTTCTTTTCCATCACGACTAGCGATAAGCACGTCATCGATATATGCAAAGGTAAAAGGCAATCCTTTCAAAACTTCATCAATGAGTCTTTGAAAGGTTTGGGCGGCATTACGTAACCCAAATGGCATCCTGGTGAATTCATAGAGTCCAAAAGGAGTGGTAATTGCAGTTTTCTTTATATCTTCTTCTGCTACTGGAATTTGGTAGTACGCCTTAACCAAATCCAATTTTGTAAAAACTGTGGTTCCTTGCAAACCTATGGCGAAATCATGTAAGTGCGGTATAGGATATCTATCAGGAACAGTTTTTGCATTGAGATTCCTAAAATCCCCACAAGGTCGCCATGCGCCAGCTTCTGGTTTCGGAACCATATGTAGCGGAGAGGAGTATGGGCGATTTGAAGGACGTATGATGCCTAACTGCAACATGTGTTGAAATTCGTCTTTTGCTATTTTATATTTGTCCGGATGTAATCTGCGTGGTGATGTGTGTGTAGGTGGTCCAGCTGTGGTGATATAATGTTTAGCAGTGTGACGGATTTCATCTGTATGTGTTAAAGGCGTGGTTAGTGTAGGAAATTTTTATCAATTCATGTAGGCCATTAGCCGTTGGTATTGCTGAACTAATTCCTGTTGACTTGTAGATTGAGGTGATTCCCTTTGTTCTTAGGTTTGTGTTACTGTCAATGAGAGTGTGTAGCCATATTCACTGATAAATCGAAATGGGATAGGAAATCTGCACCTAGGATAGGTGTTTTCACATTTGCTTGTGTGAAAATCCATGGAAAAGATCTTCTTAGACCCAAATCGAGCGTTAGTGATATCTCACCGTATGTTTCTATCTTTTGATCCATTTGCTGCTTTGTAATGTGTATGTGGAGAATGTAGGCTTTTTGTTTCGTATTTGGTGGAATAACACTGATCTGAGCGCCGGTGTCGACTAAAAATAAATATCCGTTACTTCTGTCCCGGATGTAAAATAGACGACTCTCTTGTTTTAATCCAGCAGCTAATGTCGTCTTTACTTGCTGCTGGCATAGTCGTTTCCCTGGTGTTGTGTAGAAATGTGAGAAGTTTTTGAATTGAAATTGCATGGTTCAGTGCACTTCCTTGCATTTCTTCCAAATTTATAATGATACCAACAGGTATCGTGTGTAACTTGATCTCTGGATAAAGAGTTCGATCTACTTCGACGTCTGTGTGGTGAGTAGGATCTATTTCTAAATGTTGGACGAGAACGCTGAGATTTCTGTGCTTGTATCAGATTCTGTACTTGTAAACTGAGATTCGCCATTTGCGACAATTCAGATGACTTGTCTGGTAATGTTGCTGTATCTGTTGGTGCATGTGATGTGGCATATACATTTTTTGTCTTGGTTGTTGTCATGTATTTTGTCTGCTATTTCTGCTATTTTCTCCATCTGTAAATCATCGGGGAGTGATGCGAGTATCTGTGTTGTATGTGTTTGTAGTTTATCCATCCACAGTTTCTTTAACACCACTTCGCGCATGGTGTTGTCTCCTAATAAGGATCGCATTTTTCTTAAAAGCTGTGAAGGTTTCATATATCCCTGGTTCACATTATTGAATAAGTCGTGTAACCTTCTTTCCTCCGATTTACCGACACGTCTAATAATTGCAGCTTTCAAGGTCATATGGTTTTTCTTCCGGCATGTCATTAAGTAGATCCACTACCTCGGATGCTACATCTGCGGGAAGTTTTTCGACAACGTAGGCATATTTTGAACTTTGCGATGTAATTTTCTTTGCGTTGAAAATTGCATTTAACTGTGCAAACCAAATTTGTACGTTAGTTGGGTTGTAAGTTGGTAAGTTAATTGTTATAGCGGCTTCCATAGGTTCCGTAGTGTGTATCCATTTTCTATGTGTCTTGATGATTATGGTTATATATTAAAAAATGTGTTGCTTATTTTTGTTGAAGTTTTTCTTTCAGTTGGAAATTTGCGAGTTCATTTCACGTCGATTGGTCACCACTTGTGGGGTTCAGCGTACCCGGATTAAAGGAGAATTTAATACGGGATACCCTGCCCACAAAATACAACGCAAATTTCAAGAAGAAACAACACGATAAGGAACGTTTATAAAAAAATAGAACATTGTATATTTATTATCTTGTGAATAGGGTAAAAAAGATTAATGCTTTAGTTCGTTTAAGCAAAATTGTGATTTTGATAAAAATGTCTGTGTTCGTTGTCTTTTAACAGAATAATGTCTGTTTCTTTTGTTTTGTATAGTTGTAAAATGAAAAAGGGGCGAGCAATTTAAGTAAAAAAAAAAGAGTGTGAATGTGGAATAAAGATAAAAGGAAAATGTACTTATGAATTGTTTTGAAGCCAGTTGTAAATTTGTTGTTGTTGTTGTTCCTTCCTACTCCACTTTTCGGGTTGAGTCAGTGATGGAATTTACCGTCAATCTTCTGTGATCTTTTGCGCCCTTCTCTGACTGACTGACTGACTGGCGACTGACTTGAAAACTCTGTATTTATTGTTGACTTTTTTTTTCACACTGGCTCGTTAACTTTTTTTTGGTTTAGCAAATCGCCTCCTTTCATTGGTCAGAAAATTAATTTCACACCTTATTGTGAAATCTGTTTTTGGTCGTTTTGATCCGATTTTGCGGGTGTGCAAATCTACTTTGTGTTTTTTTAGTCATTTGCTGGAATATAGGATTTGTATCCTATAGACTGGAAGTAGGTTAGAGCCATTGTCGCCAACAATTTGGACTCAAAACCAGCACTGAAGAATTATCTATCAAACAAAAAAATTTAATCGAAATCGGATGAAAACTGCGGAATTCGAACCCGGCTCTCCGATTCCACAATCCGAGCCGCTATCCATTATTCTACCATTACAGCGGATAAAAATCTCCAACTTTCTATGGCAAACGATCTTTTTTTCTTGTAAACAGAACTATTGAAAATATAAATTTCTTGGGACAACAAAGATGAGTTGACATTAGTCCGACTGTAAATAATTTAAATAAGCAAATATTTTTACTTTATTTTGTTGAAGATCGTGACTGAATACAAAAGACACATTTGATGCTGCTTAGTCTTTATATTTTTTTTGTGGTGGTTGTGGTGGTGGTGGTGGCGGGGGAGTGCATTGGCAGTGAATAAAGGAAGTTTATGGTTAATGATGCAGTAGATACAAAAATGTATCCGGAATGGTTAGTAAAGTTTCCAGATGGAGCTTGTGAGTGCTTTGAAAGATTCTAGAATCTGAAAACGTGAATTAGAAGAGAGTTTCAAAGACGACACCGCACAAACACGCGAGAACTTAGAGAAAAAAATCGAGGTGACTGAGTCAAGAACGTCATTTATAAGCCTTGTGAAAAATTCTGAAACGATGAAAATGAGTCAACATGAACTTAGAAAAAGGAACATTGGTCAACGTTTAAACGTCTTTCTCTGTTTGCTCAACGAAGAAAAAGCTTAGTGTAGATAGAATAGTTACTCGTGTTGGAAAATGAATTTATTTATTATGAGAAACGAAAAATAAGGAAGTTTAGGCTAGATCCAGGATAGTCGTCAACATTTTAGTCTAAATAGAATCTACTGGAAGATTTTGGAATTCCAAGGAATTTCTTTATTTTGCTGCTTATAAAACGGATTTTTTTTCCTATAAAATATGACCAAAAACTACCTTAAAACCTATAAATCGAAGGTCGGTGACGGAAGTTATAAGTTTGGGGTATGGGTAAGCGTCAGCTCCCCAGTTACATTTATAGGATATAAACGCCTATATTTTACAAATCAGTAGATACGAAAAAAATTACAATTCTATACAAAACACGGCTCCAAAATTAAATAAGTGATTTCTTGAACCTGATTGGATAGGACAAGTCACAAGATACGCTCTCTACGACGTCCGCGCAGTTGAACTCCAAATGACCTTGAAATAGGTCAGGGCTTGGTTACTGAGTACGTTCCCGCGCAAAACTCAGATAAGATTCGTGAGCCGACACGAGTTGTCAAATAGCGATAAAAACGGCTTGTCAGCGACAGTCAGTCAGTGAACAGGCCTAGCTACAACACATGTTACCATGACAATGGGCCAGTCAGCGGTGATCTTTCTACATACGAAGCCGCGATGAAAGTATGTTCTAGATTCCCTTCTCTTTGTTCACTGCGTTTTGAAACGACTGCTATAGCGCACAACCAGTCAACAGCCACATACATGTTTCGTTGACGTGTGCTTCAGACACACACGTACACACAACTCTCATATTGACGTACACATCATTTCGGACTTTGTAGTCTCACTTGCAACAAAATAACTTCGAACGTTCCAAACTCACAACGAAATAATTTCGAACTTTGCAGACTCACTTGCAACAAATAACTTTAAACACTCAAACTATTGGTCCCTTTATGGCCACAACAAAAACAAGTGAATTCTAATATGTAAATATATGTATCTACTGCATAAATGTTATTGTCTTATTTAAAATTGGTCTTCCTTTTCTACGAAGATCATTTCTTCGCGTTGTTTATAATTTTGTATTGTAATTTGTGGACATGACACTCGGATTTTATTTATCCACCTAAAATCTAGTTGGACTGACCCCACACGTCTGTTCTAAGCCCTTGAATGTAAAACAAGTTTAGTGATTCAAAATTAAATTAACGTTTTCAGAGAAGCTATTTATGCAGTTGGGATATTGACAGGAAATAAAATTCCTGCTACAGCAGCATCTTCCTTCCTTATTTCTTAAACTAATTTCTTAACCTGCACACAAATCAGACATAACCTTATTTCTGTATCCAAATTTACATGTATCTAATTTAAAATTAGTACGTCATCCTGGCTTGTAATGAAATCCTCACTAATCGTGAGGATTTTAGGCTGCAATGAGGTTAAGTTTCAGTGGTATTAAGCTCTCTAACTTCTCTTCTAATTATTACATTTTAAATAGTTACTATGAATTTGATACTTCTCGGTCTGGGAAGAATTTGCCATAATTAGCCAAATTTTCATACTGAAATTCGTTATTCAGTGCGTAAAATTGGGGATAGTATAGGTTATGAAATACAAGGAAAACAATTTTTCCGATTTCTTCCTTCAAAATTTGAGGGCGTCTAATGCATCAGAACGTCTTATAAGCAACGAAGTACAGTAAGTATTGAAGCATAGATAAATTGTCACTGTACAACGCTACACCGAACAAATGATTCGTATGAATGACACATAGGAAGATAAAATCTTTTTTTCTGAATTCGTCTGAAATTTTCCTGCTTGACAAAATCTGACGTCATTGTGTAAATGCATCAAACAAAACTGAGATGTTTATGTTATTCTGTTTGAAGTTTGGTCTCCAAACGTGTTACATTCAGATTATCGAATGTTTCTCTCCGTGCAGCATTTCTTCTCAGATCAGTGGTTCCAATAAGTGAAATATCTTTTGTGGGACTGGTGAATATTACTCCTCTTGGTTCAAATACAAGTGAGAATGATTGCAAAAATGTCCTTCTCCCCGAATTTATAAACAAAACACACGGATGAATGCTGGAATTTCTTCCTATTCAATGAAATAGGCTACTTCTTGGTCTTATCTGACTCATTTATGTTCTTTCTTGAAGCTAGAACGCTGCAATCATTTGTTTGTATCCCCTATTGTATGTTAAGGAGCATATCATTCAGGCAGAGAAATGATTGACCGTACCAGTCATATAAAGTCCATTGCTGCCGTTGCTGAAAGGACTGGTCGTGTCTGGCGTATAAAGGCAGTCATCTGGGAGAATGGATTCAACCACCCGCACGAGAAAACGGTGACCTGGGATTACAAAAAGTTGCTAATATTATTATTACTGTTGAAGAAGAAAACAGAATAATCTTCTAAATTTGTTATACGAATGTCTTTTCTAAATATAAGAGTTTTATCTAATATACAAATGACTTTTATAAACTTATGAGTTCATCTCATTCGAATGCCCTTTCTAAACCTGCGAAATTTTATCTCATATTTGAGAATGCCTGTTCCAAAAATCTGAATATTTGTCACAAGAACCCAGAAAAGCATCTTTGCTTGAGGTAGGTTAATCTTTTCTCACTCACACAAAACTTCGACTTTCAGCCTATGAGCCTTCGCCATTTTAAATTGTGAACTTTTGGAAGTGAATTTTTTTGTTTGATAAGAATTTGATTTACATGAACTGTTACTCTACAAGAAAGTTTTTTAAAATCCATTTGCTGTTAACGAAAAACATTTCTTTCAAGTGAACTGTTATTTTCTAAGAAAAAATAAATTTGCATTGCAAAGAACTGTTAGTTAACATTCTATGATGGTTTATGGCGGACAAGGGAAATTTTGTACAATTTCTATATCGCAAAAATACTTTGTCTCTTTAATAAATGTTTTTTTCTTTGCAAATTTCACTTTGAGTAATAGTCTTGTCTTTTTTGTTAGGGATTTTAAAATTACTTGTAAACGGAAAAAAAAGAAATTTGAAATCCTCCCATTCACTCTTTCTTTTTATATCAGGAATCAATAACTCTCTAATTCATAAAGAGCTAAACTGCATAGTCGAGAAGTGCATACGTACAAATCTCTCAGACAATTGATAGGTTTGATACTGAGTGACTTACATTAGTTTTAATTTAAATAAATGTCACAGCCAATAGTTAGCATGGGTTCGAGAAAAAATTTTAGAATTCATCATTTTAATGAGAATGAAATGAAAAACGAAAATATAATGACCATTAGGAACCGGTATATCGAAAAAAAAGTATGTAGTTTAAGAACTGTTCTAGTTAAGTAGCGAATGTTATAGAAAGTGGTAGCAAAGATGATAGACTTGGGAAATTAAAAAAAAACAAAACTCTACTTTATCATACAATAAATAAATTAAAACAAAAAAATACTTCAAAATTAGATATACAGTGTAACCCGGATGTAAGAGAGTTGTCGGGACCAGAGAAGAAGTCTCTTATATCCGGGTTTCTCTTATATCCGGGTTTGGTCTATTTTATATACATTAACAGTAACACAGGCTCTAATTTGGAAGCAGAGAGAATCTCTCTTATATCCGGGTTACACTGTAATAAAATCTGAAAGTCGTTCATTTTTTTTTTTAATAGGCTTCGTTCTTTCATTTGAAAAAAAAAGTAATTAAATTAATTAATTAGTAACCGAGAAAACTATCGAAAAACAGTGCTAAAGCAGTCATTCTGGGGGCAAGATGTGGTAGTAATATATTTGTGTGTGTATGTAAACCATTTACTTTTTATTTGCATTATGTGTAGTATTGATGTTGTTGATGTGTATTGATTGCTGCTGCTATTCGTTGGCACTCGTCTTGGAAATTCGCGTAGCGACAGCAACAAGAAGCGACTCCTAGTATGTGAATGTACTCCTAAACTCCTCTCATTTCTTCAGTATCGGCCACTTCTTTTTCCTCAACAGCTTTTCAATATTCTCTCTTCCTCTAAATCTAGACTGACGTCAGTTTATGGTCTTACAAGCGAGCAAATCGACCAACCAAACCCCCGTATTTTTAGTAACAAGGCTAAGTTTTGGTTTAACTTAAGAATTCACCATTTGAAAGGGTCGCGCACCTAACGGAGAAAAAGGTTACATTTCTGAGATTTACATTATAATTTTTTAAAAGGATTTATCTTTTATTTGTTCTTTTACTGAAAAAGAAAAGGAAAAAAAGGGGCCAACTTAAAAACAAAACAAAAAAAAACACTCATTAACAAAACCAGAGCATCATTGATAAAAAAAAAAAAAATAAATAAATAAAAAAAAATATAAAGTCGAACTTGGAAAAACCTTTTCCGAAAATAAAAGAAAAGGTAAGTTGCTGAAATTGGTGGCTTTATTTTATTTCATTTTATTTTTAGGAGAAAAGCCCTTTAGACTTTCTTTCCAACTAGTAGTGTTTTTCTTTTCTTATTTCTCTTTACTTTAAATAAACCAGTGTTCCTCCATTTTTCAGTTAAAACTTTTTTTAACCTATACTTTTTTTTAGTTATATAAAAAAAAAAATGAATTTATTTTTATATTGTAAGTTCTTCATGAAAAAAAAACATATTTTAAGCAGAAGGAAAATAATTCTTGAAAGAGATTAAAAAAAAAAAAAAAAAAAAAAGAATCCCAAATTTTTAGTGATTTTTTTTTTCTTTTTCATACACACTTTTTTGCGTATATACACAAAAAAACAATAGTTTTCTTATTTAAAGTGCTTGGAAAGTTGAATATAACAACACACTGTGACTTACTGATGCTACACATCACAGTACAGTACACAGTGTTACATATGAGACAGGTGTATATTGTAATGTAGAGATAATTTTTATACGTGCGTGTTTCAGTTTCACTGTTTACTTATATTTACTCAGCTCTAATTAATATACAGTATACACGTAGAGATACTTTAGAAAATTTAGGTAAATTAAAATTCCCTGTCAGATGCTTCAATTTGTATTTAGTTTGTAGATTTCCATGTAGAGAGGGCTACAAATACAAAAGCAAATTTCGTTTATATTTTATTTCCGATATTTTAATTTGAATTAAGTCTGGGGTTTAGATTTTTCTTGTTTATTTATTTTTCAAAAATATCTTTTATACTGCATATATTTTCCATTTTTCTCATATCAGAAATCAAAGGTCTTTCTTTACACACACAAACACACACACTTGAGAGCTGTGGAATTTTAGCTTGTTTCATATTGAGAGTAAATAAAAATACAAAAAAAGGTTTTGTTTTTGATATATAGAAAAAATTTCTAAGAAAACAAATCGGAAAAACAACGTGAAAAAAAAAGGTGAAAAATATTAGAAACCGATATTTATTTTGCTAATACAATTTCATATGAGAAGGTGACCCTCTTTCTTTTCAACCGAACATCAGGATATCTTTTTAATTTAAAATATCATCTGATCTTCATTTAGAATTGTTGCCCCTTTTTTTTACCGATTTTGATTTTTTTTTCGTATAAAACGTACTGAAAAATAACAAATAATATTTCTTATAAATTTTAAGACTAAATTTCTTGTCTTACGTAATAATTTTATTTTTAAATTTATCTCCCTACTTTATTTTGCTTTTTCGCAAAATATTTACAATTTGTTTGTAAGCAGAATTCGTCAATTTCTTTTGTAATGGTTTCCACTTTAATCCGATGTTTGTTTGGGTTTTTTTTTTTGCCATTTTTAGTCTAAATCCAAAACTACAAAAAAAATTAATAAAAGCTCTGTTTATTATTGAGTTTTCCGAGAGAAAACTCAACTAAGTCAATATCAATGACGAATTTTTAAAGCGTAAAATCCGAAAAAAAAAAAAATATAACAGTCGCAATGCAGACCAAAACAATTTAACTCTCTTTAGGTGAAATGACTACTACTTTGTCGTAATCCGTACTGGATAGGGTAGAGTTTTTGCAGCCAGACCCCTAAATTGAATTTTAATTTTCGTTAAGAAAATGTTAGATTATTTTTTTGTTTTTTTTCTACAGCATAAAATAATAATAATAATAGCCATAATGATGGTGCTGTCAAATGTTTTTAAAAAAGTCTGCAAATTTTTATTAATTTTTCATCGGTTTGGTCTTTAGACAACTTATTTCAAACAACCACACTTTTTAAAACTTAACAATATGACTAATTTTTGACTAATAGAATTACTACTTATTTTGATGTTCTCGAGGGACGAGGAGACATTATTTTTTCAGTCTGCTTACGAAAAACTAGTCATGAGTAAAAAAAATTAATTTGTTTTGTGTGTATTTTTTGTTTATAAAAAAGATAGTCAAATTTGCGCTGACCTGTTTGTTTTTGTCAGTTTTTTTTTTTTTTTTTTTTTTTTTTTTTGAAATAAAATTTAAAAAAATACTATTCCTGTCGAAAATTTAAAAAAAATCCATTTGCAATCATAGAAAAATAAAAGTTTTAAAAAAACATTAAAAAGCTACTTCTGCTTGTCTACAGATCAATTTATGATACACTTGTTAAACATGTTCACTACGCAATAAAATTTTATAAATGCTCACTTTCTTAAAAAGAAGAATTTCATAATTCCTTTCGTTGTTAAATTTTTGTGAAAAAAAGTTATTTTTTTCATTTATTCTCAACGATGCTATCGGTCGGTGTTCGAGCCTCTGTCAAAGCCAGAATTTGAAACGATGATGATTTTTTAAGTCACTTAGATTGGCAAAACACAATTTTCTTACCCACCTAATTCCTTTCGACATCAAATCGTACTAACTAGCTTTCTTTGTGGGATAAAAAAAATTGAGCTCTAATTCTTAAGATAATGTCCTAATTTGGTTTACAAATGTTCTTAAAGTTCCCCAATTCGAACACTGCCTGAGAACCGATCAAAATTCCTTTTCCTCGCCTCTTCATGAAATATGGCTAAAAATCAATTGAGATAGTTTTTGTGACCATTCCTTTCTGTACGGGTGAGTTCAATTCTTACCGAGAAGTACCCGACATTTCTCTGTTTTTTTTTTTTTTGTAACAGGTAACACTAGTAAATTACCCTTTTTTTTCTTTTTTTTTCAAAAGGTTTATTATTGTGTAGACAATGGCAGAATTGAGGCACGGGAACTGAAAATGTTTTAAGAAGATCCAGTTGGATCGGGTAACTAACACCCTAAATCAGAATAAATTTTAAAAGGGGATAAGTGGGTTTGGAGAAATCTACTCCTCTTAATAAAAAAAAAAAAAAAAGGAAGTGTGGGAAAATAGATAACTTGAACTTTTATTTGAATTTAGGTCTCTTTGTTCACTCAAACGAGTGAATATTTATTTCAAATTGCTTTTTCTTTTTTTTTGTTTGTTTTCTTTTTTTTTTTATTATTCAGTTTATTCATTTATTTTAGTCGTAAAAAAAGAACAAAAAAAAACCCAGGGTAAAATGACAGTTTAGTAAATAAATTCCAATTACTTTGGTGGTAAACTAAAACATTAATTATATGGTGCATATTATTAAAAAAAAATCCAATTGTTCAAATGTAAAAAAACAGAAATATTTTGATTTCTTGATCTTTTTTACTTTAATAAAACCGCCATTTTGCCGTAAGGTTGCGCATGCGTGTTTCGGTGTTTTTAAGAAAATTTAGTTTTAGAATAAAAAAAAAACATTAAAAAGAAAGAGAGGTAAACTAAAAAAAAAAAGGTATGTAATTTAAATTCATTTAAAAAATCAAATGACTAAGTTTTTTTTCCCGAAAACTTAAAATTGAGAAAGCAGTTTGTTTTTTTTCACTAGTTTCTTTTTGTTTGTCCAATTAATTAATAATTAATTTTTTTTGATTACCTTATTTTTTAATCCCTTCTTAATTCCCATTTATTGAGAAAAGTTCTGTCAAAAGTTTTTATGACCCATCTAAACGTGAAAATTATTGTATTTTAAAGATTTATTAGGATTTTCTAAAATTAAATAAAGTAAAAAAGGAGTTTGATTCAAACTCCTTTTTTGAATGATTTGACAAAATGATTTTCTTTACAAAAAATTAAGTAACGAAAATTTTATTGAATTGAAAGATTTTTGGTAATTTATCATTTTTTTTATGAAAATTAATTTTTTTGAAGTATAAGCACTAAACAATTTTTCAAATCTGGTTTTGTAAAAAGTGAACCTTTTTCTAATCTGTTTTTCAGTCTTAAATGACAAGAAGAATTAACTAACTAAAATAAACAAACTTTTATTCAATTTTGGTCGTTTTTTTTTTTTTTCGTCGAGTATTGCTTATTTATTACGTGTGTGGAATTTTGTTAAAATAAAACAAATATTTAAAAAAAAAATGAACATTATATGTTTATTGAATCAATGTACACTACTTTGGAATTGACCATAATTTTAGTTTTCCGAGTGGCCCCTAAAAATCATGTCATGTTTGACAAATATTGAACGAACCTGTTGAAACAAATTATTATTGACACTGGTTTGGTTTGAAAACTAAAAAATTATTTTTAAATTTTAATTTTATTAAATTACACTGAGTCGAGTTTATTGTTTAAAAAATTGTGCTCTTTAATAATTTTTCGAAAATTCATTTTTTTTAAATTTTTTATGACTTTGAAACCAGTTACAAAAGAAAGAATATTTTGGTTGGTGAATTCATCTTCGTTTTTGGTTGGTAATATTAATTTTTTGAAGTAAATAATTGCATTAAGAAAATTAAGTTACTTCAAAATAACTTTTTTTTTTTTTTTTTTAAGTGTTACTTTTTAATTCTGCAAAAATGTGTAAGAAAAAAAAAATTAACTTTTAGTTTCAAAACAGGACCATTACGTAATTAAAATATGCGACTTTCTCTTAGGATTTTTAAAAATATTTCTACAAATATTTAAATCGATTTCTGAATTTCTTTTTTTTTTATTTTCTAACTTTTAAGGATTTAAAATTGGATACAAAAAAATTGAATTTTTTGATAAAACTTGGAGATACTTTTTTCTTTAAATTTTTTGTTATTATCTCCTCAATGTTTTCTTTATTTTCTTCAGGCGTGGATGAATTTTGAAAATTAAAAAGGAAATAATGAGTAAAAATGTGAATGTGATGTATTTTTTTTTATTGTATTCAAAACTTTATGGATTAAAAAAACTGCAAAATTTTTAGAAAAAATGAAAAAGAAAATGGTTAAAACGTTAAATAAATTTTATTTTTAGTTTTTTTTAGGAATCTGCTGCAACAAGCTATATTGCATTTGAAATTATGAATCAAATAATATATCTGGAAAGAAAACTGTTTATGGTACAGTACAGTGTAACCCGGATATAAGAGAGATTTTCTCTGGTCCCAAATTAGAGCCTGTGTTAATGTATATAAAATAGACCAAACCCGGATATATGAGACTTCTTCTCCGGTCCTGACAACTCTCTTATATCCGGGTTACACTGTATTAGGTTATATAATCATCAGGCAATTTGAATCCATTTAAACACGTCGTTGATGTTACGTGACCATTTTTTGTTGTTACTAGTGACGTCACCAAGAGTTCGAACAAAAATGTTTTTATTGGTCAAGTAAATATTTTAGGGCGCGGGGATAAAAAAAACTATCTTGTCAGCCTGTAGCTAGTTCTTTGAAGAGACTTGCACTAAAATAGGTACCACAAAAAAACAAAAAAAAAAAAGATGAATTTTTAAAAATGAAAAATCTTTCTTGAAGCTTTTATTAATTTCAAGTTTAAATTTAATTAAGCAAATTACTTTGCTGTATTTCAAAAATTAATTAAAAAATTAATAAATTGACTGGAAGGTGTTTTTTGCTAAAAAAAATTACCTGATTAGCATCCTTTTTTTAGTTGTCTTTCATCGCAATATAATTCTATTCATTAATCTTCCAATAACATACTTTTCTGAAACTTTATTTGAGGGATATTCTGATTTAATCTGAACTGAAACAGCTATTATTTAAGTCTAAAATATCACAGAAATGCATTTTTTTAACCCGACAGATCGCTAAAGGGTGTCACTGTACTGTAGTAAAGTGAGAGCGCCTAATTTTTAAGTACTCTTACTCAATCTTAAAAAACGTAAGAAAATATTCTGTGTAATCTAATGTTTATGAAATTTTAAATATTTTTGGCTGTAAATTTCTTATAATTATTGCTCTTATGGTTAACTATGTATGTATGTATGTATGTATGTATATAAAAACAAAAAAACTACACGTTTGTACACATAAAAAAATTCTTTTAAAAATATTGGTGTTTGATGATTTTGTTAAGTTAAAGAGAATCTTTCTATGAATGAAACTTCTATGAGTTTTGGGTCATTTAAATAAAAGACTTCAAAGAACTCTTTGATCTGTAGTCTGATGACTTTACAAGTGGAGGTCTTTCATCCATTCATATTTTTGTTGGTTTGTACCAAAATTAAGTAAATTGGCTGGCGAAGTCAGTTGTTGTACAGATCTGCTTCAGACCAATTCATTTGCAGACCTGACACGTAAACTATACCACAAAAACCAAGCAACACCCAAATGAAGTTCTTTTGAAGTATTTCTAACTTCTTTCAGGTAAACCTTTTTTTTTTTTTTTTTTTTTTTTTTTTCCTTTTTAGCCACTGACCATAATCACTAAAATTATAATAAACCCTTTTTTTGTTTACTATAAGACTTAGTTGGTTTTCTTGTCATTTGAGTCAGAATAGTGATATGACTTCCCAGGGTGGATTGACCGTGGAGACGTGATCGTGCCGAAGTGTAACACTTGATGAAGGCAGAGTCCCTAAACATGGCCGAGTCAGAATAGCGATACGACTTCACAGGGTGGATCAACTGCAGAAATGGAATCGCGCTGAAGTGTAACACTTGGCGAAGGCGAAATTCCTTAAACAGGGCCAAGTCAGAGTAGTGTTATGCCTTTCAGGCCAGATCAACCACAGACGGGATTGCGCTGAAGGGTAGCACTTGAACAATTCTTGTAAAAATTCATTATTCATTGAAAAATTTTTTTTCTTAATAGTGCCCTTAATATATCTTATTTATAAAAGCAATTAAAAGCTTTTCTAATTAATGTCTTAAGTTTTATTGCGTTTTTTATTTTACAATTCATTGCATTAAATGGTATTTCTGCTTGAAAAAAAAATTGCCAATTTATATTCTCCCAGGAGTCCTGCATTTAACTAAGAAAAATAAAAAAGGCAATAAAACTAAGACATTATTTAATTATAAAAGCTTTTAATTGCTTTTATAAATAAGATATGTTAAGGACACTATTGTCTTAAGAAAAAAAATTGTTTTTGACGAATAATGAATTTTTGTAATTGTTTGCTTTCTTTTTTTAAATTCTAATAATGATTTATTAAGTTTTAAATCTTTTAAAATTCTGTTTGAATTTTACCTTTTTTAGATGATATTATTAAGTGAAAACTATATTTACTAATCCTAAATGGAAACGCTTAATACAAATCATCAAACACTAATATTTTTAAAAGAATTTTGAATTTCTTTTGTATGTATATAAATGTGCCAATTTGTGAGGGTGATCATACACAATATTATCAGAAAATAAGAGTAATATTTAAAGCCAACATTTCTAAAATTCAATAAAACAAGAGAATATTTTCCTAAATTTTTAAGATTACTGAGTGCTTAAAAAATTATATAAAATAGTCATTCACGTCATTTTCTTCAATTACGTTTTATAGATACTCTGTAGAACAATATTAGACCTGTTATTAGGCTATTAGCACAACTATTGTTGGTTAAAAACATGGTGACTGTTAGGTTAAAAAATGCATTTCTGAAAGATTTTAAACTTAAATAATATTTGTTTCAAATCTGATTAATTATACTTTAAATCATCTAATAGTCTTCAAATAAATTATTTTTGGAAAATTTTTGTAATAAAGAGAATTACATTGTGATGAAAGACAAGTAAAAGAAAACATTCCAGTCAATCTAAATTAGTTTTTGAAATACAGCAAAGTATTTTGTTTATTGGAAATATTAAATTTAATCAATTAACTTGAAATTAAAAATAAAATAAAAGCTTCAAGAAAGATTTTTTTCATTTTTAAGAATTCATTTTAAAACTTAGATATTGCATTTTTTGTGGTGGTACCTAATCTTAATATTGTTTTATTTATAGTTAAGGAAGTTCAAGCAATGATTAATTTGTGGAAAACTTTTGAATAAATGATAAAAATATTTACAGCTTACTTGGGACAAATGAACATCAACTGCTAATCAATTTAAAGGGATTCATTTTTACATTGAATTATTTTTAAAAAAAACTTGAAAAAAATTTAATATATTTAAAAAATGTCATTAGGAAATTGGAAAAACAACTAATTTTTAAAATTCTAGATAGGCTTGGTATCTGTATATTTCTGAGATGCAGTACTATGTACACTATTTACATTATTCAGACTATTGTACTCGTCTTTGTCACCATATTTATTACAACGTTTCGGCCGTTGTACACTTCAGCCTTTTTCAGGTGGTTGGAATGTCGAACTGAACCCTTTATTTCACTCACTGGGGTAGACACTCTTTGGGTCCTGTCACTGGATCTAACATGGCACAGTGGATAAAGGCATTAGTTAGATCCAGTGAAAGGACTCGGTGTGAGTTCAATATCTGGTTAAGGCAGTGGAGAACTTGGAGAGAGGAATTAATAGGAGATAACTGACATCCATTAGACATGGCACATGGAACTAGAACAGTCTACCCCAGTGAGCGAAATAAAGGGTTCAGTTCGACATTCCAAACACCTGAAGAAGATCAGAGCATACAACAGCAGAAACGTAATAAATATGGCGACAAAGATGAGGACAATAATCCGAATAATGTAAATAGTCTAGATACTCTCTTGCACACACATCCCCAAAACATTGACTTACTGGTGGAAATTTATTTATGAGTGAATAATTTTAAATTTAAACATTCAAATATTCATTTCTTTTCAGTCATACTTCAGTTCATTCATATTGAAATTATTTTTACCCTTTATGCATCACATTGGAATTGGATGAAAGAATTTTGAATTCTAACTTTAAAATTAATGCTTTAGACAAATATTGAAGCATCAATAATGTATGTAAATAAGCATAATAATAACTTGACTGTAATAAGCAGGACCTTGATATACACAGTCATTTGTTAAAATATATTTAAAACATTAGCCTAAATATGACTATTCTTTTATATTATAATAATCACTTGACTGCTAAAAATTAATACAGAAGTATAAAAGATTTCAAATGTTATGAATTTTTCTAATTAAAATTTAAAAAAAAAACTGAAGACAATTGTAAAATTTCATTCATTACAATATATTTTTTCTCAAGGCAATATTTTTTTTAGTGTCCATAATATATTTTAAAAGCAATTAAAAACTTTTCTAATTAATGTTTTAGTTTTATTGCATTTTTTATTTATGATTCAAAGCAGATTTTTGGTACCTGGGGATGCTGTTTGGCCCAAACAATTTCATGATTTAAATTCTCCAAGGACTTGTCCTTATAACTAATATAAACATTAAGCACTATGAAAAAGAATTTCTCTAAAGATCATAAAATTAAATGTGGCGGTTAACAAATGAAAAAAATTCTTCTAAAAAAGAAATATTTTAAAAATTTCATTCATTTGTGAATAAGTCATGAAAGTTTCATTAAAATCTAATAATTATCTAATTTTTGCAAGAATTTTGAAATCAGTATATTTTCCACCACAAAAGAAGCTAAAATTTCCCATAATATTTTATGATCACCTACTGATGCAAGAAAAACAATTTTTAATCAAAATTTCAAAAGTTCTAAAAATGATCAAAAACCATAGTTCAATAATCAAAAAATCCTTTGATCTTTCTTCTTAATAACAAAACTTTTGACAGTAAAACTTTGTTTTTATTAAGTTTGGGGTATTTTTTTCATCATGTATGCTCATTTTTTAGCGATCTTTGGAGGTACCTATATAATAATAATTTTTCAAAAATTATCTTTTTTTTTTTTTTTTTTTTTGAAATACTTTAAATTTAAAATTGCAATTAATAATCAGTTGGAAAGTTTAAAGTGTAATTTTGGAAATAATTAGCCCAAAATAATTTTTTTTTCTTTCAAAATTTTTAATGGGTTATTTGAGATCACAGAATCTGAAAACCAAAAAAATATTGTAAACAAATTTTTAAAGTAAAGAGAATAGTTTAAAATTCCAGATTTTAAAATTATGCCTTCAAGAAATAATGATAGTAATAATTTTCATTTCCTGTAATGTTGCTGAATGTCAGGTGTGAAATTATACAGTTTCTGTGTTTGACCTATGACATCATATATATAAATGTTATTTTTGTTTTGATTTAAGTAAAAAGTAAGCATTACGTTTACAAAATCCAGTTAATCCTTATATTTATTGACTTTGAAACACATCTCTAGGATAACTATTGAATTTTTAAGAGAATTTAAAATTTGTATGCGTTTTTTGTTTATAATGGCAGTTTGATGAGTGACTAGTGAATGTGCCAATGTTTTAAAAATGCCTAAAAATATTTGAATATATAAATTAATTTTTCTTTTAATACAGACTGGCTTTTCAAATAAAACCAAAATTTAACTTTAAAGATGATATTTAAATTATTTAAAATGTGTTTTTTTTTTTTTTTTTTTCTAACAAGTCAATGGTGGTTCTTAGTTAACTAGCATAGTACCTGTCAAAAATGATTTGGATTATTAATAGATAGAAGATAAGGGTAATTTCTGTGTACTCTGTAAGAAGTGTATATGTGTATTTATTTATATATATATATATATATATATATATATATATATATATATATATATAACAATATTGTGGAAAAGGTTTCATCCTTTAGAACTTCATCAGACTAAATTTGTTATGTTGGTGTGACTACATATGCACATGAATGAGAAATACTGGGAATTTTAATTGTCACAAAAAATACACAGGAGAAACCTCAAGGAATCTAAATAAAAGATTATATGAACACAAAAGGGACATTTTACAAAATAATACATCAAATGCATTGGTTGCCCACCGTAACAAGACTGACCGTAATTTTGAGAAAAATAAATAAAATAAAAACTGAGTGGAAATTAGTTTTATTTTACTTTTTATAACAATACAGTTAAGGTAAAAATCAATCATTCAGCTGCTTAATATGAATCCCATTTCATAATAATATAGATTTTGTTTTTTAGAAACCATAAACAATGTCACCCACAAATATGTTAGCAAGACATCATGTGATTTCAAAAGACAACTATATATGACTAGAAAAGGAGTTAAAATTAAACAACATCCTCAATGCAGAGGTGTGCCACTTCAAAAAACTTCATTTTGTTAAAATAATATTATTATTATTATAGTTATTTGCCCTTATTAAGGCATTCTTCTCCCTTTATAGAAGAATCCTAAAATTGCCATCTTTGTTTACACCTTGTATGTCTTTTTGAGTTGAATAAAACCCGAATCACCCAAAGATATCTTCTACAGTCTCATCATTCGCCACAATTTATTTAACTCAAAATTAGTTAAGGTAAAAATCAATCATTCAGCTGCTTAATATAAATCCCATTTCATATGAAAAATAGATTTTATTTTTTACAAACCATAAACAATGTCACCCACAAATGTTAGCAAGACATCATGTGATTTCAAAAGACAACTATATATGACTAGAAAAGGTGTTAAAATTAAACAACATCCTCAATGCAGAGGTGTGCCACTTTAAAAAAATTTCATAATCAGTTTTTACCTGGAAAAAGCTACTTTCATAAAAAGAACATAATTTATTCAAAATGAAGAGATATTTTAAATGCCATAAATGTATTAATCCTCTACACTTAATATACACCCAGGCTATTCCAATATATCCTCCTTTCTTTGTAAATTAGTACTGAAATAATATGGGATACTTAAACCATTAAAAATAAGGTTAAGTTGAAATTAGTTAAAATATACTTTTTGTAATACATTTGATATATAAAAATCAAGCATTCATCTGTTCAATATGGATCCTATTTTGTCTTCATGTTGATGATTTTCTTCTTGTGAAATAAAATTCTTTTTTCTAATAATATTGGTTCATTGGTAAAACATGTCAAAATAGAAGTTTTCTTAATTGTCTTTTATATTTACCATCCTGCCAGATTCTCATCTAAATTTACTTATATATAAAATAAAGAAAAGACTTAAATATTCATCATCAAGAGATGTTTGTATATTAGAGTAAGAGAAGATAGGGGAGGCATTAAATTTCCCATTATTATACCTCCCCCCATCTTCCCTAACTCTAATATACAAACATACCCCCCCTTTTTCTTCCCCCACTTCTCTCTCTTCATTGGTGTAAGCCCCCCAGAAATTGTTTAATTTCACTATTTCATTTTTATTTTTTAAATGTCTGCTTTATTATCAGATTGTCTGCTTGAATATGTATCATTTCATAAAATGTAGTCTGTTTGATGAGGCAGGTATATATATTTATACCTGTTGAAATAAATTTATAACTGACAATATGATGAATATTTAAGTTTTTTTTTACTTATTTATATTGCACTGTATATAAATTTCCCATTATTATATATTGAGATCTCATCATGTATTTAACTTTTTTATTTAATATTATTTTACTAAAACGACTTCCTTGGAATAATCCCTGCCACCTACAGATATATATATATATATATATATATATATATAATTGTTGTTGTTTTTAAATAGACCACATTGCAACAACAGAAAATCTTCCTAGAAAAGTAATATTGTAAGGACCGGGATACAACCTTTGTTTACAGGGAAGCAAAGAATGTTTTGCATGTGTCTTAATTACATTTTTATTGATTCTTATTATTAATTAGCTTTGAACCTTAAATATTTAATCTTTAAAAAGATGACAGTAAATTTTGCGAATTTCTGTACCTTTGACATTCATAAGTCCGATCAGCCTGATTCTTGTCTTCAAATGAGGTAGAAAATTGCTGATCAGTCAAGATTCCTTCCGACATTGCATTAAAAATTAGAGTTGTGAGTTGCTTTAATGTAACACTGAGACCATGAATTGGTTAATGTTAAATATAAGTTGGAATGTTATGAAGTGGTTAATATGGAGTATAAGCTGGAAGATTGAAAGTGGAAGATATTTTAACTGGTGATGGGAAGTGAAAAGCAGCTGAGTTTTCTCACTCCTACGAATTTGAACAATGCACCAAGAGTTTATTTTTTTATCTATTGAGAATTTGGCATGTGTTGAAATGAATTGAGAAATAATTTTATCTCTTCCTTGAGAATTTAAGAACACAAATATCGTTAACCAGGAGAGGGATTATATTAATAATTTTATCTCAAGTTAAATAAGAATTAACTTTTCTTACGGGTTGGGTCAAATGTATGATTAAGACAAGTTTTGAAAACAGGTCCTGTCGTTGGCAGGCAAGAGAGTGGTCTGGTTTATATTTTTGATGGACAGATATATGTCCAGGAAAATAGAAAGGAATCAGAAAATTAAAAATACTAACTAGAATAAACTCTGTTTGCCTACACACTTTAAAAATTAGATTTGTCACAAATACAGTAGGCTGATATAGAATGCTAAGAAAATAGGAGGAAGAAGAATTTAGTACCACTTGCATGGAGTGATGTTTCGAAATGTAAAGTGAGTTGTGGGGAGTTACGATCCCTGTGACTACTCTCGAGGAAGTTGGATAATTCTCCAAATTTGGAAAGTTGATTAAGCAAGCAGAAATAGGGGACAAATAACACTTGTTGGGATTAATGCAAAAATTGGGGAATCACCAAATCCCTAGAACCTGTCTGTCATATGCTGGTTTTGGGTTGGAATGCATTTTAACAGCTTAAGGATTTGTGAATTCCCATATCAGTGCCTCTGGAATCCACATCAGCTCCTCCAGAATTTTTGATGAGGCCCAGTATCACTATAGAGATTAATGTGTGAAGGGTTAATTTTTGTTCTACCAAGAACTACATAAACCAACTGAACAACAATTGAATCTTTCATCTTATTTTTCGTTGTGAAGATATTTTTCCCTTAATACAAGTTCCACCTTCAATTATTATGGCATTTGATCTTTCACTGCTCTTTGACTAAGAACACAATGTGGGCAGTGTGTGTGTGGATCGAAGAAGCCTGGAACCAACAGCCAGCTTGGATCTTAAGATTAAACTTTTATCACATTTGCTTCCTTCTTGTGCAGAGGCAAATGACAATAACGATCAATTAAGGAAGTGAATTAATGCTTTATGTTGACATCACTGAAAGATATCAAGTGACTCTACTAAATTTATATTGCATTACAGCTATGTATTGGTAATATGACCATGTTCTAATTTATCAGATTTTCTAAAACTTTCACTTGAATGATGTTGGTGTACTTATCTATCACTAACTACTAGTGTTAGCTGACATAGTCACTCCAGGTAAGAAAATGTCATTCATTCTAAAATTACCCTATATTCCCTTCCTTTGCCCTTAATTATAAAATACCTACTTATATATTGTAAAAAGGTGTTATGAAACGGTGGCCTAATTGGTTGTGCAAACAAATGCAATCTATTTGACACAACCTAGCTATTGATTTCTTTACAGTCACTTGTTTGTCAATTATAAGAATGTGTTTTCTTGAATCTGTAAAATATCTGCCCATGCATGAGTCTGTAATGTCTCTAAATTTACCTGTTTATGTCACCTGTAATATAACAAAGAAGAGATTTTAAACAAATATGTAAAAACTGATTTTTACATTGTGAGAGAGAGGAAAAAACTAAAACAATAATTGTGATTGTATATTAATACTGACTGCAAATTTCTGCATAAACAAAAATAGATATTTTTGATAGTAGCTAGAAAAATTTACAAGTTTTGATTTAAAATTTGTTTTAGCAAATTTCAACATTCAATTTAAATTTTGTGCATTGAAAATCATGACTAAAGGGATTGTCAGTGGTCAGGAATTAATGCAAGTCTGACAAAAATAAGGTTATTAGAGGTGTAATTTTTATGTTGGCTAATTTGGCATTTTTAGAATGTCTAGAAATCAAATTATATCTTTTATAGAATTTAGAATACTAGAAATAATCAGTTCATTATTTATACTGGTAAAATTTAACGATGAACCCGTTGATTATACCCAACATTAATCAATGCTAAAATAAATAGAGGCAAGACCTTTAGTTTTGTAATAATTATCTTGAATCTTGTTTTAAAATTCCAGTTAAGTAGAAGGTATTATTATTCATCTTTGTCTTAATTACAATTATTATTTGTAGTTTTCTTTGTGTCTATATTGAATAATAGAAAGAACCATATAAGAATTATGAAAAAAAAAATGTCTTTATATACCTCCTTCTTGCTCTCTAAAATGAAATTTCTTTTAACTGACATGAGTTTTTGTTTTTCTATGGCTTGTTAATTTTAACCCCCCCCCCAAAAAAAACTAAACTTCTCCCTATTAATCATCTGAGAGATTCCTCTCTGCCTTCCATCAGCATGGCTGATGCTAACCTCCAGGAAAGTGATTTGTTGCACCTTCTTGGGCTAATGTTTTCAGCTGACATGATGTAGAAAGACTATATTGAATCCATTGCTAGGTCAGCTGCTAAGAAAGTTGGTTCACTATGCTGTACAAGACAATTTTTATATCTCCAAAATCTATCATATATATCTATAAGTTTACCATTTGTCCATGCTTAGAATATTGCTACCACTTATAGTCTGGTGCCCCTGCTCAGTTTCAGTCACTTTCCCAATGCCATAAGGTTGATACCTAGACTTTTTGAATTTAAGTGCAGTACCAGACTAGCATTGAGATGTCATCAATTTACAGTTGATCTGGCTAGATGTAACCATGAATTCTATGTTAAGTTTCTTTTCTCGCACTTCTTGCTTGTGGAACTCCCTTCTAGATCCATGCTTCCCAGCCAACTTTAATCTGCAAAAATTTAAATGTAATGTCAATAGCTATCTACTGTTCTCCTGATTACTCTTTTCTTTTCCAGTTCATTATTAATGTTTCTGTTCCAAATTCTTCCACACCCAACAACAGCTTGTGTCTTTGTGGCTTTACTGCTTTGCATGGTGTGAAAACTAGAGAAACACTTAAATAACTTTTAAAAAAAAAAAAAAATCTTTCAAAATGTCCTGACCTCTCAAAAGAATTCAAACTATTGATCACATTATTTACATTTACAAAACTGAAGCTATTGCAAAAAAAGAAAGAAGACGATTTCAGCTTTCAAAATCTATTCAACTTGGGCGTTGGTTCTAGATCCTGTCCATGAGTAAATATTCACTTACTTTAGTTTTATTCTCATCTCTTAGCATGGTTATATCTCTACGCTATTCAGTGTCTTTAAGAATAAACAATAACTACTTACTAGGTCTCATATTTTTATTTCTTTACTTGTACATTTTGCACACACACCCAGAAGAGCTAAATAAAAGTTTTATTTTCTTCCTGCCTGATTCTATCTATGTTGCTATTATAAACATCAAAATGATAGGCTTGCTGACAAAACTTTTCAGTTATATCAACAAATGTTATTTTCTTATGTGAATATTGTAATTAACTGCTGATAATGTCTAGTGATGTTAATGGTGTCATTGCTTAGTGGTATTATAAAACTCTAGTATTGGTACTATTAATCTTAGTGTCATTGCTGCTGGACATGTTTTGATTACAGTTAAAGTAACTTTTATAACCAACAATTCAAATTTTATTGAAATTTTGTATACAGAAAGGCTTTGCATGAAAATACTATACACTTGTTCTCCTTTAAGCCCAATTTACTTGAAGCATTTTATCTGTAATTGAGTATCTGAAAGCCTATTTTTATTTATTGGTTTGTTTTTCTAGTAAAGTAAATGGATATATAAGATTAAGTAAACCCTGCTCTGATTCGAATCACTAACCTAAAGATGAGCTGGCAAGTAACATACCAATAAGCCAGTGTACTGATGTTGAAATATTTGGGTAAAATTTGGAATACTGAATTTTTCTTTTAATAATTTTTGGGATGGGAGTATAAAACTAATTTAAAACAATAAGAACTAAATTTTATATTTTCTTTTAAATTTTACTGAATTTTATCTTAACAAGACAACTAAACAAACAATAGTTACAAAATATCTGCAAAGCTTTCTTTTGGGATTGCCATTAGCTGTCTCATCTCTTCTCATACATGACATTTCAACAACGGTTTAGAATTATGAAAAAGCATGAGCAAAATCTGAATTGTATGAATGCATGTAGATCTGGAAAAAGTAAGGATTTAAAAAATAAATTCTGCAAAAAATATTAACCTTTATCACTGTATGTGACTCCATTTGCTGTACAGAAAGTTTATCATGCCACTGAAGGTGACTTTGATCCCTGAAGTTGAATTTCATAGTTGTCATATCCTGCTATGGTAACAAATACTTTTGAGTGAAATTAGCAATAAGGATACTGCAATTGAGAGGCATTGAAAAAGGATGCAGTGGAAAGGGAAATATTAATAATGCAGAGTGCTCAAGTTAAGCATCTTCTTGCTGAGTCATTGTAAATATAAGTCACAGAGTAACACAATTTTACATGACTCTATGCACAAGATGGATGTACAGTGTGTTGTGATGTATTTCTTCCTTAATTTGATTAATGCTATCTGCTATTTGAGTTACAATAGTCCTTCTCTCAGCACATATGTGACAAGAAATCCTTGCCACTAGATATCTTAACAACAGTTGGAGATCTTTATCTGCTCCAACTGCTACTAGTATATATTCACCCACAAAGCATTCCATTTCAGAAATTCTTTAATCTTACCTTTTGGTTATAACAAATACACACATATGAGGTATGTCTGAAAAGTAACAGGGCTGATGTCACAAACAATTTATTTCAATTCCAAACAACAAACTACATGGTTTCCCCTTCAAAGTAATCCCCACTCATGTCTAATGCACTTTTCCTTTCTTCTTTGCCATGTTTCTATGCACTGCTGGTAGGATTCATCTTGGATACCCCTCAGCTCTGTCGTTATGGTCCTCTTAATGATTCCCTTGAGCTTGGGGAAAATATCAGGTGAATAGGAAGATTGTTCCAGTATGACAATGTTCTTCTCGGACAAGAACTGATAGATGCTCAGGACATTGTGAGCAGGTGCATTGTTGTAGTGAAGCAGCCATGATTTGTCCTGCTACATATCGGGCATGTGAAAAAGAAATGGAATGGTTGTAGAAAGCTAAGATTATAGTTCTATACTCCCAAGATATCATGTTAGATGATAACACAATTTGCTTATCCCTCTTTTACCCAGAGCTCAAACAGCACACCCAGTCCCGTTACTTTTCAGACAGACCTTGTATATATAAAATGTATATTTAGGCCATCAAAGTAGCTGAGTAATGATGAAAAATAAATTTAATTTTCTCTTAAGCAAAGTAAAGTTGACATTTGCATTAAAAGCAATGCTACTGTTCTATCTGGGTGGCTCATTCCTGTCCATGCCTCGTTAATAACAGGCCTTCAGTTATTGATTCAGTTAAAAGAAGTCTGCAATGCAGTCTAGCCAACCAGAGCCATGTTTAGAGCCAGCTGAAAGGGGGAGATGGAGGATGGGAGAAATGCTCCAAAATTGATTCAAGCTCCCTGTATGCAACAAAGAGATCATTGATTTCTCAGTATCACAAATTTCAGCAAAGCTGGTTTTATTTTTGTTTCCTTTTTAAGAACATGTGACAAATTTGGAAAGCCTGAAAAAAGTAGATAATACAAAAATACTGTCATATTTTATGATGCAAGTCAATATTTATACAATAAAATTGGTACTAACCAACCAATGTCAGTAAAATTTTCAGTATATATTTATGAGGTCTGATCAAAAAGTATTGGGACTGGTGCTATAAAAAGAAAACTCCAACACATTAATTTTAATCTCCTTCGAAGTAGACCTTTTCTGAAATCATGCACTTTATCCGCGTCGTCTCCATTGATGAAAGCATTCCTGAAACTCCTTTATTGGGACAGCAAGCAGCTGCCTCGTTGCATTCTCTTGTATTTTCTCGACACCATGAAATCGTTTTTCCTTTCAAGTGGGATTTGATTTTTGAAGAGTGACAAATTGTAAGGGGCAAGATCTGGGGAATATGGTTGTTGTCAAACCTGGGAAATGTTGTCAGGCCAAAAACTGCTGCACAAGCCATGGTCACTGATGGAACCCATGTTGTATGGTATGATGCCCACTATGCATGTTCATTCCAAGAACTGCAATAATGGAATCTTGTTTCTTTTTTTGAGCTTCTATCTTTCTTTCTATCATGGCAAACTTTATATATTGAAAATTAAAAACTAATTATCAATACATTATATATATTGATATATATGATAACACTCAAATTGCATAATGTTACACTATTGAAAAAACAATATTGTAAATATTCCCAATAAAAACAGATATTATAAACTGAAATTCACATGGCATATTTATCTTATAAGTATATCCTGAAAATTTTCCCATGATTGGTTGGTTAATACCAATTGTATGGTAAAGATATTGGGTTGCATAATAAAATCTGACACTAATTGTAAAGAAAGAATCAAAATGCTTGGAGCTTTTGTCTTTGAAAAATAAATCTAACATCCCCACAGTAAGCATAATAGCTTTTGCCATAGGGAGTGCATTTTAAAATGTTTTTAAAAATTTAAAAAAAAAAAGAATAATCTTGCCTCCTTATGTGTCCTTAATTGACTAAATTTTTTGAAAAAAATTTTAAATTGTTGCCCCCTTACATATAATTATAAACTGTTCTTCATGTGACGTTAGTTGTATACAGTAACATAGTCTGTTAAAATTGTAATGTTTATCAAAAACACCTGGATGGAAATTAATCAGTTTTTTTTTTTATCATCTAGCAAGCAAGGTAATAAAACCACTAAAATACAAGGGGTTACTGAATGTGAAAGAAACTGAGAAAGTGTTATTAAAGAAAGGGAAGACACTAAAAGATCAGGATTCAATGAGACAGATGACGATTGATGTTGCGTTTATAATTTTGAAGATTGTAGTTGACTGGAAAACAAGAAATTGGAAGGGAGTACCACAAGTGGGAAGTATGAGAGAAGAAGCTATTAGAAAGAACTTATGGTTGCATCTATCCATTTCAACTTTAAAATGTGACCTAACTACCAATCTAGTACTGTACTTAAATTCATGAAGTTGGAGTATCATCAAGTTCACCAGAATAATTATCATGAAAATATCCATAGAAAAGGTTCAGGGAAGTTACATTACAATGTTGAGAAAGTGACTAGAGCCAAGATGTCAGGTCAAGACTGATGATGTTGCAGATTCTTCATTGCATTCTAGATACATAATCTATAGATACATAACAGAATCACTAGGACAGATGTGTTGTACACCTACAACATATACATTAGCTGTTTTTGATAATGACCAGGGATGGTTTTGTTATAAATTTGATCAAGTTTTTCATAAGCTCATACACCGACAATAAAAACTGAATAGACAAATTTTGTAAATTAAATTTAATGAAGTATGTCTAAATGGAATTTTGCTATCTAAGTACATGTTCTTCAATTAACAAAATGGTTTTCTTAGTTTTCTATGCATGTATATAAACCTACATATGTGTGTGTATGCATATATACAGGGTTAAAAAAGATGGATACACAATTCAAGAAACAAAAAGCTTGTATAGATATTGTAATACTAAATTTATTCAGACATCATGAGATTAATACATGTTAACTTTGAACTCACAGTATTGAATAACCAGATTCATGCTTTGCTGTATTGTAAGCTCTCCAGTCACAGAGGTTAGAACAGCTGTTTATATATATATATATATATATATATATATATATATATATATATATATCAAGCTGGAATGTTCTATTCTGTCACTTAGACAATCCCATTCTCTGAGTCCTAGTTGGCTGCTGATTCTAGTGTTGCTATTGTGATAGATAAATATCCATCATTCACCATTATGTTTGCTTGAGTACAGAACTGGGTTAAATTACAGCTCACTCACCCCTGTCTGCCAACTGGATGCTAGTTTGGAACCTTCCTGTGAAGATGAGTATCACATTAATTCTACACACAAGCGATATTCAAAATGGTGACCATTAGCTTCCAGAGATTTATTAGTAAAGCTTACTACTACTTGGGCAATTAAAAAAAAAAAAAAAAAAAAAAAGGATACACAATTCAGAAAATAAAAGATTTGTATAGATATTGTAATACTAAATTTATTCAGACATCATGAGATTAATGATTAATACAAGTTAACTTTGGACTCTAAAATCAAAATATTGAATAACCAGATTAGTGCTTTGCTGTATTGTAAGCTCTCCAGTCACAGTGGTTAGAACAGCTGGTACATGTTACTACTACTTGGGCAATGTTGGCCAAAGTGTCCAGTGGAATTGCTGCACATGCATTTTCTATTTCTTGTCTAAGTGCTGTCAATGTAGTTGGGTTTCTGTGATGCATGATATCCTTCAGGGTCTCCCTTAGGTAAAAGTCTACAGGTACATGTGGGGGTGGGGAACTCTACCTCTTCGTCCTAACAAAGTGTCCTTACAAATTCTCATTCAGATAAGCTTGCACATCTTGCTGGTAGTGTGGCGGTGCACCATTTTGTTGAAATAAAAATTCATCATTTTCATAAAGTTCATGTATGGCAGTGTTATTGTAACTTGATAAAACTACACAAGACAAGGTTTTCTTACCCTGAAGTATGTATACATTATTTTGGCAGACTGTGTGGTGTGTGATATATATATATATATAAACACGCACACACAAAATATATATATATATATATATATCTCACACACACAACCACACATACATACATACATATATATATATATATATATATATATATATATATATATATATACTGTGTGTGGGATTATATATATATATATATATATATATATATATATCACACACCAACATAACCTATATATAACACCATCTAAATGTATAATGTTGTCTATTGAATACAATGGAGAATATGAGAATGTGTTTCTGATTAAAATAATTTTATGGCTGAGTATGCTTGTAAAGATTTAAGAACTCTTTGAAGGGCAACTGATGGTTCAACATTGACAGAGAAGTAAGTTTTTTTTGGGGTTTTTTTTTTGCCCTTGTCCATGCTCCCATAGATTCTGATCTACCCTTCCCAGCCAGTCAAGTCTTAACAAAATGAAAAGAAAACCATTAATTGCAATTTCTATGCTAAGCATATTTATTTATTTCAACCAATAACACGTCTGGTTATTGATGCCAGATGTTGCATTAACACAAGTCAATTCAGCAGAAACTGGAAACAAATTATTTGGCCTTTATTGCACATATTTTACTATTAATGTTGACTGGTTTATTCAACTTTCTTCAAACTTTGTGGACTGCCGCTACATAATCACAAACAGAGAACTCTACAAAATAATGGAAACTACGTCACTTGAGGACTTTCTAATGATATAATCGAGATGTTGACATTTCATACTACCTCAGACAAAAGGTTAGGAAGGAAACCCTCATCAATACTCGAAAGAATCGTAACAGCTACTGGACTTGAGAAACCAGTTATCCTGAAAAAGTTTTTAAGAACGATTTTTACAAATTTCAACCAAAAGTATCATTGGCTGCATGGTCAATGAATGCTGAATGTTTCCTTATAAGGAAACTGGTAATATTACCATTAGAATTGTGAACAGATAAAACACTTTGATCCCAATGGTCAGGGAATGCAGAAATCATAATTTCATTAGCATTGAGTAGTCAATGAATGCCAAATGTTTGCTTATAACAGAATGGATAATATTAAAATTACCATTCATCACGTTTTTTGTTTTTTTTAAACGCCCTCTTTTGCAACTGATAAATTATATATTGAGAATTTTGAAATAAAGAGATATCTTTAGACAAGACTTTAACTTGTAGCCTCTACCTTTAGAAAAATATGAATCTGCCTCTTCTTCCCCAGCTATGGGTTAATTAGTAAGACTTCTATCACTAAACTATTATCTCAAAAAAATTCTTACACTTTAAATATATTTTCTGACTTTAAATAACTGCAAAGGGTTTATAGGCCATAAAAAATCAATCAATCATATATTTACTTAAAATTCCATCTATAACTATTAGATCATTGCAAAAGTTTGTGCCCAATTAGAAAATTAAAAACAAAATTTTACATAATAACAAAAAACATTTTAGTCAGGTATGTAGTCTTTATTATTTTTAATAAACATCTCTCATCATTGTACAAGTATGTTGATGCCATTTTTGTAGAAACTTTGTGCTTTTTGTTGGAAAAAGATTGTGGGGTAGTTTTCAAATGACTGTACAGTCAAATTTATTTAAATTCTGTATAAACTGGACCAAATAAAAATCTGAAGGAGCCAAGTCAGTAGAATATGGTGGGTACTGGATGGTGGGATCCCATTACAACTCTTTAAGCTTCTGCAAAATCTGTTTTTGCCAAAAATGGCGGCTTTTCTTAAACAGCCACATTGAGTTTGGTGAATATAACACGGTACTTTGTAGTTATTGTTTCACTGACTGGAAGAAACTCAAAGTGAATTATCCCTCTGCAATCTCACCAGACAGCAATACCTTCATTGAATGCAAGCTCAATTTAGCTATATTCACACACTTGTTTCCAGCTCCATTTGTATTGATCATTATCATAAACTATCCATTTTTCCTTACCTGTGACAATCCTGTCTAAGAATGGTTCTTTTTTTTATGGTGTAACAGCAAAGAAATCACTGTAGAAACACGTCTTCCAACCAACAATTATCAAGCAGATTTCACAATCAATTAACCAAATGTTATCTGACAATTCTTTTAATGAAACCATCTTCAAAGAAGCTAAAAAGATTATGAAACAGCCCTAAAAGATAGATTATCAGCAACACTCAGATACACACCACACAGTACAAAAAAGCCAACAGGAAAGTCCTCATCTGGTTCAACCCACTGTACAACAAAAATGTAAAAACAAACATAAGAAAAATATTCATTGAATTCATACGCAAACTCTTGCCACCCTCATCAAGCACTCTCCACAAGATATTCAATTGAAAAAACAGTAAAAATAAGCTAGTTGTACCTAGAAATAAAAAATAGTACAACAGAAAAATAACCAATAAACCATCTGCACAAACTAAACCCACCTGTAAGTGCAGAGCAAAGAACAATTGTTCCTTAAGTGGCAATTTCTTGCAAAACAATATAATATACCAAGCCACTGTAAAATCAGCAGATAGCAAAGAAAAAATATACATAGAAGTAATTGAAAGACCCTAGAAATGGAGTAATTATGTAGACAAAACATAATTTACAAATAGTAAATATGTGAATGGCACAACCCTTTCAAAACATATGAGAAATTAAAAACAAAGTAGCTATAATCACCTTCCCAGACAAACACAAATTACTAAATAAATGATCAGAACTCATTTCAAAATTCAGACATGAAAACAAATTTTTATTATGTTACTTAAAAACTGAAAAACAAACACCTTGTAAAATACCACCATGAAAAATGCAAATATATGCACTATATACAACTTTGATAATAATACATATTTTAGACAAAGCCAATACTTTTAACTAAACAAATAAGATAACCATGTCTCCCATTTAAATAAAACAAAATAAACAAAAATCTAAAACAAACTACAAATGAACACATAAACACAAGTAAATGTAATAATAATCAACATCAAGTAAGTAATCAATAATAAATAATGAATAAAAAGTTAAATAACCATTTGGATCCACAATTATTTTTACTCAATAGCCTATAGAATAATTTGAAACATAACTGTTACCATCCACCCAATAACTGCTAGCATAATACAATAGACCTTGCTACCCATAATGCACCTTTGACAAACATATATAAATAGTTGTCAAACAACAAATATGGCCTGGAGATTGCATTGAAGCATGAAATATACTGTTGCCACTTGGTTTTGACATCAGTGTCCACTTTTATATTTACATATGCTCTGATATTGAGAGCACTTTTACACCTAAATATAGTATACCTTTAAAACTATATTTTAAATATATACTGTGTGTACACACACACACAACTTCTTTAAAATACTGGTCAGTTTTATAGTGCTAACAAAGAATAATTTTATGGTGCTAACAAATTTCAATATAAATTTTTATTTATAAGTGAATTGACAAAACATTGACCATAGAAACATGTTTGATTTAATATACCTGAATAAATTATTATTTTACATATTAATTTTTCACTAGTATCTTTAACAAATCTTAAGTATTCTACATCTTTTCTCTTTATTTACTTTTTAAAATTTAGCTTCTTTTATGTGTCATGTCTCTTCAGAACATGACAATCATGGCTCTCCACAATTTCCTGTCCTTTGTAATTCTTGGTAAATTTTGTCTTTTTGCTATCTCTCTTAATTCCTATTTACACAAGCTTGTTTAGCTTCTTTAAATATTTTCTTGCTGGTCAACCCACATTTTGGGGTTGTTAGACTTTTAATTTTTTTTTTTTTTTGAGCTTTTTTGTGACATTTTGAAAGCCAATTTTTTTTATTTATTTATTTTTTTTTTTTTCTTATCTTTACAATTTCTTTTTAGACTTTTTCTATGATCTTTGGTTAACCTTTTCTCAATTTTTAATACTGTTTTCTCCTCATTCACTACCTTTACAAAATCATGTTTCTCTTTTGGAGTTATATTTGGTATCCCTAACTGCACTAGTTTATAGTACAAAAGACGTACCAGAATAGTGAAATTTACTTAGATTTCAACTGATCTTGTTTACTTTTTAGGTTATTTTGATAAAATTATATGTTAATAAAATCTAATCTTCACTCTTTATAAAGTTACAATTCTTTCTCATGTGTGATTATTTTTTTTATTCCAGGTTTCTTTAAATCATGTCACTATTTCAGTGCCATTTTGCAATTTCAAAGTTGAAAATTTCATAGTCATACTTTTAAAGCTTATTGCGCTTCGAGTTGTCTCCTTACACATATCATTCTTCCTCTGTCACTAGTTCAAATATCTCATCTCAATCAATCCCTTCCCTTAAATGAATGCTAAGTAATCAAATGTTCTTTTTGCATGATGACCAGTTTTTTTTTTTTTTTTTTTTGTGAATGTACAAGAAATGTATACAAATTTGGGTCAGACTGTTTAGGCTAACCTGGTACACACTCCTCCCAGGTCTTTTTAACAGGAGTAGAGGTTTATCCTTTGTTTTCCATTTAGGATTGGGTTTCCAGTCTCTTTTAAAGTCTACTTCAACTCTATACTCCTAATGTCTCCACCTGAAATCTGAAATTATATTCATTAATTTTTTTATTTTATTTTATTTTCCACCATGAACATAGCATGGTGGGTCCTAGTTGTGAAGGTCTGAGCTGGTGGGACTAAGAAATAATTTTTCCAATCATCTGCCATAGTAATAGTGATAAGCACTTTTGAACTCTACCAAGGCTCGACAGTGAAGATTGGGTGACACCATCCCAGATATTCTTGTTTGACTCTTGTAAAGATAAAGCATATCAGCAGGAGTCAGGTATTTTCTAGAGCGATTCAAGGAACTGACCATTCTTCAGTATCTTTTGAGATTGGAGGTGAGCTTTAGATCAAGTGGGTGTTTGAAGCAAGGAGCCTCTTTAAGGCTCTGACCACTCTTCAAGATTCATACAGGTTTAGGGTTTGCTCAGTAGTGATGAAAGGTTATGAGTTTAGTTTTGGATATATTGAATGACACCAGCCTGTCTTTCTTCCATTGAGCTGTAAAACATCAGTAAGAGGAGAGATCAATTGCCAGGTATTTTTTGTCGAGATATTTGGAGGTGTATCCATACTGTACTGTCATCTGCATATATATTTACTAAAGATTTGTGTACTTGAGCAGATTATTAATATAAAGTAGAAAGACGGTAGAACCAAGGAGAGGCTTGGGGAATGCTAACATTGATCTTATGTTGCTTGGAGAACTGGCCATTAACAACAACCTTCATTGACTTACCTGACAGAAAAGACTTGATAACTGAAAGGTTAGAGATTCCATAGCTGATTAGTTTCTGTAACAATCTCCTGTGCCACACTTTGTCAAAGGCCTTTGAGATATCTAGGGTGATCACTTTTGAGAGATTTTTATTATCAAGTGCTTCATTTATTCTATGCCTGATAAGGACATCAGCAGTGCATGTAGAAGAGTGAAAACTATGTTTTTTATCAATTAGGAGTTTTTCATTGAGGTGTTCAACAACTTTCTTGTTTATGTTTACTTCAAAGAATTTGCTAATGACACTAATGGGGCAGATAGGGTGATATTGTGATGGGGATGAGGGTTCACCTGCATTCTTGTATACAGGACACACACTAGACATTTCATGGGCTTGGGAAAATTTTTTTCTTAAGGTAGCAGTTAAACAGCTTTGCTAAGATTGGAAAAAGTTCTAGGTCAAGGTTCTTGAGAACAACTAGGAATTTATCTTAACCAGTAGCCTTCTTTTGATAAGTCTGGAAACCTCCCAAGCCAATACAGAGATATCACAAAACTTGTGCTCTGTGATAAGAAGTCTGACAAGGGATGGTGTTTGGTGTCTAACCTAAAGTTAAAAACAAAGAGCTTAGCCTTTGTTTTTTAAACAGTGTGAAGTATGTCTACTGGTCTGTGCATTTCAGAGAGTTAAATAAAATGTGCTCCCCAGCAGAGTTTAAACCTGTGTCCCACTTGATACGAGAAGCCATCTAATCTGGTGGATGTTAGACCATTTGGCCACATATAATTATATATTTATTTACCAGTAATGAAACAATCCTCAAGTCACATAAGATCTCACATTATCAAATATATTATTAAAAACAGATATTATAAAGTGAAATTTATGTTATATATTTTATCATATAAATATAATTATATCCTGAAAATTTTCCCAAACTCACTTGTTAGTAACAGTTATATTGTGAAAACCTTGATGTGCTGACAGCATATAGAAGCCTGGAAAGATTTTGAGGTTTATATGAAAAGACAATCACTGTTCTCATGTCTCTTAATGTTGGTTTGTTAATGATCTCATGTCACACATTCAAGATCAGTTCTTATAAATTATCATCTCTGAATATTTATTGCTTAAAGTTTATCATTATCTAAGCATCCTGTCTAGAATGCAAATGAATGTTGACATATAGATTGCATGCTGTATGAAATAGGCATGAATGCCATAGCAACCAGAACTGCAGTCTCTTTTTCTGAATCAATTAGTTTCTCTCTCTCTCTCTCTCTCTCATTACTACTTTTCACTTTTTTTTTTTGTATTCCTTTCTACCAATTTGTTATTGTCTTTTTACTCGCCTTTTCTCTCTCTTTTTTTCTTTATTGCTTTATTTTTTCTATCCCACTTTTCTTTCATTCATATTCTTTTGTTCTGCCTTTTGTTTTTGTTTATTTTTTAAAATCCTTCCACTTTTTCTTTCTTGCTTTTTTGCTCTTGGCATATAGCCAATTAAAAATACATAATTTGTTTATGGCAGACACCAGACTTGCATGCATACTATTTGGAATATTGGCATTGGACATTTCTTTATTGTTGGCCTCTTTTAATGGATGCACATTTTTTATTCATCTCCAGCAAACATTTACAACACTTCATTACAATCTATCTTTACATCTCTTTCTCGCCTTGAAAATATATTCAACTCCTTTTCTCTTTGTAAGTATATTTGTTTCTTTTTTAATATAAAATATAGTTTTAAGGTATGCTATATTTATAGGGTAAAAGTGTTCAATAATATATATTATCTGTGTGGACAGAGATCAATACTGTATGGTTCCTCTGTTTATTTATTGTCATCTTTGTTTATTTATGCTGGTTGGATGGTTGGAGAAATTATGTAAATAGGCTAGATTACTTATAATTTATTCATGTATTTATTTTATTCATTTTTATAATATATTCCTTTATTATTTACTTTTAGTATTTAGAATAAAATTTATTAGATATAAATTGTGGAATTTTATTTCGTCTTTTTGATCATGATGTCATTGTTGGTAACATAGTAGGAATTTGTTTTTGTGTCTGCATTTGAAAATGAGCTCTGATCTTTTGTTTAGGAGATTATCGCTATTTTAGGCAAAGGTTACTTTTTGATGTGTCATAAGTTGGTACTGTTTCTCTTATTTTGATGAGTTTGATGAATACTTTATATATGTTTTTATCTTTTTATTATATGGTAGGTTGAACCATATGATGTTTCTATTGTTATTGGATTTTTTTTGTTGTGTTGGGTGTAAATGTAAGTTTTGCTGAAAAACTGATTTATTTTTTATCCAGATCATTTTCCTGGTCTCTGGTTAAAATTTAAATATGAATTACCCATTGTATGAGTTCTTTCAGTGTTCATAAGCTGTTATCAGAGTCTTTTTGTGTTATGTTTCTTTCTTTTTAAATATTGTTGCTATTTTTAAAATATTGTGTCTTCACACATCAGTTTGTGTTGTCAGTTTTTTCTTTTTAGTTATGAAATATTTAGTATTTTTGTGAACTCCTAAATTTGAAATTTTATTAATTTTAGATTGTTGAACTTTTATGATTAATGCTTCTGGTAATTGTAATATTTTTTACAGTTTATGCGGTACAGTATTTTTGTATTATTGATAAAGATTGGTTGAATTTCTGGTCTTGGTTATTGATCAGTTAGTTGTGTGCCATACGTGTAAGTGAATGTAATAGATTCAACTGGAATTCAAACTTGTCTTTCTGATTCCTCAATCCGAGCCACTATCCATTACTCCACCATATTGAACTTTTCTGAAATAAATGACAAGGTAATCACTGTAATAATGTAGTGGTTGTGAAACCAATATATGTGCTGTATTTATTATTAGAGATATATTCTCCAAGTGGTTAAGTGAATTCATAGACTTAGATTTTTTGTTTTCTTAATTCTTGTTCTTTTACTGCTCTCTCTCCTTAATAGATTTTTTATTCTTTTTCATATTCTTTAACATTCAGTAAAATCCCTTCCATCTTAGTAGCTTTATTTCCTTGCTTCTGGTGAAATGATATATAAGATTATTGTTTGTTGTGATTGGTCTGATTCTAATTTTGATAGAATGTTCCTGTGGTAAATTTCTAGTCCAGTTTACTTAGTTTGTTTCAAAAGTTGATATTTCCTTTTCCCACAATTTCTTCTGCAAATGATTTTAGGAATTTATGTATGTAGAAAATATGATGGGAACTTTGGAATATTTTATGCATGCTTTGTGGTGCGACATTCTCGTCACTGTGTTTCAATAAAAAAGATGTTCTTACTTTTGTAGGAATGGGCTATTAAGAGGTCTTTTTCTATTTTCTTAATAGTTGTAGGTTTTTAGTTGTGTATGAAAATATGAAAGATATAGATATGTATCAAACAAATGGCTTGTTAGTGAATGACTAAGTTGGGGCAAAAAATTTAAGTGATGTGTTTTGTTCCAAAAAAGATCTTTTTCAGTCTAATAATGGTTTTTTTTTTTTTTTTTTTTTTTTTAAATCACTTCACCCCAAGCAAGGCAATAAAGCCACTGATGTAATGGAATAACTTGCTAACCTCATGAGTGACTACACTATAGGTGGTAACTACCTATAAGTATCTGTAATTCAATGGACTACAGAGACTAGCTGGGATCTGTTGAGTATAACTCAGACTTATGTGAGAACTAATGATCATTCAATAGTAGCACTCACTACTGGATTGACTTGTGACAATCTTGTGCATAACTGTTACCTTTCATTCTTATTGTACTAGTTTTTACAATAAACCTTTACATATTTTATCCACTGTGTTTTTCAAGTATATATTCCTGTTAGCATAGAATATAGCAGCCACTTGTATGCAAGTTTTAGAGAATATGAGAAAATCTATTATTAAGGAGAGAAGACAATAAAATGATAAGAGCTAAGACAAGATAATGATTGATATTGCATTTAAATTTTTGAAAATTAAAGTTGACTGGGAACCGAGAATCTGGAAGAAACTTTTACAAGTGAGAAGTGTGATAAAAGAAACTGATAGCATGTAACTTATGGTTACATCAAGGTGTTTCAACTTATATTGATAAGACCTTGCCATCAATCTAGTACTGTGCTAAAATTCACAAAATCTAGGTACCATAGAGGAAACTTCATCAGAACAATTACCATGAAAGTATACATAGAAAGGACACAGGGAAGCTACATTACAGTGGTGGGAAAGGGACTGAAGCCGAGATGCCAGGTCAGGACCAGTAATATTGCAGATTCTTTGGATTTTATCAATAATTTCTAAATGTATAGCAGGAGCACCACATGTGGTAGCACCATTTAAAGCAAGGATGAATGGTAGACTTATAAATATGTAAGATAGATTCTGGTAAGAAAAATTGTCTAGCACAAAATAGTGAACCAAATTTTTTAGCTGCAGACTTAGCCATTGATTCAATATACTTTTTCACTTCATGTCAGCTGAAAATGTTAGTCTGAGAAGGTGCAATCAGTCACTCTCCTGGAGGCTAGCAACAGCCATGCTGATGGAAGGCAGAAAGGATTTTCTCAGATGATTAAAAGAGAGAGGTTTTGTTTTTTTAGTTATTAAAATTAACAAGCCACTCCTTGCCCCATTTAACAGTAGATTGTAAGTTATTTTTTTAGATCAGCTGCCAATTTGACTTTATCAAAATAATCAGACTTACTATACTGAGTTGAGAACTGATGATATCAGGAATGTCATTTATGAAAATCAGAAACCACATAAGTCCAAGGACAGAAACCTGCAGAATGCCTGCATTTAATTAAAAAGATCTAGAAGAGTAGCCATTCAAGATAACTTTCATTTTGTGATTTGATTAGAAAGATTGAATCCGTCAAAATTTGTTTAGAAATATCATAATGTTTCAACTCGCGGAGAAAATGAGTATGTCAAGCACTGTCATTTGCCTTCAAGATATCCAAAGCATCATCATTTTTATTTAAAGCTTGATAGACACTTTCAGTAATAATCATTAACACATCAGCAGTTGACCTTGAGAAGCAAGTCATATTGCTTATCTGAAAGAAGACTCTATGATGTGAGATGCTTATCCAATATAGAGTTAATTAATGTCTCTAGTACTTTGCCAAAAAGAGGTAGAAGGCTAATATTAAGTACCTCCACGAAATCGCTAAAAAAAGAGCATAGCTTGATGAAAAAGATGCCAACCTTGCCGAAAACTAAATTTTATTGTCTTTATTATTGTGTTATTATTAAGAGGAAAGACCAAAGTTTTTTTTTAATTATTTTTAAAAAATTTTCCTTCTTTTTAGAACATTCTAAATTTTGATTAAAAAAAAAACCTTTTTTCTATTTGTATCAGTGGAACTAGTAAATAACATAGACAATTTTTAGCACGTTTTTTTGGTATGACACACATTAATTTGAAAAATCGTGCAAAAATAGAAATAATTATCGGATGTTAATGAAATTTTCAGGAACTATTCACAGATGATCGAAATTATTATAAATGTTTTTTTATGAAAGTCATGGTAGAAATATTTTTAAAAATATTTATTACCCCCCCATAACTAATTTTATGAAAACGCTAGAAATTCGATTGCATCGGTTTTAGTGATTACAATAATTAAAAGCACAGGGCTTTGAGGAATGCAAATCATGTTTTTTTTTTTTTAATTGGATACGCAGTACCTGAAAATCAGCTCTGAATTGTAACATACAAAACTCAATAAAACAAAGATATTATTTAATTTCAAATGCTTTTATTTGCTTTTAGTTGTTTTTATGAATATGGACAATATTTTCTGAAAGCAAAAAAATTTTTTCGATGAAAAATGAATTTTAATACAATTATTTGTTATTTCATTAATTATAATAGATTTTACATTTAAGTTGTTAAAATATTATAAAATTAGTTAAAAGTCAAGATCGGCTTTCATAAGTGTCCTTATGAGATAGATCTTTTTTGTAGGCGTTGTAAATTGTATCATTTTGACTAATCAGAAGATCCCCAGTAATTAAGAAATGTAATTTTGTGCTTATAATCGAGCTGTAATTATAAAATACGGAAGACCAACCAGAATATAATTAAGTTGCGTTATTTGAGTTAAGCATTGTTCTCCACTGTTAAGGCCTTTACTTTTTTAAAACACGTGTGGAGAAGTTAATTTGATTTTTCAATTTCAACTGAGAAGGGTACCTACAAGTATCAGTATCATCTTATGAAATTTATATGATCTTATTTTTATATTAATCTCAGTTACGACATTTTTCCATAAATGAAATATCAAAATTAATAATAAAATGAATGCAAATACAAATAACAGTAGAATGTAATAAATGTACATAAAATTATAGTATTTTATGTACAATTCTGATAAAATTTCATAAGAAAGGTACCTATAAATTAGATACCTTTCTTAAGAAATATGAAATTTAATGTCACTCTTAACAGTTTTATTTTAATTTCTTTACAATATATTTCCCATAAAGCATCATAAACGTAAAGGTGAAAGCTAAGTACAAAAAAAAAAAAAAAATTAGACCGCTGAAAGTTTTCGTTAAAAATAACGGGTAAATAATTTCACTTTTTCTCCTTCCAGAGAACAAATTAGCCTCATGGAATTAAGTAAATATATCATTCATCACATGTCAAGAGACGCGAAAGTTTATGACCTGCTTTGTTTTATTTTCAAATTACATCTTTTTTTGGCACAAAAAGCTAAGTTAAGTTTGGTTAAAAATATTTTAAATAAACATTATAATTTCTGATTTTCTTAAAATAAGTTTTGAAAAAATGATAATTGATATTTAAAAAAATTTCAAAGTCAGATTTCCAGTTTTTTTTTAAAATGGAAAAAAATGGTCAATTTGCTGACTCAAAAAAAAAAACTAGATTTTTAACAAAAATTTCGGACGTGCTAGGAACGATTAAAAAATGGAAAAATACCCCCAAAATACTTTGACCTTTCCTCTTAATAATAACAAACATTTAGACGATAAAATTTTGTTTTCGTCAAGTTTACGCTTTTTTCATCATGCTATGCTCTTTTTTTAGCGATCTCGTGGAGGTACCTAGCTAATATGCTGATAAAATGATCACATAGTTTGCTTTGAGTTCTTAAAGACTGCAACTATAGAAGAGGATTTCCAATAAGCAGGAAGGCATTTATTGTAGAGTTTAAAGAGAACAGGAGCCAGTTCAGGAGCACATTTCTTAAGGACTATTGCAGGGATACCATCAAGACCATATGCTTTGTGAGGATCCAGGTTAGAAATGATAGTAGAAACCATGGACAGTGTTACATGCATATCACTCAATAGTTACATAGTTCAAAGTAAAAAGTTAGGCAAAGATACTACAGATGAGTCAAGAGTAGAATTTAAATATTATTATTGATAGAATCAGTCTTAGATATAAAATGAAGAGTTAGGAGAAAATACAATGAATGCAAATTACTATATTTACATCAAAGCATTAAAGATATAAAGACTCAACTTTGAATTTATATTTTGACATCCATAGTATCTCAATGTTTAACTTAGCTGATCTCATTCAGTTTTATTATTGCTTTTGTTATGTTTTTGTTTTTACTTTCATCACTATTGTTTTTAATTATCCCACATCAGCAATCATTTTGTGAAGAAAGAAGATATGTTGTATGATCCTGGACATAAATTTACTATAGAGGATTTGGAAATTAGAGCACTTTCAATACATTTTCACTTCAATAAATTATCTTAAAGAATCTAGTTTTGTCTAAAGATTAAGTTCAAATTAGGATCAGATATATTATGATGAATGATTAATGTATTGAGTGTAAAAGATGCCTTTTGTGTCTATAAGAATTTTTATTTAAATTCAAAGATGTTTCATGTGTCAGTTTTTTGCAGTATGTTTTGTGTTAATTAAATATTTTATTGCTTTTGAAGTAGTGGTAAATTTTATTAGATGAATTCCTTTCAATTGAAGTTTTATCAAGATTATTTGTGTGGATTTTTTAAAGTTTTCCATTTTGTAATGTGAAATAATTAAGATATTGGAGGAATTTGAAAGTATTTTCAATGTATTTCTCTTCATCATATAAATATTGAGAACTAAAAATTCTAATTGCTCTTAAGTAGAAACTTATAATTATACCAGATTTTATTTTGTTGCCATATGAGGGGAACCTTATAAAATTATTTTTGTTAGTGGATTTTCAGTAGATATTTAGTTTTACATCATTATCAGTGCAGTTTAAGGTGACATCAAGAAACAGTAAGCTTTTGTTTGTTTCTGTTTCATAAATTCAATTGTATGTTCAATGTTATTTAGTGTATTTACAAGATAATATTGTTTTACAGGGATATATTAAAAAAGAATCCTTGATTTATTGGAAATATATTGATTCTTTAGATAAAATATCTTGGAAAGGACCAATTTCTAGAAATTCAAAGAAATGATTAGCTAATACACAACTAAGAGGCGATCCCATCAGTAAGGCAAATTTCTGTCTATAAAAATTATTGAAACATTGGTTTGTAATAAGTTGTAAGATTTTCATAATTTTGTCTATCAGTAAGGAATCAACCTGAAGCAGGAATTTACAAAATAAGCTACAAAAAAATGTTCCATGGAATATATAATCGAGACATATAGAAATTTAAGTAAAAGATTACATGAACATCAAAAGGATCATCTTTTTACAATACAATATTTTTCTATATCCAATTGTAATGTGCACACATTACAGAAATGACATTACTGTTCTGTTGTATATGTTTTTTTTTTTTGTCTTTGATAACTTTGTTTTTGCTTTTTGATTCTTGAATGCACATTTTTGATGATTTCTAATTCTTTATTTTCTTTATAAGATGGCAAACCATGTTGTGTCTTGTTGTTTGGAAATAATAATGTGAATATCTATGAAAATATTAAGAACTCAATGCACAATTCTTTCTCATTAATTACATATTGATTTCTTTCAAGTATTGTTACTTTTTTTATCATTTCCATCCAAGCAAGGTAATAATGGCACTAGAACATAGGGAGTTATGGGAAGTGAAAGAGAATGAGAAAACTGAGAATGTGGAGGATTGAAGAAAAGACAAAAAAAGAACATGGTTCAAGAAGACAGAATATGGCGATTAACATTGCATTTAAATTTTTAAGATTGTAGTTATCAGGGAAGTAAGGGAGTTCCACAAGTGGGAAGTGAGAGAAAAGAAACTGTTAGGGTAGAAGTTGTGGTTGCATCTAGCTATTTCAACAGTAAAACGGTAATACCCAGTTACCAATCTAGTAGCACATTTAAATTCACGTAGTCAGGCACCGGAGAAAAACTCATCAGAGTAGTTGCCGTGAAAATGTTTGTAGAAAAGACAGAAGGAAGTCATGTCACGTTGGTGAGAAAGTGACTTGTCGAGATGCCAAGTCAGGATCAATTACATTGCAGTTTCTTCTTTGGATTTTGTCAAGAACCTTGAGATGACTAGCAGGAATACCAGACCAGATATGGCAAAAGTATTCAATGCATGGATGAGTGTTAGATTTATAAATCTACAAGGTGGATTCTGATGAGAAAAATTGTATCTAAAGCTATTGATTCAATGTATTTGCTCCACTTCACATCAGTTGAAAATGTGAGGCCAAGAAGTCATAGAATGTTGCTCTCCTGGAGTTTAGCATCAGCCATGTTGATAGTAAGCAGAAAAGGTTCTTTGTGGTAACTAAATGAAAGCAGTTTTGTTTTGGAAGTGTTCAAATTTATGAACCATTTTTTGCCCTAGTTAATCACTGATTGGAGGTCCTTTTCTATAGCAGTTGCTAGATTTATTTTGTCAGGTCTGCTACTAAGAGAGGAGTAAATGGTTGTGTCATCTGTATAAATACCTAGTTGAGAAATGATGACATCAGGGAAACCATTGATGAAGATCAGAAACAGCATAGGTTCAAGGATAGAGCCCTGGATGACCCCTGCCCTGATCTAGAAATATGTCCATTCAACATTTTACATGATTTGTTAGGAATGATTAGATTATACCAAATATTCATCCTATGACACTGTAGCTCTTGAGTTTTTATTTTTTTAAAAGAATAAAGTTTTTCTATTGATTTAACTACAGTAACAATTTTTTTTTTTTTTACTGAAGAAAACTGAACTAAAAGTAATTAAATAAAAAGAAATAATAAAGTAGTTAGTGCACTTAGACTTTATTCAACTTTCTCTGAAATAATCAATTAAGTCAAGTGAATTTAGATTATTATAATGTAAATTAATTTTTAATTAAATACTTCTAAAAGTCCTCACTTTACAATCTTAGAATTTCTTAATTTGTCTCCTATTTTTAATAGTCATATTGTAATATTTCCATTATTATACTCAAGACATACATATGACTTAAATACCCACCAGAGGCCATGTGCCTACCATTTGAGAATTATTAGTTTAATTTGGTCTTCAAAAGATTTTTGTTTCTTGAATTGAATGAATATTGCATGGATGAAGGACTCTCTAAAATGTTTTGTCACTATATGATATCCTAACTATATCTACATTCTGCTATGTCTAGTATTATTTCCTGGGCGGGGGGAGCTTGATATTTGGATATATTTTTAGTCTATCACCTTTGACCCCCTCCCACTATTTAATCATCATGTGTTAACCTGATTTCTTCTTTTTGCATGCTTAACCAGGCGCTTTCCTTTCAGACAGGTTGCTGGATCTTTGCCCAGTTTGGGACTACTATTTCTGAAGAACCCTGATTTCTGTCACTACTACCTCCCCACACACATACACACATAATATATTTACCATTTAACAATGCTTGAATATTGTTTTACAGGCTGAGATATGAGAACATTTATAAGGAACACAAATAGGACAACCATTTTCATTTTTATAGACTTGGTTGCAAGATTGGTTCCAAAACTGGAATGACCATATTTAGCTTCTAATTATTTACCTCTCAGGTTTTTAATATACTGTTGTAGAGTAGCTAGCACCCCCTCAGTACTCTACCAGATGGCCTGGCTCATAGCCTTAAATAGTCTGATTAAGGACTTCAACAGTTGATTAATAAGTTGATACTAAGCTGATTAATATTTGAACTGATCTTACTTTGTTTGACTATACAGCATTTGACCCTCCTCTATTCCTTGTAAGTTGTCTTGTTAATTGTTTGCAACTTATTGTTCTGTGTTTTTTTTATATGTATCTGTTAGCACTGGATACTGGTGCTGAATAAATATATTAAGTATTCACTCTTCTCTGTGTATCATTCACCTCGACGATACAACACATACCTGCCAATATCAGAGATAATAATCATAATATTGTTGACTATAATAAAGTCAATGTTATTGTCAGAAGAACTCATTTTCTTGAAATGTTGTGGAAGTAATCAAGTTGTGTGCTAGGAATTTTTTCATGCTGTAAACTTTATGCTGCAAAGCCTGTCATTGTTTATTAATTTTCTTGGCAAACAAGAATAAGCAATATGCATTTATCTAGTTAGCAACTAGAATGCAAAATCATTTAGTCTAAGTCTAATATTATGTCTAATAGATAAAATAGTTAATAATATTTATCTTTTTAATATTGCTTATCTGACCACATTTCTAATCTGCTATATTTTGCTTTACTTTTATGTATTGCAAAAGAAGCATTGTCACATTTTAATCACATTATCAGAAAACTCTTCAAGCTTGAGTTTTCAATATGTTTTTATTGATTTTTTTTTTTTTTTTTTTTTTTTAAAAGTGAGTTGGGGATACAAACTGATTAATAACATCAGTACAAATTAAAGGTATGATAGTTGTGAATGAGCAAATGTGGTGTAATGAATAGTGGCTCAGATTGAGGAATCGGAGAGCCAAGTTCAAATTCCATTACATTCACTTACATGCTAATACCCTTGGGAAAGGTATGAATCCTCAGCTATGGGTAAATACCTGGACAGACCGGGTTCTATAGCCTTAGATGACAACTGGTTTACTGCAGAAAGAAATGGCAACCTACTGCGAGAGTAAATCTGTCTTGTCAGTCATGTATCTTTCCTAAGTGTGTATCATGCATGGCTCATAACTGACTGAATTATATGCAAATATTTTAAGATTACTTTTCAAGTACGTTGTTTAGCACTTGTCTCAAATTTAGGCTTTGTTTCACTGAAAAATATACATTGATTTAATTTGAGATTTTGTGTGTTTTTAATACTTGAATCTAAGGAAATGCTAATAGATTTTCCTGAAATTTCCTGTAGATAATCGGTTTCTTTAACACTTTAACTTGTTAGACTTTGGATTGAAAGTCAGTCTTTAAAATACATAAATATTTGATCTACTAAAGATCACATTAGACAATCTTAAGTTTGACCTAGCATTATTGGAGGTTAATTTTTTGTTCCCTTTAAAGTGGAACGTGAATTAAACAAAAATGAAATTAGTCAATAAAAGGTAATATCAAAAAAAAACTTTTAACTACCTATTTACACTTGTCCATTTCTATTTTTTTCATTTTTTGGTAGAAACCCACCTTTTAAACAAGTAATCATTTGATAGAAACAAGATGAGTGGTCCACCTCCTCCATACCCAGGAAATCCTGGAATGTACCCTACCCAAGAGAAATCTGGTTACCCACCTCCTCAGCCTTGTGCACCACCCCCACCTGGATATCCAACACCAGCAGCTTATCCACCACCACCACCTGGCACCATACATCCGCAAGGTAAGAATTACCTGTGTTGTATCATTCTTTTATATCTTACATTAGCCTGTTTGTACACTGGTTTATAAAAATTGATAAAAGAACTGTTTTGTTTGTTTTTATATATATATATATATATATATATTATTCTTTGGATATTTCAATTTGCCTTTTCACAAGGCTACATTTATAATTCCAAGTGTTGATAGTTTGGTGGGCTGCTGGATCATGTAATTTAAATTGTGTGTATTTAGGCAGCATTTTTTCATTAATGCATGTTTCATTAAATAATATAGACAAGTTTTGTCTATTTTAATCAAATTCCTTTCATGTTGTCTGACAAGCTTAATAACATTACCATTGAAAGACGAAAGAAAATCGCTATATTGATACATGTTTTTTAATCCTATCTAAGTTTTCAGCTTACATAAGCCATTATGAAAGATGACAATTACATTACAATAAATTAAACAATACACAGACATAGAAACAATGATAGTCTGTTTTGTTTACATGGAAGATTTCCAAGCAACGACAAATTCATGCATACACTGGTAAAGAAAATCGCACCGTGGCTCATGACATCACACATGACCACACAAGAGTGAAAACAAGGAGTGTTAAGTATGGGAAGCCGTTTGTATAAACCAATGGCTTCTGTTATCAATTATAAGCATTTAAGTATATCTGGAGTTTTCATAGTTTATTTTGTTCAGGTTAGCTTAGATAGGATTAAAAAACATGTATCAATATGGTGATTTTCTCTCATCTTTCAATAATGTTATTAAGCTTATCAGACGATGTGAAAGGAATTTGATTAAGATAAATAGACAAAATTTGTCTATATTATTTAATGAAACATGCCTTAATGAAAAAATGCTGCCTAAATATACACAATTTAAATTATATGATCCAGCAGCCCACCAAACTATCAACACTTGGAATTATAAATATAGAAAAGGCAAATTGAAATAGCCAAAGAAAAATTGAACACCCTTAACAGCAACAAACAGGACTCACACACACACACACATATATATATATATATATATATATATATATATATATATATATATATATAAATATAAAAGTGAACATAGAAGTCAACACTTAGAGGCGACAGTCTGTTTCATGCTATATGCAATCGTCAGGCCACGTGTGCTGTTATTTTTTTCTCGGCTATTTATATATATACGGGTTAGTGGTGCATTGTGGGTATTCTATTATGGCGGTTATTTTTACCGGAAGTCGCTTTTTGTTCATTTATTTGGGTCAAGTTATATTGCTCGTTTTATTTATTTTTTTATTTTATTTTATTTTATTTTATTTTATTTATTTATTTATTTATTTTTTTTTTTTTTCTTATTTTATTTATTTATTAACGTAGTAAAAATTTGTTTATATCACGTATTTAACAGTTTTGTTTTGGTTTGAGAATTTAATTAAAGCTATTTGTTCAATTTTGGGGTTGGTTGTTGTAGTTCATTCTAACTATTATTTTATTGGGAACAGTTTTTAATTTGGGATTGGTTTGCCTATTTATTTACTTGGATGAATTTAGGTCAATTTATTTTTATATTTTCTCTTTTTGGTTTTCGGTTTTAAGCAACATAGTATTTATTTATTTATTTTATTTATTTATTTATTTATTTTTTTTTTTTTTATTATTGTATTTGTTTTATTTATACAATTATACGTGATATAAACAAATTTTTACTACGTTAATAAATAAATAAAATAAGAAAAAAAAAAAAATAAATAAATAAATAAAATAAAATAAAATAAAAAATAAATAAAAATAAGCAATATAACTTGACCCAAATAAATGAACAAAGCGACTTCGTAAAATAACCGCCATAATAGAATACCCACAATGCACCACTAACCCGTATATATATAAATAGCGAGAAAAATAACAGCACACGTGGCCTGACGATTGCATATAGCATGAAACAGACTGTCGCCTCTAAGTGTTGACTTCTATGTTCACTTTTATATTTACACACTCTATCTCTGATATTGAGCACTTTATCCCATAAATATAGCACACCTTAAGACTATATTTCTTTATATATATATATATATATATAAAATTCATTCTAACTTAGAAAAAAACAAAGTTTGACATGACAATGTGGTGATGATGCTCTGAACAATCATTCATTATCTTTATTTTTTTTATATTTACCTGTGATTTTAAAGAAAAAGATAATGTTGTCAACATTTTACAAAATTATAGTGACTGTGTAGTTAGTTTTGATAGAAAAAAGAAACGTTATTATTTCATAATCACTTGATTCTTTCAATAAATGTATTCAGTTTATCAGCATATAACTATGAAAATTGTGCTACTACAGCCAAGTTTTCAAATTACCAATAGATGTTGCTGACTTTTCAGTAGACAAGAATACAATGTGGTGTAGTAGGTGTATGTGAAACAATTTTGGCTCCTGATACTGTGACCTCTTAACTGCTTTTGTTCCCAGCATGGTAACACCTGTTAGGGTCCCAGCTATGGGCAAATAGTGACATACAACCGTCCCTCCCAAACAAAACATTATGAAAGTATAAAAATACATTTTCTAGTAACAATATCAGCAACACATTTTTATATAAAAAAAGGACTAACAATACATATAGTAAAATGGCCAATACATTTTAAAGCAAAATAACCAACAATACATTTTATCTGTAGTTGAAAGTATACAATTGTGTTCAAAATATATTTAGATGAAGCCATAAAATTGTGTTCAGATTATTTAGATTCCAGCATTAAATAACCCATAGAGGTGTTGATAAGCCGGTATACAAAAGCAAGCAACCAAATTTGATATTGTGTATAGCGGTTCAGTTCTTGAATAATCTATCCTGATTTCCCCCAATTATTGGAATTTCCTAAATTTGTGATAAATCTTTGAAAAGAAATTTGTTTTGAAATGCACCAAACATGAAATAAGTTCCAGTATTATTTGATGTGCCAGCCGACATTAACCTGAATATTCCCATCTGAAATGGGTGCATTTGTATGCCTGTGTGTTTTATATAGCATTAAATACTGTCCGCATCATTTAAAATTTTTGAATTAGGGACTTACAAAAAAGACAATATATGCAAAAAAAAAAAAAAAAAGAACCATAAACCGATGAAAGAAAAAAAAGTCATTTAGAAATCTGATAGTATGGAAATAAATGTGCATATAGATTGATTTGTTACAGTCATTTAGATTGACAAGATTTGATAGATTTATTGATTTGCTTTTGTTTTTCATTTTTAATTTCCCACTCTCTTCCTCATCCTCTACACATGCACACAAGTATGTTTACACTGATGTAGATGTTTTTAAATCTAATCTGTTTGTGTATGTATGCTGATTGATGTGTTCTCTCCGGCTTATCAACCTTTTGCAGATTATTCAAAGCTGGAAAATAATTTTTGATTGTAAGAAGTTTTTGGAGATAATAATGAGTTAATGATATAAGTCTTACTAATTAATCCATAGCTGAGGAGAGAAGAGGTGGATTCATACCTTTTTCAAGGGTATTTGCATGTCAGTGATTATAATGAAGCCAATTAGAATTGGAACTTGGTTGTTTGATTTCTAATTCCAAGCCATTATTCATTATACCACCTGCATATTCAAGCTGACAGCATCTAGTATTTTCTTGTGGTCACTCATCTAGGTACTGATCAGGTTCAACATTGCTTAACTTCAGTGAGCTTACAAGAACTGGTTTTTCAACTTTGTATGGTCATAAGCCGTGTGTGTGTATATATATATATATATATATATATATATATATATATATATATATATATTTATTTTGTTTGAATTTTGCTATGATTATAGGGGAAGTGTGGATATAGAAATCACCACAGTATGTCGAATGTCAGTTTCTGCAAATCACTTTGCAAACCAGTCTTGCTCCTGCATACCTTTTTACATATGTAACACATGAAAGTCTTTTCTTGGGAGGTGGGGTCTTGACAGTGACTTTCTCCTCATGCACTCTTATGACTTGCAAATTTTATCATAAAAGTGACAGGTCTGTCACAAAAGACATTCACATAGTCAACATTAGATTACCAATTTTCATATGATCTTAAATGACTAGCAAGTCTGGCACAAGATAGAAAAAAAAACCTTCCTACAGATTTTATATACAAACTCAGACTGAATACCTTCTGGGATTGAGTCTGCATTTCCCTAAGAGCCCTTTTCAACTTAAAATGCTCAAAAAGATTGCAACAATCAAAAACTTTCTCAAATGACACCTATTCTCTGTTATTTTTTTTCCAGTCTTTGACACTAATTTCAAGAGTTTTCAGGTTGTCTTTAACAACATACTTGAAAGCTCTCTGTAAAACAGGTACTTAGGCAATCTCTTATCTTTGATTCTCTTGAGATACTCTGCCCAGTGCAGTAGATTTTGAATGAGCAGTTTCTCTATGCTGGGTATGTTTGACTATTGCAGAACAATGTTGTCTGGTGTGAATGTGCACTACTTGATGTTTGCATCGTTTTGATATGATTGTGACATATTTCATGTCCCTGAAGAGCACAGGAGAGCAGTGAAAGCACGTGATTGGTAGACACTGATCTTAGTGTCAAGTGAGATGTCTGTTTGACTAGATCCTTTTTTCCAATTTACCCAAGACTTTGCTGGCATTTTTGATTCTTTGGTTGATTTCAGGATTCAAAGAAACACTTCTAGCACAAGTACTTTCAAAGTAGACAAAGCGATCAATAACCTAGAGTCTCTGAGCCTGAGAAAAATGTTAGATTTGACATAGCATTGCCCAAGAGAGTGTGTGTACATAACCTTGGTCTTTTTTATGTTGATGGTTAGCCCTAAGATAGTGCATGCTCTTGAAAAATGGTCCATTATTTTTTGCATGTCCTTTTTGGTATGAACAACAGGGTCTGTATTGTCACACATAAATTCTTGGATAACTGACTAGAAAGACTTTGATTTAGCCTTGAAATGAGTCAAGTCAAAAACTAGGTACCTCCACTATTTCGGCATAAATTTTCTATATTGAAGTTTAAAATGAATTTTTTTACAACGAAAAAACATTCTTGAAGATTTCATTTTAGCTTTAATTGAAAGTTTAATTAAATTTACGATTTCTATTAATTAAACAATTCTGGTGTATTTCAGATAGAAACTATATACATTTGATTGTCAAATTTAATTTCAAATTTTTAAATTTTCTTTAAAACGGCCATTTTCTTAATTTTAAGAAATTTGTAAACAAACACAAATTTATCGATTTTTAAAATATTTAAAAAAAAAGTAATCTGATTTCAAAGAAATCTTTGTTACTTATAGCATAAAAAAATAATATACAACCAATTATTAACGAGCGGTCCTGTTCATCTGTTCGATCTATTGATGATTGTTCAATGACGAACCGATGACAGCTACTACTGATGACCATAAATGACATAATTTTTAAGTCTGAGTTTTTAAAAAAATTATTCTATTTGAGTATGACACACACTAATGGAAATACAATACATAAAATAAAATTATTTAGTGAAATAGTAAATGAAAAAAAGAAAAAATAATTTTAAAATTTAAAGTTTACACTTTTAAAGCTGAATGGAAAATACAACCTGTAAGAAACGAAATGTTATGAAAAGGCCACGTAAAGGGACAAAACCCTTAGATTACGTGACCTTGTTATAATAATGGCAATTTCTGTATATCATACATGGAAATAAGGAATGTATTAAGTAAAAAAATACAACATAAAAAATTATTTTTAAAAAAAGTAGCGCAACTAAATTTATTAAACTTAGCAATTTTGGATTCGTAAATTTTTTTTCTACTTAATTACTACATAATATCGAGGAGCCCTCCTAAAACAGAGCTTTACACGATGTTAAACTATTATAAATTATTATAATTAAAATTTCTTAAAAAACGAAAAAATTCTTGTAAAAATTAATTATTCATCAGAAAAAATTATTTCTTCAGACAATAATGTCCTTAATATTACTTATTTACAAAAGCAATTAAAAGCTTTTCTAATTAAGTAATTTTATGGTTTATTGGATTCATTATTTTTCAATTCAGACAAGATTTTCAGTTAAATAGCTCAAATTTGAAAAAAAAAAGTAGGTTATTTACCATCTCCAAAGACTCCTTCTTTTAACAAAAAAATAAAATTCAGGAGCCAAAAAGGTTTTGGGCGAAATTTCATGAAATTAAATAAGTAGTTTTTACCAAAATTTTCTAAAAACAAAATATTTCAAAAATAATTTTCATTCATTTGTGAATAAGTCCTGAAAATTTCATTAAGATCGGACAATTATTTTATTTTTACAAGAATTTCCAAATCAATATGTTTGCAACGGGGGAAAAAAAAGCGCAAAAAAAAAACAAACAAACAATGTTATTTTAACAGCACCACGATGACGTAAACAAAAGACGACTTTAACCAAAATTTCGAACGTGTTAGAAAATATTAAAAAATTTCAAAAAATAATTAAAAAATACTTTTTTCTTTCATCTTAATAATAACATAAGCATTTTGACGATAATACTTTATTTTCTTTAAGTTTGTGGCATTTTTCATTTACGCTATGCTGTTTTTCCGTGAAAACAGTGGACATGCTTATCAAAAACTGTGGTCTTAAAACACCGGTACACACCAACTTCACAATCTTGGAAAGACTAGATGAGAGCCACAGCAAAGAATATAGAGAATAAGTGGGAGCAGGGGTGTTGCCTTGATTATCTCTATTGTTGATGGCTATGTGTTCCGATAGAGGTCCATTGAAATTAAAATAGTCCAGAGAGCATCCCATTTATGGACTCAAAGGCCTTGACCAGATTGACAAAAACTGATACAATGCAACATGATGTACTAAACATTTCATAATCAGAAGATCATATCCATTGCTCCTCTTTCTGGTCTAACTCCACATTGTGTCTCTGGGATGACTCAAAGGCAAATCCATCTTGTAAGACTATTAAATAGAAGTTTTGCAAAATCTTTACCCTCTGCCTCAAACAGACTTATCCCTCAATAATTCCCACACACCAATTTTAAATCTTTTCTCTTAAACAAGGAAATAATGATCACATTAACCTAGTCCTTAGGTACAGGTGCCCCCAACCAAACATCTAAAATCATACAAGAAGCATGTTGTCCCAATGAAGTAGACATTTGACTGAAACGTCATCAAGACATAATGTTTTCCCAGGATTAACTCGTATTGTTTTCTAGATCAAAGTAGGATGATTCAACATCTAATCGATATCCATCTGAGGCAAATTATTGATGATATCTTCATTAAATACTCAAGTATTATAAAAAAAAAATCAATAAAATCTTCAGTGCAGCATTTCATGCCTTCTAGGTTCTTAAAAAAAAAAACAAATCCGTCTTTTGACTTGAGCTGTACCACAGACAAGGTCTATGGACCAAAGGTCTGCTTAATCAGGGGATATAATGTTTGGAGTACTTTTGATTGTAAGCACTCTGAGCTTGCAAGGACATATTTAACCATCGTTGAGTTTTCCTATGATGGATTTTGTGCTGCAGTGATGATTTTGCATTTTTGAAGGATTTGAGCAAGACTGCACGGTACTTATCTGAAATACTCAAAAGCTTTTAATGCATGTCATTTTTTACTTTCAAAAGATGATTTATTTCTGGATCATGTTCAAACCAATCTCAACATTTCCTCTTTCTCAAATCAAGAACTTCAACTTTAGTTATGTAGACCTTGGTCTTAAATTGATGCCAGGTGCTGTTGAATTGATATATTCAAATGCCATTTGTACATCCTTGCAAATAGCAGGGTCCTTCAATCTTGAAACATTGATATATTTAGAAATCTTTGTCCCATTATATCTTCTTTTTTCATTTGATGCAGAGTTTCATCTTGCCACGTACCAACTCTATGGTCCATCCCACATTCAACACCATACATGACTGACTTTGCTGAAGATCTTGTTTATGACAAATGATGTAATGAATAATGTGTCCATATTTAGATCTTAGATTAATCCAAGTAATGTATGGGCAACTTTTTGATGAAGAAAGGAGTTGCAAATGACTAGATTCTATCAGCTGGTACTTGCCACTCAACCTAGTTTCAGAGAGTGCAGCTAGATCAATATTGTACTGAGCCAACTCCTTCACAATCTTACCAGTTCAGCATTCAGGATTATTAGACTCCTTGCGTCCAAGAAGTGTTCTGCTGTTCCAGCTACCTACCTTCATTCTGTACTTTTTACTTGACAGTCTACCGAAAACAGGTGAAGTGTTTAGAGTGGTCCTTCACTCAAGGGTTGTTGGCTTGGAAGCACCCAAGGTTACTTTTGCTCAAGGAAATACAGGCTCCACACCAATATACACCCCCCCATGCCAGAATAGTTTGATTTGTTTTTTATGGCTTATCAGCCTTTTACAGTTTATACAGGGTGGTTACTGAAAGACTGAATGATATAAAATGAAAATAACTTTTACAAACACATAAATCTAGTTTCAGAATCTTTTGAAGCAATGTTCTGGCAATGCCTAGTTGAGCAGAGTGATGATGGTTTGAATTTGATGGATCCTCAAGGACACTCTGCTGTACAGCTTCAACTGCTGTGTTAGTGCACACAGTCACTTAGGACCTCTTCCCAGTTCTTTCAGACTGGACAATTAGGTTCAGTGTCATGATATCACTAGGAGATACTCTGACATTAAAATGTTGCCAGTATTTTCCATGAGTTTGAATAATTGATCTTTCTTTGGAATAGAAAAAACTCATTGAGTTTTATTTGTTGCTGGACATCATGCATAGCCATTTTAATCTACAAGGGATGCTCTATAACCTGCAAAAAAAAAGAAAAAAGATTGAAAACAAACAAGTTATGACTTTTTCAAATTTTCAGTTTTACAGTAACCATCAGTAATAACCAGAAAACATTTTTAGGTTCTAAAATATCTTTTTTTTTCTTTTCTTTTTTTCTTTTCTTTTTTTCTTTTCTTTTTTCTTTTCTTTTTTTCTTTTTTTTCTTTTCTTTTTTTTTTTTTTTTCTTTTTTTTTTTCTTTTTTTTTCTTTTTTTTTTTTTTTTTTTTCTTTTCTTTTTTTTCTTTTCTTTTTTCTTTTTTTCTTTTCTTTTTTTCTTTTCTTTTTTTCTTTTCTTTTTTTCTTTTCTTTTTTCTCTTTTTTTTTTTCTCTTTTCTTTTTTTCTTTTCTTTTTTCTCTTTTCTTTTTTCTCTTTTCTTTTTTCTCTTTTCTTTTTTCTCTTTTCTTTTTTCTCTTTTCTTTTTTCTCTTTTCTTTTTTTTTTTTCTTTTCTTTTTTTTTTCTTTTCTTTTCTTTTTTTTTTTTTTTCTTTTTTCTTTTCTTTTCTTTTTTTTCTTTTCTTTTTTTTTTCTTTTCTTTTCTTTTTTTTTTCTTTTCTTTTTCTTTTTTTTTTTTTTTTCTTTTCTTCTTTTTTTTTTTCTTTTTTTTTTTTTTTTCTTTTCTTCTTTTCTTTTTTTCTTTTCTTCTTTTCTTTTTTTCTTTTTTGAGATAATAAAAATTTACTGATACAAGTCCTACTAAACCGATAACTGGTTAATTCATGCCTTTCTGAAATGTGCTTCCATGTGAATGAATATAACAAACCTGACTGAATTGGAACTTGGCTTGTTTATTTAATTTTTTATCAACTTACTTTTCAAATAAGTAGATGCAAATCCTTATTAAAATTGTAGATAAATTGTTTAAAGTTGATGTTTTGTTTGGTTACTTTCAATCATCTCAGTCAGTTTCAAGAACTAAATGTTGTCAATAGTTTGTTAGCTACATATTGGCATTTTTTTAGTAAATTGTTTCAAATTTAAGTGCCTATGTATTGTATATCATATATAGAAAGATTTTGCAGAGCTTGACAACATCAGAAAAGAAGTATATCAAATATTTCATATATACTATTACTATAATTACTATAATATTACTATAATTATAAATATTTTATACACCTTTTAAAATGCCATTTTCTGTGATGAAGGATATTTAATGCAGGTTGTTTCATTTGTAAAATAGGTTCAAGTTAATCTAATCTAATCATTGTTGTGTAGAATCCATTTTTTTTTCTTTTTCACATGATGCAATATGATCATGAAATGGATAATTTTTATCACATAAAAGAACTCCTGAACAAATCTTTGTAATGACAAATTTAAAAAAATAATTCTTTGACTTGTTGTCCAGTAACCATTTGTTAACCCATTTTTTTTTTTATTTTCCATTTTTGGGTGCAGCAAATGTGGAATAAGTATTGAATGGTTAAGTTTTAGTTCTGCAATTTCTGGAGTAGTTTTGCATGGCTTCAATTCAGTAATCATCTTGAATTGGTTGTCATCAACTGCAGAAAGACATCAATGTCTTTCCTCATTTTCAAGACAATCATCTTTTGTACAAAATCTGGAACCAATGTTGAACTTCCCATTCATTAACAATCCCCTGACAAAATGTTTGTTGATATTGCAAGCACTTTCTACTGCAATTTTCTACATTTTTAACTCCTACAATAAAATCTCTCCATTTTTGCTTTTATTTCATTTTTACTATGACAGCCTAAAATAAACAAGTGAAAACAAGACAACACAAATAAAGAGTAAAATTTGTGCGTTAAAATGGTACATGGTTTGAATATAGTTAATATAAGTGAAATTTTAGAATAACAAAAACCATAATTATTCTTCACCAACCTAATAATATTGTGTGATCTGTATTGATATGATGGCTTCTGGTGCTGAATCAATTCTCCTGAGTCATTCTACCTTATCAATGTCCCTGGACAGCCATATGAATATGGAATGTGACAATTATTATAATTATTCTGCTGAATAGTGTAAGTAGCTTGATGGATTGTTATATTGTATACCCCAGCATCTGACCGCAATTCTCTTCATTTATGAATTACAAAACGAGCAAAAATATAGCCAATTTCAGAAATTGTATTTCTCTCCAAATCTTCACATTGTTATACTGTGTTGACCAGTGCTGAGGTTGATTTATAAACTTTGGTAGGATCATAGTTACTTTTGACAAAATTTTTATTTTGTTATTTCATTAATTTTGTTTATTATTTCCTTTGATTACTGTTGTATACTCATTTTCTTCTGGGTCCCAACCAGAGACTCAAGGTTAGAAATGGCCCCATGACATTTTCCACTGAACATTGTTTTAAAAAAAAAAATGAAAATAAACAAACTAAGATCACACACATTTTACATAAAATCCCTTTATTTTGTATGAGCTGTACTTGTGAGAACAATTTTTTGTGTTTCTTTAAAGAGTGGACTACCAAGAATCCCTACAATGAGTCTATCAGCATATTTTCCAATCAAACCAAGGGCTTCAACTACAACTGGAATTGTTTTAATTTTTATTTTTTTTTTTTATCTTTTGGTTATTTTTAAAAAATTATTTTGATTATATTTATTTTTAAATATAAATGAATAATTTTTTTCTAAAACTTTCACAGTCTATGAATTTCAAATGGATCAGAAATGTAGACAATTTCACAAATTGCTTTTCTCTCAACATTCTTGGTAATGTCTTATTTTGATCGGTGCTGAGGTTTAAACAGTTTTTCAAGAAATTGGTACCTGAAACCTGTTCACTCTTGGTCACCGTCTTGGTTACCTACACTTGACATTCCAGAAGCTAACAGAGACTCACATGGAGTGAAAAATTTCCAAAGTAATAAAAGAGAATTATCAAAAGCAAAAAAACAAAAAAAAAACTTGATTGCTCTAATGTTATAAACATATTTAAAGAGAATAATTTAAATTCCTCTGGTCATTCTTGATCAAAACACTTTCTGTGTTACAACCTAATAAATGTATGGAAAGTATTTTGGCCGTCAAGGTATATTTCTAATTATGATTAACTAATTCATCACCATCAGTCCCTTGACTGTTTCAATCGACAGGGGAACATACAGGCAGAAGAAATAGACATCCTTCAGGATGATGTGTTGGTGGTGGCTCTCAGGAGCTCTGACATTGCCTTGTCCCTCCATTATTTGATGTTGTCTGACCAGCTTTTACGTAGCCATCCCCACTTGTGTCTGCCTTCAATAGTGTCTTGCATGATGGTCTTGCAGAGTCTGTTATGTCATGTGACATGGTAAAGCCATCACCTCTTTCAATTCCTAATAGTAGGGAGAAGAGATTCTTGTTGCCCACAAAACCTTTGACCTTGCTTCATACATAGTCAATTCACTCTATTTGGATGGTGCCATTTATGTTTAGTTATTTGAAAACTTTTAAAGGCAGCACTTTAATTCCCAGAGCAAATTTTCAGGGGTTAGACAGGTTTGCCTATCACTTAGTTCGCACTCCTCCCCAGTCTTTTGAACAGGAGTTGAGGTTTATCCCTTGTTTCCTGTTTAGGATTTGGTTTGTGGTTCCTTCTAATGTCTTTTCCTTCTCTTTCACTTCCAGTAACTCCTTGCATCTTAGTGGCATTATCACCTTGCTCGGGGTGAACTGATTAAAAATAACCAAATGGTTTTTCACTCTCCACCAAAAAACTGTCAGCAATTCTTATATTGAATATAAACCTGTAAGTGTTCTTAAGATTAAAGATAGCCAATGTTAGTTTATTTCTTCAAAATCTATGATTAAAAATAAGAATTCACTCCAGCCCAATGACAATTTAAAAAAACATCATTCAAGACTTGTAAAACTTCATGATTGTCTTTATTCATGTTATAATTGTAAATTATAGGTATCATTATGATACATTTTTTTTATTTTACAGAGACTTTATTTTTTAGAGACTTTCAGTAGAACCAATCTTAGTCCTATTATAATTCCAGTTTACCAATCTTATAAATGTTCTGTATATGTAGAGGAACTAATTTTCCTTAATTCCTGTTCAGGTTTTAGGGAATTCTGTCCCCGCCCCATTTTCAATATAGATTTCATTATAATACTTAGTGAGAAAGTGTAACAATATATAAATGTTATTAAAAGTAGAAAATAAAATGAAAAGTTTTACTCACTGGAATATCAACTCATTGGATAAGTTGTTCCAGCTTGATAGGTTTTTGTACCTTATACTTCAGCCGTTAACCTGACTTGATGAGTTTCTAGGACAACCCTTGCAAAGAATGCTAAATAAGAATTAAGTGAAAGTAGCAAAACTTACAGAAAAGTTGCACCACAAAGTCATCTAGAGACAAAAAGCTACATTATTATTTGGTCACTTTATTGAAATCATTAAATAAAAGTTGTGAAAAAAAAGTGTAATTTGTAAAATTTGACTTTCTGAAATGACAAACTGCCCCCAACACCTCCATCACCATGTGTGATAGGAAAAAGAAAGGATAAAACAAAGAGACATGAAACTTGGTTCCTAAATACCATAAACTGTAAGAAGACAGTAGGCAAGAAGTATATATTAAAAAATTACCGACTTTATCCTTTGATGTCTGTTGGATGATTGAAAGAAAGGCAAACATAGTAACATATAAAAATGGCAGTTGGTAAATCTGTTAGAAAAAAAAATTTCCATTTCAAAATTGCGATTTTTGTTTCAAGTAGGACATTCCGTTTTCATGGAAAATAAGCCCTTCTATATATATATATATATATATATATATATTTACAACAATGTTTGAAGATATCACAGGGACTTCAATACAAGAATTGTTGACATATTTTTGGTTAAGCATCATTGCACTTTTTCCAGCAGTGGTGAGTTCAGTCCTTTGTTCAAGAGATGAAATCTATATGATCTGGTTCAGTGTAATGAGCATCAGAAGGAGAAATTAACAAAACATGATGAAATAACAGATTAATTAACTAACGTGAAATATACTCTAGAACAGGGTTTCCCAACCTGAGCAATATCATCCACCAGTGGGTGATTGGAAATTTTGGTGGGTAATATAGGTTTTTGGGTATTAAAAAGATATTACATATTACATATACTACCTTACTAAAAAATGAAATATTCAAAGAATCTGTATAAAGAAAAACACATGAGGTTAAATGGGAATAACTGTGTCATATTCCTAGAGAACATCTAAATATCACTGTAAATAAGGAATATTTTGGTATTTTCTATAGTTTTGATGGTTTGGTTTGTTTTATGGCATATCAACCTCAATGAGTTATTTAATGCCAACGAGATTTTTATTGCTGGTAATAATGTGTTGCTGGTAATTTTTTTTTTTTTTTTTTTTTCAAATTTCATTGCTGATAATAATTTTTTACAAAAATATATTGCTGGTATTAAAACCTATTTTTACACTTTCATAGTGTTTTGACCCAAGTTTGGGATTAACTATTTGCCCATAGCTGGGACCCTAACAGGTGCTACCACCCCAGGTTAAGGTCGACCTGGGAACACCAGCAATTAAGAGGTGGTTCCATGCTCTTCAAAACCTCCTGATCAGAGGCCTTGCTGCTGGATGTAGTTTATCATCTTACCCAGGACACCTCATTTGGGAGGGTCTTACCTCTCTGCAGAGGTGCGGTTAGCATATTCTGAAACCCCAGCCGACAGGGTAATCTATAGTTTTGTGAAGGGTCATTAATATTCAAATAGTTCTTCAGATGAAATAACATTTTATTTTTTTTCCAATTGTATAAATCCTATAAGGGAAGACCAAGAACAACAAAAAAATATTCACTCAATTTTTATTAGTTACTAGTAGTGTATATTCTTTTTAATTTTATAATTATGAACAAAAATTGTTTAATTTCTTTATCAACACTTGCAATGCTAATCCTAACAATAATTGACCATAAAGCTAAATGATATATATAGTTTTCAATGGTCAAGTTTGCTTTCATTTGTTCTTTTAATATGGTAGCAGCAGCAGCTGGCGCCGCATAAGTCAGCAATATTTGTCACCTTCGATTGGTGTTTTATACATCATGAAGTCAGTTTATAAATGAATAACAAACTTTTACCAAACAATTTCAGTATGCTTTTGAATATTTAAATGGGCAATGACACAAAAAGTGTGAGAACCTCTGCCCAAGAATGAATAGCTGAATGAGAACAGCTTATTCTTATGAATTGAATAAAGTGTTCTGTTGTTCTACAACATGTGAACAGTAGTCAACTTACTCTCCATCCTGATTCTTTACTCTCTACTTTATTTCTCCTATAATGAACATATGCTAGTAGATAAAACCCTGTTTGCCAATCCCATTACACCACCCTGAACCAAAGAGTTTTAATGCCTTTCTTTGTTCTTGAACTTCTACAACCTCTTTCCTCCCCCCTCCCTTGAGATTTATGTCCTGTTCTTTTTAATGGAGATCTTGGTCTCATCTCATCTTTTGTCTCTGAGTCACTCTCACTATCATCCATAGGTTAATCTTCTGTTACATTATCTTGATCTGAAGAACTCATCCTTTCTTCTCTGTCAAGATCTTTTTTCATCACATCTTCCTCTTCAATTCTGGGTCTCAATTGGTCAGAATGAGCCATTAGACTTTTTCCTTTTTTTGATGTAATGACCATGTTATGTTTCCCTTTGCATGATGAAATTAAATTTCTCTGGACTCACTACTTTGTCCTTCTTATATCACATCTTTTTTTATTTGTTGAGTAAGATATTGATAATGTAGAACTTATTTGTCTTCCCATTAATGCAGCTGAACTTTGCAATCTGTCTACATGTGGAATCATCCTATACTAAGCAGTAACCTTGATAAGTAACTGTCTATAGTATCTCTACTTGGGGGAAAATACCTTCAATCCTATTTTTACTGTATACACCACTCTTTCTGCAATCCCATTAGATTGTGGGTGATACAGTGTTGTTTTGTAAGGGAAGTAATTTACCTCAACCAATTACATAAATCTGCATCATAATTTTCTGGTGCATTGTCTGATACCAATGTTTTAGGGACCCCATTTCTACAAAATATCACTTTTAATATTTGCTATATTGTAGTTGGTTTTTTATCTTTAGCAATGACTGGCCATCCCCAAAAGGAGTCTACTAAAACTAGAAATAGTCCCATGCCATTAATGTGTGCATGGTCCATATGAACATGAGACAATGGTTCCATTTCTTTAGGCCATGAGTGTATTTTCCTTTGTTGAAAATTCTTTATTTCTGCACATTTGGGACATTTATGTAAATATCTTTCTATATTGTGATAATACCTCAGCTACCATGCCTCCAATTTTAATCTCCTCTCTGTCATCATGTACACTTTTTAAAATATCTTTTCTTACTGTTTCTGGTAGTAGTATCAGATCTCTATTGCATATAACACTTTACCATTATTAATTTATACCTTATTTCTTTATAAGGACTTTCTGCTTTAAAACAATTACTCCACCTGTTTCTTCTTATTCTCTAAGCAATCTTGCTTAATGTCGGATCATGAAAAGTTTCAACCCAATGTAATATTTTCATGTTTTCTTTTTGATCTTTATTAAATTGTAACCTTGATAGCACATTGACATGTGGTATTGTATTTCCTTTTACATACTCAATGTCAAAATCAAATGCCATTAATTTTATTGTTCACCTTAGAATCCTAGAAGAAGTATCTTTTGGTAGCTCCTTTCTGGGGTTAAAATATTTTTATAGTCCAACTTTAATAGGAACTTCTTACCTATTAAGAATTTTTAAGCTCTGTTTGTGCTCCAGACAATGGCCAATGCTTCTTTTTCAATATCTGTATAATTTATTTCTGCTGCCAAATTGAAAAGTACGTTATTGGATGGCTTACTTGCAATAAAATTGCTGACACTGCTTGCTCACTCGCATCTATAGTTAACATAATCTCCTTTTTGGGACCAAAGATGTTTACAATGGGTTTTTCTGCAAGTATATTTTGTAAATCCTAATTTTTGCCTTGAGTCCATTTGAACTTGCTATTATTTTTCCACAGTTCAGCAAATGGTTCTATTAAGTCGCTGTATTTTGGTAGGTATCTATTATAAAAATTAACCAATCCTAAAAAGGATTCTAATTCTTTTTTATTAGTAGGTATAGCTACCTCTGAAATCTTAATTAACTTTGGATCTGGTGCAATGCCATCTTTTGTAATTTGGTACCCTAAATATGATATTGTATTGCAAGCAAATTCACATTTGTCTCTGTTTATGATTATCCCAGCATTTTTTGACTTGTTTAACACATGTTCTGTTTTTTTCTTTTAATTCATCTTTAGTGATGGCACCAAGGCAAATATATTGATGATCATGTTACTACAGTTTCTATTGCTCTCTGAAAAATGGCACTTACTGTTTTCACTCTGATATAATGGAATATGCATACACCTGAGTTCCTCCTCACTGGAATATGATTGGTTGGTGTCCATCATAAATACAGACGGACGTGTAGGTACGACAGAGTTTAAGTCTATGATGACGCCATTGGACTATGCCATTGGCTATCCTCTTGGTCTACACCTATTACCTGCGACTACAATGAGTACCGGTTGATTACTGCTACCGTGTACTACTTGGTTACAGTAGCCAAAACCACTTAGCTACTTCGATCAAATATATCCCTTTTCAGGACATATCACACTCCAAAAAGCATTTTCAACCAATCTTAATAATTTTATGACGGTGAATCTCCTTGAATTTTTCATTAATCTCTATTTGTTTATAGGCAGATTTTAAATTGATGTATCCACCTTTTTAGAACATCTATTCCCGCTAATCCATGACTTTTTTTTACATTCTACTACTGTAATGGGAATAATTTCAAATCAGCAACAGGCTTAAAAAGATCCATTGAAATAACCCAAAGTTTTTTTAAAAGATCCATCGAATTGTCTCAATTTCAGATTTTTCTTCTCAATTTTGGTTTACCCATTTGTTCCCAGAAATGTCTTTGAATTAGAGTATCTTCACTCTCCATATCCACTTGTATTGGAAAAGTCGTGGCAGTTAATTTAATTTTTTTCAAAAGAAACATCAGGACAACCTTCAAAAGCTGGACAACACTTTGTAGATATCTCTCCTCAGTAAGACCCACCCCCCATAAAGGAGAACATGACTAAAGATGGTGTGTACGCTATCCCGTGCTGCTGTGGAAAGAAATATAAAGGGGAGACGGGCCGCCCCCTTAAAGTAAGGCTTCAAGAACATCAGAAAACTGTAACACGAGGGGAAGTGAAAAAATCAGGCGTGGTTGACCACATATGGAGAGAAAAGGGAGATCACTGCCCTCTGTGGGATCAGGTTGAGATCATAGAAAAAGTACACCATTGGAAAATTCGTAAACTTAATGAATCGGCATATATGCTAGGCCACAAAAATCTCCTGAGCTGACCAAGCATGGCACAGTGGATAACGGCATTAGTTAGATCCAATGACAGGACTCAGAGTATGAGTTCAATACCTGGTTAAGGCAGTGGAGAACTTGGAGAGGGGAATTAACAGGAGATAACTGATAACTGACATCCATTGAACATGGCACATGGAACTAGAAAAGTCTACTCCAGTGAGTAAAATAAAGGGTTCAGCTCGACATTCTAACCACCTGAAGAAGACTGGAGCATACAATGGCCGAAACGTAATAAATATGGCAACAAAGATGAGGACAATAGTTTGAATAATGTAAATAGTGAAAAGAATTCTTTGCATTGAAAAGTCATCATCAATTCTTTTTCCAATTTTTCAATACTGTTTTTTTTTTAACTTTGTGTTATGTCTTCATTGAACTGAATGAAGATGACACAATCAAGAAGTCGTATGTCATTTGAAGTTGACATAGTCTTCGATGAAATAGGTAGTAAGCAGATAAGCTAGGGTTTTAACTCTCTACTTGTTTACTCCTTCTACTGATGATTCTTGGCGTCTGTAATTGAACAAGTCCAAGTCGTCTTCTGGAGGGTTGTGTTCATCTCCACAACACACCCCCTTTCTTTAGTTGATACTTTTTCTGACCTGGGTTCACCTCCAATGTTTCAGTTGGATTATGTTTATGCTTACCCTGACGATGTATTGTACTTTCCGTTGTTAGAATAGATACTTCAAAAGTATCGTAAAGTATGTCCATTGGTATATTACATTGTACTGGTTACTTATTCTATGTATATCTAGACCTCAATTAATATGTCACTTATGGCGAAATTGTCCACTTTCGACACTGTACATCATACTAGCAAGGTGCTGAATAATTTTTCCATCCTGCCAATTTTCCTTTCCAGCCTTAAAGCTTTAAAAAAAAAAAAAAAAAATCTCTGATCTTAAATAAACTAGTAGTTTGAAATTGTCAAAATTTTCTTTTCCCTAGCATTAATTTGTCAAAGATGGATCTAACTTTTTTTAGCAAACATCAAGTCTGCAGGTGACATTTTTGAGGTGACTTTGCATTTGAATCATTCTATGCACACTCAAAAATTCTTGTAATGCTGTTTCTTCAGCTTCCAAGGATTTAGTTTTTCTTAATGCTCTTTTGACGATGTCAACAAACCGTCCTGCTTGACCATTCAACCCTGGATGATAAATTGGTGTAGTCAAATGTTTAATCGCATAGCTTTTTTCTTCCTAATATCATCCTGTGAAATTTCTTTACATCAAAAATTATAGCAAGTGTTTCTTTTTCAATTTAACTGTAGCATTTTTTCGTATTTGCCAAACTTCTTGAAGTGTGAGTGACCATTTCATTTCAAAATTTATGGCCTATTACCACTCCTATACAATATTCAATCATGTCCAACTCTATTATTGCCTGTCGGTGTAGGTTGTAATGTATCAGCAATAACTCTGAAGTTAGTAATTTGCTAATTCCTTCAAAAGCATTTTTGACATTCCACTACCCAATTCCATTTCGTACCCTTTTTAACAGATTGTGACAGCTATTAGGGAGATGTGATTAAACAATACTTTAATGTTTAAAAAAAAATTTATTCAGTATTATTATTGTTTAGGCAATAAGCATTATAACATAGCACAAATAGCTATATTGTGGAAAAAAGAATTTTTGACAATATACGCATTTTTTACGTATTTGTGGTTATTTTTTAACTTTTATCAAAAACGACATTCTTGTACATGTAGTTATGGATAATTAATTATACATTAATTACTAATTTTTTAATTAATAACTATTTATGCTTAGTTTAAGACATTAATATCTATCTGCTGATGTCCTAAAATTTTGGAATAATGCAATAATAAAAATTTAAATTTCATCTCTGATAGATGTCACAATCTGTAAGTAAATTATTCAGGGGGGCTTGCTATTTGTATATCTCTGGCACATAAATATAATAATTCACTAACCTGAGAAATGATTGTAGGCTTATCAAATTTGTTAGGGGAAGACATGTCTTTAATGGCACTTGCTCAAGCGGGATCTGGCCTTCTTCCTTTTTTTATCAATTATCTGACCTAGATATTTAATCTTGTCCAGAAAGAATTGACATTTCTGTTTACTGATTTTGATACTGTAATCATGTAGTTTCTGAAATACTTTCTGAATCAGTTTTATGTATTTTCGTAGCACTCTTAATAAGTATATCATCTAGTCCAGCCAACATTGTATCCATTTTTTGCTGGAAAATAACTGGGGCTACTTTTCTACCAAAGGGTAATCTTTTGAACTTGTAGAGTCCTTTTATGCATATTAATAGTCAAAAACTTTTGGAATTCCACATCCACTCTGATTTGAAGAGAGGTCAATTTTGAAAAAAAAAAAAAAAATTTACCCTCAGTTTGGTAAATATATCCTCTGGAGTTGGGAAAGAATATGCATGTAGTAGGAGGCAATCATTCAATTCAGTTGAAAAATTTGCACATAAACAAATCTTATTTTATTTTTCTAATATAAACTGCTGACATGATCCATTCCAAGTAATCTATTTTTTCAATAACTCTGCAGTTTTCTAACCTATCCAGTTCAGTGCTAATAGACTTTAATACAGGAAAAGGGATATTTCTTTTAGGTTCAAACACTGGCATCACATTTTCTTTTAATTTAAAAAATGCCTTTGTATGTTTTTCCAACTCTACTGAGAAAATATTTGTGAATTTACTTTTTTAGTTTACTCAATGTTTCTTTAGCTGTAATGTTTTTATCTGATGAACAATCAATTTTTTCCATAGAATGAAATAATTGGCTAATTCCATAGTTCAAATAATTCTAGCCACTCAATGCCTAGAAAATTTGAGTTGGAATTTTTTAATACATAAATATCTGCATTTTTAGTTTAATTTCCTGCCCAATATTCCTCTTACAAATTTGTCAGTTTTTCTCAAGTTAGGCTTGCCAATTCTGTTCTAAGTTTGTTCATCAATAATTGTAATATCGCTTCCAGTGCCCAATTGAAATCTCACCATAGCGTTATTTATTTGTATTGTCACAAATTTTCTATTATTTGAACTTTCCAGTTTTTTAGCTGGTAGTACTACTTTCAACAAGTTAATTTGTGTATTTCTTTTGCTGTTTTTCTGCATTTAAAATATTTTTTAGTTCTAAATAAACAATCCTTTCTTAAATGAAGCATACCACAGCCACAGCATGGGTTAAGTTTTAGAGTATTTTTATTCTGGATTTTTTTTTTTGTTGCTCTTTCGTTTTTTCTTAACTTTTTTTTGATGTGCCATTTTGCTTGATTTTTGCAGTACCATACCTTAAATTGACAAATTTTGTTTTTACTCTTCTGCAACAGTCTATAATCATTAACTTTAAATCATGTTCAAATTTTGTAAGTATTCGAGAGTGTATTTCCACATCGTTGCTTGATATCAGACATTTAATTAAAGTTACACATTTAAATATGTCTGATGATAATTCATCCAGTTTAAATTTCTCACACTCATGGTTGACTTTACCAGCATATGTGTCAAAATCTTCATTTTCGTCCTTATTAAGGTTCATACACTACAAATGTGAATTCTTTTCACCAAAGATTTTCAATAATATCAACAGTTTCATTAAATGACACTTTCCTGCAGTATTCGGCAAAATGAAATTCAGATGTTTTTCATGTTCAGCGGGGCATAATTTTCATTTTTCATCTGACCATCCTTGACATTCTTCTCTGAAAATGGCCTTGGACCTTCTGAAGTACAATAGGAATGTAATGTTTTCTTCTGGGATGTAATGAAATTTACTAATTGAGTTAGTGACTGAGTCCAGTGAAAATGAAATTGTCACATTGTATTTCCACATTTCCAGGATTGCTTTTATCTGTTCTTGATATTCAAGTTTTATCTGATACATAAACTCTACCAAAATCTTTCTCCCAAAACTTTGAATTTTTCCAGCTATCTATGCTAAGCAAGAAGAAACAAAATTTTATTTTTCCATGGGAATTCAAATTCTTGTCTCCACTGTCATGCCTTTCACTATGACAAGTTTCTTTTTCGGTTGTAAATTTCTTATCATTTTTGAAATTTTGCTGAAAGTCAAATTCTCCAAGTGTTGGGGGTAAAACAGAAATTTTTATTATAGCTTCACAACCTGCAGAAGCTAGGAAGTGGTCAGTTATTTAATTTTCTCTCCCTGTTGTCTTATTGTCTCTCAATTTTTTCACTCACCTTGGCTTCAAAACACCAGATCCAAGTCTCAACAAATTCTGGTTTGTCCAAGCAACTTAAACATCCTATTGGCAATTCCATATTGTTGTATAATGTTGTTCTATGACATGTGATCAGTAGTCAACTTACTTCTGTCTAACTCTTTACTCTTACTCTATACTTTATTTCTCTTCTAACCAACATATGCAAATAGATAAAATCCTATTTGTCAATTTTATAAGTTCAATTTAATATTCCAAAAGCGTTACTGAATATGACAGACTGGAGAGTTCAACAGTCAAAAAAAACATTGTTCCTACAACAACTAAGATGAGGATCACAATTCAAATAAACTAATGAGAATTGTTCATGTTAGAAATTTTTAAATTGTTCTCTTTTTTTTTTATCTTACCTGTCACATGTTTCTTTTCATGACTTTTTGTTTTGTCAAGCCATGAAGGGAGGAGAATAAAACACATCAAGAACAGGTTTCTCAGATTGAAGTCTACATTACTGCCAAAGAAAAAAAGAATGAGTCATATAAGTTTGGATTTTATAAAACAATGAGATACTAAAGCATGGAAGATTAACCTCAAGGCTATAAATTATTTTTTTCTAAATTTAGAAAATGCTAAACTACAAAATGAAAACAGTCTATTAATACTGATACCCTTGGCATCTAACTTTCACTCCTAACTGCTGTCAATATTTTATAATACATTGTTAGTTTCCATTTTCTCTTTGAACTAATCTGCCAATATTAGCTAACTTGCAAAAACCAACAAAAATTGTTCCCCCTTTCTCGAGATATATATATATATATATATATATATATATATATATATATATGTTGTAGTCTCTGTATGTCTGTTTGCTATCAAACTCCACCTAAGGTTTTGGAGATAGACCTCCATAATATATATTCTGAGACTACATTACTACTACCCAGGGTACTTGGATATGTATATTTCATTTTGATTAAAAGGAGTTCCCAGGGGGCACAAATCCCACTGAATTTTTTTTCCCTTTAATATAAATTAAATTTAAATTTGAACAAGAGAATGACTCCTATCCAAAATATAGAAGGAGAAAGCCAGCAGATGGAGGTCACGTCGGCAAGATCATTTTGATTAAAGGGAGTGTGTTGGGCACAAACCTCTCACCCCACTGAATTTTTTTTTTCCTGTTTGATTTAAATTAAATTTAAATTTGAACAAGGGAATGACTCCAAGGGTATTTGGATAAGTATATTTTCCTTTTGGGGAGGGGCCACTCGCCCTTCCTGAAAATTATTTTCCCTTTGATTTAAATTAAATTTAAATTTGAACAAGGGAATGACTCCTATCCAAAATATAGGAGAAAGCCAGAAGATAGAGGTCGTATCAGTATGATCATTGAGTAATATTGAAATGTATCATTTTTTTCTATAAATTATAATAATGATTTAAAATCAATCATCATTTTCTTACAAAAAAAAAGTGATACACAGCAAGGTGCAAGTAAATTGGCTAATATATATATATATATATATATATATATATATATATATATATATATATATCTCATAAAATAAGTTGTATGGATATAAGTTTGTGACCTTGGGTTTCATGCTTTTGGTTTATTTTTTAAAATTGAATCTATTTATGCTTGTTTGACTATGTTTGGTCGTGGGATGAGGAATCTGCTTTGTGTGTTTGTTTGGGGTGACACTATCATACGCATAGACACATACATACATACATACATACAGGTGTATGCATTTTAGTTCACACAAACACATCCGTATAAGCAATTCAAGGCTAGACACAGATACATATCCAAGCGTTTGAGCATACATACGTATGCAGTTGTAATTCTATTTCGGTGTTGGGACCTTAGCTTTTTATGTGTAAAATATATATATATATATATAAAATGATAAAAAATAATTTTGGGTATGCTATTCTTATAAGTAAACGTGTTCAATATTAGGGAAAGAGTGTGTAAATATAGTAGTGGACACTGGGTCAACACAACAGTCTGTTTCATGCTTGAACACAAGCTATGTGTGAAAATTGGCCTAAAGATTGTGTTCAAGCTTGAAACAAACTGTCGCCACTCAGTGTTGACCTCCTTATACACTCATATAGACACTCACATCATGACCTTTCATGATGTGAACAATCATAACTCTCCACAACTTCTTGTTTTTGGTTGCTCTCAGCAATATTTACTATTTTTATTACCTATTTGTTTTCATGATACTTGTTCTTTCATTCATTTGCCCAAATCTGTCAAACAGGTAGCGTCTGTTTCCCTTCTGCTACTCTTGCTTTTGATAATCTTGTATTTCAACTTTCTGTGTTCTTTTTTTTTTTCTTTTTCCAAATCAAATATGCTTTAATAGACACTCTATCTACCATTTACTTTTTTTTTTTAATTCTTGACAGCAAACACAAAAGGTTTTCTATTCTTCTTCAAAGTAAATTTTCCCAACTAACTCTATCTGTAAAATCATAATGGTTATAACTAAGTTATGACTAAAACAAAAAAAAAAATCCATGATTGTGGAACGAGTGAATGTAACAAGATCTGTGGAGAAAGAAGCACAGGAATAAAAATAAAAAAAAAAAATCTGGAATTACATGTCCCAAATTATGGATAAATATAAAAGTCAATTTTGTTGAAGGCAGTTAAACAATAAAATGAAAATTGTCAATAAATGTTGTACGGTTATATGAACTTTTGCAAGAGAGCTTTTGATAGCTCAAGATGTCCCTCCCTGTCTCCTGGCCATAAAAAATGGATATGATAGACAGGGTGTTGTGAAGAAATACTCAAATGTCATGGCAAATTATTCTTGCAAATGTCACACAAACACTCTAACCAAATTGGAAGATAAAATTGAATATGAAGGGTGTCGTTCTTGTTGTTGTAAGTGCACAGTAGATGTCTCAAAGGGAAGCAGCAATATATTGGATGTGGTGAATGTAGTTTTTCTTTTTGGTCAGTTGGAGGTAAAACACAAGTATTTGCAACATGATATCATTAATGTTCCTAAATTTATCAGTAGTAATATTTATATTTTTCCCCTGCTTACTGGATAATTCCTCATCACTGCTACCACACTCTTTCTTCAAATGTAGTTATTTACTAATTTTAGTATGCCACAGTCACCATTTTTATTGTTCCCAAAGAGAATCAAACTTATTATCAAACTTGATAAACGACTCTCCCACCACTTTCTGTAGATACAAAAAATGCACCTTTCCATCATTTCTAAAAAGTTATAAAGACAACAGTGTAGTGTATTCCGTGTTTGACATTCTCTCCTTGACTTCCTGAGCAAACATTAGCGAATGAAAACTCCTTATTGTCTTTAACTCCTCTTCAAGTATTCTTGCCATTTTGCCAGGATTCCTTGAAAATACTTTTGATAATGTTTCTGTTTTGTTCTTTGCTTGTCTCTATTTGCCCTGTTTGCTAGGAATTATAGAAATTACTATTTGATTAACATTTATAAGAATCTACTCTTATATAAACAGTTGTTGAGGTCATTATAAAAGCACCTTTTGGGAAATGGTCTGTTTCACAATTTGAAGCAATGATTTACCATAGAAATGTATTGGAAGGTATTTTTACTACAGATATAAATTGTGATTTTACTGTAAAAAATTGTCATAGAATTGTATTGCATCTGAATTTACAATAGAAATCTACTGTAATATAATTCAACTATTGAAATACATTGTAAATGATTTAATATAGAAAAGTGTTTCAAATGATATACTGTTAAATTGCAAATAACTTGCTAAAATCAATCAAGTAAAATTACTACAGAAATATGTATGAAATGGTTTCGCTATGGAGAATCATTGCAAATATTTATGTATAAATGCATTGGAAATTTCATCAAAATTAATTACAATTTCGGATGAAATGTATAATAATGTATAATAATTATAACAAAATGTAGTACATGACTATATATATATATATATATATATATATATATATATATATATAAATTTTTTATATATCAAGAGCAGTTTTGGAGGAAAGATGTATAACAAAGTGGAAAAAGTTTTTGTGTGATGCATTTCATCCTTTAGGACTCCATCGGATAAGGTTTGTTTATGTTGATGCGACTACACTTGCACACAAACAAGAGACATAGGGAGTTTTAAATGTAGAAAATATTTTTTTTTTAAGGTGCAGCAGAAATAGCTCTCACATAAAACATTAGCTAGATGAAGACACCATTGCCACTTTGTCTTACCATTATGTGGAAGCTATTTGTGAGAAGTATTTCTGATGTACCCTGCATATACTTTAGATTTCTTTGTGTTTGTGCATGTATATATAGGGTGAAGAAAATCATAATTGATATGTGTATTGGGTACGATAATAAACTACATCCGCGTCCTGGGTATGACGATAAACTACGTCTAACAGCAAGGCATCTGATCAGGAGGGTCTGAGGAGCATGGAACCACCTCTTAATTGCTGGTGTTCCCAGGTCCACCCTGACCTGGGGTAGTAGCACCTGTTAGGGTCCCAGCTATGGGCAAATAGTTAACCCTGAAACTGAGGTAAAAAGCGTTATAAAATATTACCAGCAATACATTCTTGAAGAAAAATAAACTATTGCCAGCAATACATTTTTGAAAAAAAATAAACTATTGCCAGCAATACGTTTTTGGAAAAATAATATTACCAGCTATATATTTTTGATGAAAAATATATTAACTGAAATAGATTTTTGACAAAACAAAATTATTACCAGGGGAAAAAAAAAAAAAAAAAAAAAGAAAAGTTGTCAGCATTAAATGACCCATTGAGGTTGATATGCTGTAAAACAAAACAAACCAAACCATAAGTAATACATTTAATGTGTTAATTTTAATTAGATTGAATAAATCCAAAATACAGGAAGTCTTCCTCAGACAAAAAACAGCATGCATCAATAAAAAAAATAATTATAGTCTCCAACCCAGCATTTTCCACTGCATATAAAAAAAAATATCTGGTGCACATTTTTGTGAAATGAGGTGGAAAAGACTCCCTACATTTTGGATTTTTTCAATTCAATTAAAAATACCATATACGTATTGTCTTATGAAAACTTTTTAGTTTTCCTTGCTCTTGTTACTGACAAAATTTGACTTGTGATAATAAGCAAGTTGGTTAGAAGTACTGAAACAAAGCATGAAATTTGGACAGGTTATTCCTAATTTTGATCTGGATATATAACAACTTATTTGACAATGAGTAAAATAAAATAAAAATTGAACAAACCTAGTAAGTTGAATTTAATAAAACATGAATTTTTACTGCTTAATTATGCCTGAGGTGGCTAAACTTGTTTAATGTAAAACCCACATACAATAAAGTTTAGATGTTTGAGAGTCACAAGACCTGTTATGCATACGTTTTTGGTACATGCACATTTTGTTACAAAATGTTTATATAAATATTAAGAAATGCAATAATATTTATTCATGTATGAAGTCTTTTAAACTGTTAATTTGTATTGGTTTCAGTAATCACAAAGTACACCTATATAGCAAATGTTTTCAAAATTTTGACTGATGAATGTTTTAACTATATTGAGCATATTTAATATGGTTAATGAACTAAGGGTACTTCTAAGAAAAAATGTGCAAATTTTCATTTCAGTAGCATAAAATGATATATGTACATGAGTGTGGTCCACTTAATCCCCTTACCCAAGACCTCAGTCTGCTGACATTCCTTTATAGCCCTTGCTGATTAGAAATTTCTTTAATCTCTCTGCTTCCCACCATTCCTTCCCTTAGTACTAAAGAACAATGCCTCACACAGATTAAAATTAGGATTTAAATTCTTAAATATTTTTACTAACCATGAACATTAAACTTACATTTTAATCCAATGCAGTCTCGATTCATAGCCAGTAAATAATTATAAAACTGGAAATTTTTCTTATTTATCTTTTTTATATTAACTGTGATGAAAAAAGAAAGGAGTTCAGCCAACATATACCCATGAACCACATATTAATGGTCAAAGCCACATGTGTCTTATAAGCTGCAGTTTGCTACCACCCCACTATATACTATTTAAAATGAACTGGTTAAAATAAATTCTTGCTGCTTTGCTATACATTTTTACATGATCTAATGGCATGGAAATAAGTCAATTGGTGAACAAAGCTAAAGCTGTGTTAACTTCTTGCCTTGAAAAAGGTATGAATCCACTTTACTCTGCACTCTATCTTATTGCCAGATATCTAGATAAAACGTCTAGTCACTAGTATGATATAATAAAAAAGTGGTTGAGTGAGAATTTAGGCAAATCATTCTTCCATAACCTTGATAGCAGCTGTGAATGAGAAATCAGAGAGCCAAACCCAAATTATAATAAACCCAGTTGGGTTCATTACATTCACTTATGCACAAATACACTTAGAAAAGGTATGAATCATTTTCTCCCCCAGCTATGGATTAAATAGTAGGACTTGTATATGAAAATAAACTTATTATTAAATTTAAAAATTGTTAATGCAATATTCATTTTACAATTCAAAATGTTTTTGTTTTAAATAACCCACAAATGGTTGATAAGCTGTAATATATATATTATGAAATGGACAAAGTCCGACAATTATTTTAAAGACATTTTTATGTTTATACATTCTTTTTATAGATACAAATATTTAAGTAAATGCTCTGTTTATAATAAACAGTATTAAACAACATTTACCGGCCTGAATGTCCGAGAAATTTTCACAGAAAATATTCGTCCTCCGACAGTTTCATATAGGAACAAGTTAAGGCAGTGGAGAACTTGGAGAGGAGAATTAACAGGAGATAACTGATAACTGACATCTATTAAACATGGTATGTGGAACTAGAACAGCCTACCCCAGTGAGTGAAATAAAGAGTTCAGTTCAACATTCCAACCACCTGAAGAAGGCTGGAGCGGACAACAGCCGAAATGTTGTAAGAAATATGGCGATAAAGATGAGGACAATAGTCCAAATAATGTAAAATCTTGTCTGCTCTACTGGCAAAATTCAGTTTTTGATAATTCCTGACATTGTTGAAAGTACTTAAACAAAAACAGGACAAAACATGAACTCTGAACAATTTATCCACAATTCTGATGCAATGTGTAATTGTAGTAGTAAACAGTTTCTTCAGTAGCACAGACACTGAACAAAACTTGCAAAGGACTCTGGTTTAGCACAAACCAATCTGAACTGCACTAAGCACAATAGCTTACTGCCATCTCAACAAACATTCACCTCTTTTATTTGTTTTGCCAAGCCAGAAAATTAACATCTTGTGCATACTGCCAGCCTTGGTTTGGTTCAGTGACGCATGTGCTGTGTCATTCCAGCACTGATGCTTCTATGGTTCACCACAGTTTGCTTGTCTTATGCACAAGTTTAAGCCACGCAACTCTGGCCCTCTTTAACTGCCAAGGCAATTCTCCAGCGCAGTAATTTATTTGAATATTGAAAATAAAATATTAAACAAACATACCTTGTTTAAATATATACTTACAATATTCCCAACATTAAAACATGATCATATGGAAGGCAACAGTCTAGTGTGTGTCTCTGTGTGCATGTCTGTGTTGACAAAGAATATAATAAATTCTCAATACTTAAAGCTTTTCAGTGCTTCGCCCATCTGGATTCAGAATATTCTTGTCTTGATCCTGATGAGTGAAACCTCATGAAAATTCAAGTTGGCCTTTGACAAACTTTGAACGTTTTATATTTTTGATACAAAAAATTTTGTTCACCTTGACAGATATTAAAGCTCATGATTTATTTATATATATATATATATATATATATCAATAGGTGTTATTTTATTTTGTGTGTGTGTGGTAAGTTTGTTTCATGCTTAAATGCAATCTTTAGGCTTGAAGCATGAAACAGACTGTCGCCACCAGGTGTGGCACTAATAATTCATTCAAACAATATTTATGTAAGACAATTGTAATAAAACTCATGCATGTATTTCAGTATTTTTAGGTATTTTATGTTTGTATATATGTACGTAGTATTTAAATATTATAATTATTTTCTTTTTAGTCTTTAAAAATATGATTTCATCGTGATACAGAAAATTTCCATGTTTCAAAACTGAAACTAAATTTATAGATTTAATTATAAAAATCCATAGTCTCATTCCAATTGTCAAGTGATGCTAGGAGTAACTTTTAAGAAATTTACTTAATCTATAAGTGCAGACAATATTGATATTATGAGTTATGAAAGTTAAGGAAAATCCACTTGAATTTAGGGGTGGTTGAATTTTAATTTCCCAAGACAGCTTATGTCAAAGTCAGGTTAAGTTTAGGTGGGTGGGGGTGCCTGCTAATAAATGTATACTTCTGTTATCTAGTGAGTCATCTGGGTTTTACATGACAAAAAAAAAAAAAGTTTTGGCATTTTTATTCATTCGCTTAATTCTTATTTCTATACACAAAGATTTTCAAAAAGGTCATTTAAATATGTGTAAGACATATTTTTATTTTTTATAAATAAAAATGCCAAAAATTTTTTGTCATTGAAAACCCAGCTGACTCACGGAATAAGAGAATACATTTGTCAGCAGGCATCCCCACCCACCTAAACTTAACCTGACTTTGTAAGTACATAAGCTGTCTAGGGAAATTAAAATCCAACCATCCCTAAATTAGAATAGATTTTCCTTAACCTTAACAACTCATATCAATATTGTCTGCACTTGTAAATTAAGTAAATTTCTTAGAAAGTTACTCCTAGTAGAACAAGACTATGAATTTTTTTAAGTTTAATTTTTATAATTAGATTTATAAATTTTTAGTTTCAGTTTTGAAATATGAAAATTTTCTGTGTCGTGATGGAATCATATTTTTAAAAAGAAAACAATAATATTTTACTCTTACTGTTTGTATTGAGCACTTTTTTTTTTCTTTTTTTTTTTTAAATAAAAATAATTGCTAAGAACACCAGATTATAAATCTTACTGTTCTTTCTTATATATGTTTGTTGTATGTATGTATTTTTATATACAATGTGTGTGTGTGTGTGTGTGTATAAAGCTGTGGGTTTAGACCATGTTATACATGTCAGTCTGTCTATCTAATCTTTTCTTTGCCTGTGATAATCCTGTTCTCTTCCTTTCCAATCTCCTGATAAACATCTTTTCTTTTCATCTCCTTTCCCCCACTTTCTCGTTTTGAATTGCTTTCTTTTTCCTTTCTAACCAAATATTATTATTTCCTGGATTTTCACAATCAGAAATCTGCTATTTTTTCATTATGCAGATATTACAGACAGGAAACACCTTTTCCTATTCAGCTTTTCTAAAAAGATAACAAAAGAACAATTGTTTTTGTTAAATGTCTGTGTTTTTATGCCATAGGCACTTGATAAATTCATTGTACTCTAGAATTCTTCTTGAATGTATTTTCTAATCGGTTCCTATTAATTGAAAAGAGGGAACTGTTGCTCTAAAACACATTCATGAGGCAGTAAAAGGACAGTTCTGTTTTCTCTATAGAAATGATCTTGGTCGTTTTATGGTTTTTAAATAGAAGTGTTATTTTAACTAAAATAATATAATAATTCCTTTTATTGTTATCATTGTTTATGTTAAGATATGTTTCGTGAGCAGATATGATCGATTGAGAAAAATCAGAAGATTGTGTTTAAAAACAGTAATTTGAACTTTGCTAACTAGACACTTCCCTATATCTAAATGGTATAGCATGTCAGATCAAATGACAGTTTCAATATAGGGGTACAGGTTCAATTCCTATCAGAACAAATATTATCTACAAAATTGCCCAAACATTCAGGCTAGTAAATATAATTAATACTATTTAATTAAAAAGCAGCTTTTACTTAAATAAATTGTATCTATAAAAATAACAAACAGAAAATATATTTTTTATATATATATATATATTACTTATGTTTAGAAGAAAAGATTATAATAATAAAATATAATAATCAAAGCCAAATATTGAATCAGAGGAATGTTGTGTTAAAATGTTGGCATAAAATAAATTCAAACTTTCATAATAATAGGTTTAATTTAATTATATTTCCATAATATTCACTCCCCTCTAATTCTTCAAATGTTGACAGTATAACTTAAGGGACCTCCACTTTTTTGGCATAAATGTTTGATGCCTAGGTTTAAAATGAATTTTTAAAAATGAAAAAGCATTTTTGAAGATTTCATTTTAGCTTTAATTGAAAGCTAAAGGATTAAATTTATTATTTCCTGTAAGTAAAATATTCTGGTGTATTTCAGGTAGAAATTATTATATAGATTGCATTGTCAAATTTAATTTTGATTTTTTTTTTTAATTTTCTTAAAACTACCATTTCCTTAATTTTAAGAAATTTTAAGCAAAACAAATTTATCAATTTTAAAACTCTTCCAAAAAATATACATATATTTCTAACACGTTATTTGAGTAAAATTAAAAAATTTAAAGTTAAATTAATCTGATCTGAAATCAATATTACTTATAGCATAAAAAATTAATATACATCCATTTGTTATTGATCGGCCATGTTTATCTGAAGTGATGATTGATGGGCGATTGAGTAACGAAGTGATGACAACTAGTATGGCTGCCTAGAATTGACATAAAATTTATGAAACCTAAGTGAATGCATTTATTTTGATTTTAACTACCTAGTAATTTTTGCAAATGAACATATTTTCTGCAATTATTTAATAATTTATTGACTTTATTTACCTTTCGAATATGCTTTATGCAAAAATAAAAAAATTTAAAATACTATAAAATTTTCTTAAATTAATTTCTCTGTAAAGAGACGAAACTCTTAGATCATGTGACCTTTTCATAATAATGTCATGTTTAGCCTTTCATAGATGAAAAAAGGAAACAAATTAAGTAAAAAGAATAAAAAAATATTTTAAACTGACTGAAACATTGAAATGGATAAATTCTGTATTAGTTTTTTGACAGCTTGATTTTTTTTAGTTTTCACAGTTAAATTCTACTTTTACTATATATATATATATATATATATATATATATATATATATATATATATATATCCTCATATAAGCTAAAATTAATTGAAAACATAGAAAGCTTCATAAAAAGAATAAGATGGAAAGCCCATTTCTTTTTAAACCAGGACCTTAATAATACTCCACTCAAGGAAAAATACAGCTTTAAAACCCAAAAATGCCCCCCTCTGCAACAAAAAGAATTAGAAGACTTTGAGAAAGACTTAACTAACCTAGTAAGAAACATAAAATTCCATAAAAAAACAAGGTGCATTCCAAAAAAAAATAAAAGAAGATATAACTAAAATAAACAATTCAACAAAAGTATTTATTGCTGCGGACAAAACTAGAAATTTATATGAACTAAGGCCTTCTACACACAATAAATTACTCAAGGACAACCTAACTAAATCATACAAAAAAGCACCAAAAAAAAAAGAACATGATATCAATAAGGAAGCCAAAACAATTACTCAAAAATTAGACCTAGATGACTGAATAAGTTTCATCGGCAAGGTGCAAGCCTTTATCACACTAAAAGACCACAAAGAAAATTTCAAAATCAACCCAACATGCAGACTCATAAAACCAATCAAAAGGGAACTAGGTAAAATAAGTAACGATACTAAAAATAATTAATTCAGAGCTAAGGAAGAAGTTAGGAGTAAATCAGTGGAAAAACATGAAAGCAACTATTGACTCATTCTACAGCATAAAAACAAACATAATAATTGCCAATTTATATAATTAGACATAAAAGAATTCTACCTGTCTATAACAGAAACCATGCTAGATAAGGCCATCACCTTAGCCCAAGAAAAAATAAAAATAAACACAAATGAAATCGATATCATTAAATGCTCCCACAAATCACTGCTATTCGACAATGAAGATGCATGGATAAAGAAAGAAAGGATCTTTGACACTACAATGGGAAGCTTTGATGGTTCAAGGACCTGCGATCTCATAGGTATATATTTATTACATGAACTAAGTAAAATAATAGATAAAAATGATACAGGATTCTACAGGGATAAGTCTCATAATCTTAAGAAACTGTAACAAACAAAACACAGACAAAACTAGAAATGCAATAATAAAGATTTTCAAAAATAACGGATTTGACGTAAAAACTAAACTAAACAAAGTAGATTTTTTAGATCTTACCTTCAACCTAAGAAAAATAAACCATACAGAAAATCCAATGGAAAAACCACTGTATACACATACATCTTCCAATCACCTATCATCTATAATCAAGCAGATACCAAAATCAGTTAAGCACAGGCTTTCTAACAATTCTTCCAAGGAAACCATATTTAATGACGCTAAGAAAGACTACAAAACAGACCTAAAAGATAGTGGATTCCCAGCAACACTCACATACTCACAACAGAGCACAAAAAAAAGCCAACAGGAAGAGAAACATCATATGGTTCAATTCACCGTACAGCAAAAACAAACAGGAAAAACATTCATCAAACTCTTACACAAACACTTCCACGAATTAAATACTCTCTACAAAATATTCAACAAAAATACAGTAAAAATTAGCTACAGTTGCACCAAGAACATGGCACAAAAATAAAAAAGCACAACAGGAAAACTATCAACAATACATCTGAACAAATTAAACCCACTTGCAACTGCAAAATAAAGAACAAGTGTCCCTTAAATGGTAATTGCTTACAAAACAATGTAATATACCAAGCCACAGTAAAATCACCAGAGAATGAGGAAAAAGTATACATAGGAGTAACTGAAGGACCCTGGAAACAAGAAACTATACACACAACATCTTTCACAAATAGTAAATATGTGAACAGCACGATGCTTTCTAAGTACATTTGGGAAATTAAAAACAAAATGCAAGCCACACCAAAAGTATCATGGAAAATAGGGAAAAGAACATCAGAGATAGAGCATATGTAAATATAGCATACAACAATCAATCCAAAGACTGCAAACTTTGCTTGGAGGAAAAAATAGCTATTATTACCATCTCAGACCAAAACAAACTATAAATAAATGATCAGAACTTCTCAAAATGTAGACACAAAAACAAATTTTTATTACATTACTTAAATATCGAAAATTAAATGAATCCAAATAAATAAATAAACAAGTTAACAAGCCACTCCTGAAAAAATAACCATTAGAATAGGCTACTCACAATGCACCACTGACCCAAATATTTAGCATGAAACAGTCTGTTGCCTCTGAGTGTTGACTTCAATGTTCACTTATATATTTACATATGCTCTATCTCTGATATTGAGCACTTTATCCCATAAATGTAGCATACCTTAAAATTATTTTTCTTCATATAATATATATATATATATATGGATCCGGGAGATGCAGGAGTTTGTCAAGATCTGGAAATTAACTCTGTCCATTGTTCATCTGCTAAGGGTATCATGACTAAATGATTCTTATTGTTGATAGTTGCATGACTACCTCCAAATTCTACTCAGAAGGGGAAACATTTCATTTGTTTTAGAAGAAGCAAATAGTACCACACAATGCAATCATGTTTGTTTATGACTATGACTAACTCACTATCTCTGTAGCTTGAGTATCTAAATCCAGGACTGCCTTCTCACTCCTGTTGGTGGAATCCCATCCTGATTGACCAGGTTTTTAGGGGTGTAGTTGTACTCACTACACTTGGCCAATTACAGGTTAGTGCGGCTATTTAATCCATAGCTGGAGGCTTTCAATTCAGTTTCCTTCCTAGACTGGTTGCCACTCAAGGCTACAGGACCCAGTCTGTTCTGCTATTTTACCCATAAGAAGAGATGGATTCATACCTTTCTCAAGAGTATTTGCATCTAAGTGAAGGTAACAAATTCAGTTGAAATTCAAGCTCATTTCTCTGATTCTTCAATCTGAATCACTATCCATTGCTTCACTGTGTGTCCACTCAGTTTGGGTGTAGACTTCTAATTTTTAATTTTTTTTATACATATATATTTCTCTTAATGAGGATTGCAAATTTTATAAATGTACACATTTTCTCTTTGAGGAAGAGAAACATTTCATTGTGTCACTCTCCCAGATTTGAAATTCAATATTCAAAATGCAGCCTTTGTTAAAATTTGAACTCTGACATCAGACACAGAAGGCAAACTTGCTATTGCTTTACTCACCTGAGCCTTCCCCAATTTACCTGAATGTTAGGTGATTAACAATTTGATTTTTTTCATAATTAGAAAGAATGAAAACATTAAATTCTTTTTCTGTCTTTTCAGGTTATGGACCACCTCCTCCAGGTAAGCCCAAATTTTTACTTCACTTAGATTTGATAGATAAACAGTTTTCTTGTTGGAACAAAAAAAAAAATGTGTTTTTGTCAACCCCCAGTTCACCACTGTTGTGTGCCTAGTGTACAGAAATGATCAGGTCAGGTGTGAAACTGGTTTCACATATAAAGGTTTGCAGATTTGTTGCTTTACTTCTTTGAATCTTTCCAATGGGGAAATTCAGTCAAATACAGTGATCATTGATTCATGTGTTTTCTATTATAATTTGGAGGCTACTGCAAAGTGAGTGAAAGAGAACGTGTCTTGTTCTCTAATGTTTGTCTAGATGAATGGTATGAAACATGGTATATAACAGAGAAATCAGGTCAACCCAATAAAACTCAGAGTTGGTTGTGTGTGGTGCAGGAGTTACGTCCTGTTCCACAATCAGCTGTTTAGAGAGGACATTCTACTTACAGTAGGTGGTGCTTACAATTAGCATATGAACAATACTGGTCAGCATTGGTCTGGGACTGAGAGAGCTATATAATACCAGCTTTTTTTTCAGTTGAGAAAAGCACTCTCAACAGGTGGAAAACCAAAAGTTTTATTTATATTAAGTATCTAGACAAAGATAATTAATCATCTAATCTAGCCAAAATGTTGGATTGGGGAGGATTCTCATTCTGTCTCTAACCTCTGAATCAATTTTTAATCCCTATCTTTCCCTAAAAACTTTAATGTTTCAAATTTTACCTATATTTCACAACTTTGGGTATATTTTCTTTTTGGGGAAATACATTATTTCAGCTTGTAAATTAATTTCTTGTCTTCCCCAAAATTATTTTAGAATTTTCATATGACTTTTTAACCCTCAACCCTGTTCAATTTGTGTCATCAATTATTTTTCAATTTTCTAAAGAATCCTAATCGTTTTTTCAGCTCAACTAATACCACATCTCTGCATTTTTGGCCAATGAAGAAAGTTCCATTGTATATCCTGGCCCACCGCATAAATTACTTCTATTAAGAACTTTGATTTCTCTCTCTCTCTTTTACCTTAGTTTTTTTTTCCAGCTGACACTTCTTTTTGCAACCTTTTGAGTCACCAGTAGAGACACATTTACATACATTAATGCAACATATTCATCAACTTGCTGACAGCAGATTGATGGTGTGTGTAACACCATTAATCTATAAGTTAACTAAACTACTCAGCCTGACAAGCAGATACTATTGCTTGGCTTGTAAAATCTTGTAATTATCTTGCTATATAAGAATACATTCAAATTCTTTCTAATCAAAAAGAATTCTTTAAGACAATAACTGAACAGTCTAGTCTGTAATAACCTACATTCACCAGCTTTGCTAAAAAAAGAAAAAAAAATTCAGTTCATAGAAGATACTTGCTCCCATCCCAAAAGGTTCTTGTAGATAATCCATACTTGATTAACAAGTAAAAATCAATTTTTGTTAATATTTCATGTATTGTTGAACATCATTCACTGAACATTTCAGTATCTCTATCTCTATAATATAATCATGTGGCAACATCCCTAGAGGAAGCACAAGAACTTGTCAACCATTTCTCTGTTGCATATAGCAAAGCTTTTGGCCTTACCATTAGCATAAAGAAAAAGGAAGTAATCCACTGTCTTCTTGTCCAAAGCAGATTTGTGGTGTCAGACAATGTTCACCAATTCCCAGACACTTTATATAGAGATTGATGGGAAGAACTTGAAATATGTGAAGTCATTTACATATTTAGGAAGTAAGATGAATGCAAATGCATCCTTTGATGTCGAAATAAATTGGCTTGCCAAAGCTACAAGTACATTTGGGAAGCTTCACTACCACTTATGGATTGAGAGAGGTATCAAATTGGACACCAAAATACAGTTTTATAGAACAGCTGTTTTGACCACACTATTGTATGGCTTAAAATCATGCCCCCCCCCTCCATTTAGGTCACACATCAATCAGTTGGATGTCTTCTACAAAAGTTGTCTCCACATGATCTGTGGCTATACTTTAGTTGATAGGGTGTCCACTACTGATCTTCTTGCAGTTAAATGCAACATTGATGGAATTGAGACTTTCCTGATGCAGTCACAACTTCACTGGGCTCTCATGTTGCAAGGACGAGTGATGACAATACCTAGCATCTAACTCTCTGTCTCTGTTTATATCTATCCCTTTGTTTCTGTCTCTACTTGCCTCTTTGTCTCTATCTACTCATCTCTCTCTCTGTCTGTCCGTATCACTGTCTGTCCGTCTGTATCACTCTGTCTGTCCAGCCATCTGTATCACTGTCTGTCTGTCCGTATCACTCTCTCTCTCTCTCTATGTCCATATCTTTCTCTCTCTGTCCAAATCTCTCTGTCTCTGTCCAAATCTCTCTCTCGCTCTCTCTCTGACTGTAACCATATCTCTCTCTTTCTATCCATATCTGTCTCTCTTTCTGTCCATATCTTCTCTCTCTCTCTCTCTCTCTTTCTGTCCATATCTTCTCTCTCTCTCTCTCTTTCTGTCCATATCTTCTCTCTCTTTCTTTCTGTCCATATCTTCTCTCTCTTTCTTTCTGTCCATATCTTCTCTCTCTTTCTTTCTGTCCATATCTTCTCTCTCTTTCTTTCTGTCCATATCTTCTCTCTCTCTCTTTCTGTCCATATCTTCTCTCTCTCTCTCTCTCTCTTTCTGTCCATATCTTCTCTCTCTCTCTCTCTCTTTCTGTCCATATCTTCTCTCTCTCTCTCTCTCTCTCTCTTTCTGTCCATATCTTCTCTCTCTCTCTCTCTCTCTGTCCATATCTTCTTTCTTTCTCTCTTTCTTTCTGTCCATATCTTCTTTCTTTCTCTCTTTCTTTCTGTCCATATCTTCTTTCTTTTCTTTTCTTTCTGTCCATATCTTCTTTCTTTCTCTCTTTCTTTCTGTCCATATCTTCTTTCTTTCTCTCTTTCTTTCTGTCCATATCTTCTTTCTTTCTCTCTTTCTTTCTGTCCATATCTTCTTTCTTTCTCTCTTTCTTTCTGTCCATATCTTCTTTCTCTCTCTCTTTCTTTCTGTCCATATCTTCTTTCTCTCTCTCTTTCTTTCTGTCCATATCTTCTTTCTCTCTCTCTCTCTCTCTTTCTTTCTGTCCATATCTTCTTTCTCTCTCTCTCTCTCTCTCTTTCTTTCTGTCCATATCTTCTTTCTCTCTCTCTCTCTCTCTCTTTCTTTCTGTCCATATCTTCTTTCTCTCTCTCTCTCTCTCTTTCTTTCTGTCCATCTTCTTCTTCTCTCTCTCTCTCTCTTTCTTTCTGTCCATATCTTCTTTCTCTCTCTCTCTCTCTTTCTTTCTGTCCATATCTTCTTTCTCTCTCTCTCTCTCTTTCTTTCTGTCCATATCTTCTTTCTTTCTCTCTCTCTTTCTTTCTGTCCATATCTTCTTTTCTCTCTCTCTCTCTCTCTCTTTCTTTCTGTCCATATCTTCTCTCTCTCTCTCTCTCTTTCTTTCCATATCTTCTTTTCTCTCTCTCTCTCTCTTTCTGTCCATATCTTCTTTCTCTCTTTCTTTCTGTCCATATCTTCTCTCTCTCTTTCTTTCTGTCCATATCTTTCTTTCTCCTCTCTCTCTTTTCTTTCTGTCCATATCTTCTCTCTCTCTTTCTTTCTGTCCATATCTTCTCTCTCTCTTTTCTTTCTGTCCATATCTTCTCTCTCTCTTTCTTTCTGTCCATATCTTCTCTCTCTCTTTCTTTCTGTCCATATCTTCTCTCTCTCTTTCTTTCTGTCCATATCTTCTCTCTCTCTTTCTTTCTGTCCATATCTTCTCTCTCTCTTTCTTTCTGTCCATATCTTCTCTCTCTTTGTCTCTGTCTATTCTTTTAACTCTGTCTATTCTTAAACTTATATATATATATATATATATATATATATATATATATATATATAAATAAAATAAGTTTTGAGGTATATTTAGGGGTAAAAGTGGTCAATATCAGGGACAGTGTATGCAAATATGAAAGTAGACACTGAGGTCAACAATGAGCACCAACAATCTGTTTCATGCTTGAAAACAATCTTCAGCCCAGATAATGTTGACCTCAGTTTACACATGCATATATATATATATATATATATATATATATATATATATATATATATATATACACACACACACAGTGTGTGATGGATAAATTGTTATCTAAATTATGCAAAAATGACACTGACATCTAAGGGTTAGGAGCACTACCTTCTCAAGGCACTTGATGTAGGTTTCCATGTAGAGGCTGAGGCCCTTACCAACAAATTTGAGAGTTCTTATCAAATGACCAGAGTGTGTTTTCCAAGCTGCTGTACCTTCATAATGATCATTAAACTCCTCCAACTCTTTCCAAATTCTCTGCACTGTTCTTAGATTAATACCCATACACCCTGAAATGTTCGTATTGGAGCTTCTGGCATGAATGGCAAGTAGTACAGCATACCCTTTCCAAATTTCTGTTGGAGTGAATTGTGTCATGGTGCTCTTTTTCTCTCAGGTAGTGACCACCTGACCCTTTTATACTGTGCAGTCTTTGCAATGAGAAACAAACATGTAAGGGCATTATTAAAATGATAAAATGACGATAATTTACCCATCGCACCATGTGTGTGTAATATAAGTTGCACCAGGTATTTGACACCTTTAAGAAGCTATAAAAGAAATCTAATGTTACATGCCATGCATTAAACATTAAGATTCTTGTTTCATTTCTGAACATGACTATTTCCAAAGTAACAGGAAATGAAACAGCACTAGCCACCAACTAGAATGATTTTGAGATAAAGTAGCTAGCTGAATTGGATGAAGGATATGTGACCAGGAGCAATGTGGGCCAGGAGCAATGTGGGCCAGGAGCAATGTGGGCCAGGAGCAATGTGGGCCAGATCATGCCATTCCCACATCTTACTGTAGGACCTCAAAGTCAATGCTGTCACCTACATCAAGTTGCTGGACATGCTGATCAAGCTATGGATTGAGGAAATGGCCATCTATGTTCAATCAAGCCTTTGCTCTTTTCCTTATTATCCATGTAACCCAGAAGTGTCTAGTCCAGAATTTTTCATGATTGTGTCACCTCAAACTCATTGAAAGCCACCATTGTGGACTGGATGTGATGGCCAGTGTGAATAAGATCTACCTGATCTTGACATGTAGCCATTTTCAAGGCCATATCAACTATATCTTTGAGGCTAACAGCATTTTTATTGAATAAGCTTTGTCTTTTGAAGTTGATGGGATGATTAATCGAGAATCAGAGATATTGGAACTTTTTAGTGTTTCGGAATTGGCATTGGAATTGGGGAATTTTAACCTAATTTCTGATTTCAAAATGTTTCTTTGGATTTTTTTTATTGTTTAAAACTTAGTTTTACATTCCTGGTGCTAATGATAAAAAGATACAAATATTTATTAATTTTAAAGTTAAATATGATGTAATTTTATTTTACTTGTGTTAAAAAAAAAAAAGTGCAAGTTCTTTTTAATAGCCAAGACTTAAAAAGTAAATATTCTTTTTATGAAACTTAATGTTTCTACAAAATTCATGTATTTATTAAAATTTACTTACTTAAAAAAATAAGCAAAATTTTATTTGATGTTTCCTGAAAAAAAAACTTTTTCACACAAAAGTTTGTATTAAAAAACCTAAAATTGTATTTAATTTTATTTTACTAATATTTTTCTTTACATAATTAAACTTTCCTGTGTTAAATTATGATGGCGTTTCAAATATTTTGAACTTTTTTTTCTCATTTATCCCTACTTGGTGCCAAACAAAATGCAAATTTTATAAGTAGAAGGATATAAAAAAATAGTTAAAAACAAGTATTTTTATCCCATTTTATCTGGTGTGATTAAACTAGTTTTTTCCACTTTTAACATGATTTGTTTTAATATTTTTAGAATAAAACTAGTAAAAGTTCATCTTTTAATAATCTAACAAATAACTGAAAAAATTGAACCCATGCAAAAATAAACATTTAGTTGTTCTCATCCTTATGAAGATTTTAATCCTTTTTAATTTTATTTTAATGCTTTATAACAGTTGAATCTCATACCTTATAAAATGATCAAGTTATTTAGCTTTCAACTTCCCTATAATTTAAAAAAAATTATTGTAAAATTTGCTAAAATTGCTTATATCTGTAAAAAAAAAAAAATCAAGGGATATGTTTTTACTGTGTTGGACTTTTACTTTATTTCTTTTAACAAAAATAAAACAATTCTTGATTCTTTTTGGTAATTATTAAATTTTTTAATTGTGAGAAATTTATTTTAGACAGTAAAACTTAATAGAGATTAAATTTTTTAGATAAGATTGAAGACCCTTTATTATTTTTTATTAAATTGCTGTGATAATTCATATTTAATTTTTATTGAATGCCTGTAAGCAAATTTAAAATTTACATTTATTTTTTATTCACTATCCTGCAGGATTAGGGACTCCTTGTACTTTATCAAAATATATGCATGTGTTAAACCACAATACATAGAATGATGCCTTTCTGCTTTTAACGTATTATTGTTGGAAAATATATATATATATATATATATATTAGGAGAGTTTCTCTTATTTTTGAAGTGCATGCTGAAATTGAATTGTCACTTCTAAATTTGTTCCATTCATTGAAAAATGCTATATATAAAATTTTAAGGAGATTGCATAATATTTAAAGGGCACCTTTTGTTTATTAAGATTTAAAAGACAGACAAAAAATTTGACCCTTTTTATTTTACAATTAATAACAAACCATTATTAGTTGAATCTTTTCAAATATACATTAGAAAACTAGACACATTTTTTTTTTAAATTTTAACCAATGTTTATTATTTTCAGACCCCAATTATGGCAAGTGTATCCAATGCCAAGCAGAAAAGTGTAGTTTAGAAGATTTAAAGATTTCTGATGATAACCAAAGTAAAGCAATAAGTCAACTGTAGCTAGGTACTTAAGTGATTTACTTAGAGAAATTGTTCTCTTTATTGTTCAAACTCTTACCCAAATTTTTAAATAAAAAGGATATCTAACTTTATTCCATAAGCTTTTGAATTAATTTTCTACTAAATGTTTTATCAATAAATGTACTTTATTCATTAAGTTTCCCAAACCAACTGTAGGGTCTGAAAATAATGAATTTTAATCTTTGTAGGTATTGGAATCGGGAATTGTATTGGAAATTTAGAGCAGTATTGGGAATTGTATCCGAATTGGTCACTAATATATATATATATATATATATATATATATATATATATATATATATATATATATATATTATATATATATATATTGTTTTTCATTGCATTATAATTTTTTCTCAATCTGATTCACTGAATACATACATCTATACACACACAATGACTGGCTATTATTTCCAAGTATATCTGCCTGCCATGGTGGCTAGCAAATCCATATTACAGATGCCTGCTCAACCAACAGTCTATCTGTGGTTTATACTGCAACTGTACTCAGCAGTCCTTAGTTACAGTTTCTGGGAATGAGTGCATAATCTGGTATGTTCAATGTTTTTGAACAAAGCCAGCACATTCAAACCCTTCGTCAATATGACTTGTGACTTTTTGATAGCACAACCATTAACACCTTCTGGACATTTCCGTCTACCCAATTTTACTTACAAGGCTTGGTTAACCCATGGTATGCTTTTCATACATACATACACACACACACACACACATATGCAGACAAGTGGAAAGTAGAACTTACCATAAAATTGAAACTAAAATTTCTCACCAACCACTTTATCAAATAATGGGAAACCAAATGCAGAATAAGGAGTGTGTTGTCAGCGATGAATATATATACACACACCTATTTTTAGTCAAATATTGTAGAAAATGGTAGCATAGAAAGAAGAATGGCAAAGAGTGTCTAACTTATTTCAGGCGCAGACTGAATTTAAAAACTTTCCTAACGTAATTCATGTGTCTTTGTGTGTGCAGTCTGCAATATAAAAATGTCTATAGATATGTGCAATGGTAATTAAATGAAGCCGGGTGATGACTGGATTAACAAGAAGTAGAATTGGGACTCCATTGACACCCTCAAGATCAAAATTGTAATGAATCTAATAACATCTATGCATGACAGCCATATATAATAAGCTGAATCTTAAAGCATGTACCAGAATGCCAAAACACCTCTTCCAGAGTCCATGAAAGCTAGATTATTAAGGTACAAGAAAATGCTCAGGTACCTCAAAAGTCATGGATGTACCAAAATACCAAAGCACCTTCTCTCAAAGTCCATGAAAGCTGGGTGATTATTAAGGTGCAAGAAAATGCTCTAATACCTCAAAAGTCATGGATCCACTGTTAAAATATTTTCTGAAGAGACAATCTTCACAGTGAATAGTGTTTTGAACTGTCAAAATGACCAGTAATTAATAAAATCAACCACTGACACCAAGGGTACTTTCAAGGCCAAATATCTAGACAAGGCTATCGCCTTTAGGTTTGTGACCTCCAATTAGGAAAAATAATGTCTTCATTCTTTTACAAACTTTAGAAAAAAAAAAGATGGGTGCTGATGCCTCCTAAAAGGTCCTGAGTTATCATGATTTTCCATGGCTCATGGTCAACTAGCCCAACTGCAACTGTGTGTTGACCTAAGAAAGAAAGTGCAAAAGTTTTAGTAAGTTAATTTTGCTGATTTTTTTTTGTTTCTTTGTCAGCAGTCCTCTGGCCATCCTCCAGGCCATACCTGAACCCACTAGGGATTATGCCTAATGGGGTGTTTTGGAATAGGACATCAATAGGACCTCCTCTCCATACCCTCAAGGACTGTGAAACATTTTGAAAATAATGGAAGCCATATTGAATAAATAATTCATTTTGATATTATCTACATTTTCTATTAATGTCCTTTTGTATTAATTGCCCTATTTTTGCATAAAAAATAAGTTTCAAAGGTTACAGCAATTTTGCATGCTCTGCTTTCCTACCCTGTATATTTGTTACACACACACACACACACACACACACACACACTTATTAATATTATTATAACATTCCTTTTCTTATGTATATAAGATATATATTTCAAATTGTCAGCATGCTGACACATTCCTCTCAAAAACTGAAAAGAATGATAGATCTCAAGAGCAGCCAAGATAAACAAATAACTATATGGAAAAATTGCTATGCATGAAACAATCTATAAATGGGTAAGTAAATAAATATATATAAATGAAAAATATTTGTGAATGTGTGGGTGGTGTAACAAATAATAGCTTGGAATGAGAAGTCAGAGCTGAGTTGGAATTTCAGTTGAATTCATTACATTCACTGATGTGCAAATATCCAGCTCTTCTCCCCCTAGCTATGGATTAAACAGTAGGACACACTGAGTTATTTTATAGGATTTTTTATGAGGTAAAAACCATATGAAAAAAGTACAAATAAATGTTTGTGGTAATGTTAATGTATAAGACCAAAATCGCATGACACAAGCTGAGTCTAAAAAAAGAGAAATATGTTAAAGTTATTGAACACACAAATGAAAGGAATTACACAAATTAAGTGCTTTGTGTGCCAAATAATAGCCAGTAACGTATATACAAACAGAAAATATATAATGCAAATAAAGTATGCCTTTTTTACAATAATGGATATAAAATTATACCTTTTTACAATAAAGGATGTACTGTAAACAATTTATGCTGTTTTTACAATAAAAGTATAAACTATGCTGCATGAGGTCACAGAAAGTCAAATGACATTAAAACAAATATAGAAAAAAGGATAAGTAGTAAGTCTCTTGTCCTTTCTTTGATTCATTTAAGTTCTTTTATGCACCAAGACCAGCTCCAGATTGTGTCTTGGGAATTTGAGCGAAGGCCTCTGATTGATGCCAAAATAAATCACACGCCACTATTTTTCCACAAATCGGAAGGATGTAAACACAAGAAAAGCAGACGATACATGCTCAATAAGCTTAAATTTATTTAAGCTTATACTTTAGCCTTGCTTGGCAACCAGTCAAAGAGAAGAATAATTTTGTATTCAAAATCTGAAGATGGTTGTTTGGAGACCTTGTAACATCAGTTCTGTTTTTGGTTCTTCTGAAAAGTGTGGTAGGTTCTGCACAAGCCTTCACTACTATAATCAAATCATGTGTGGGTAGTTGGGCTGTTCAGTTCTAATAAGTGAGCAGCTAGGCCCTTATTTGTTGAAAATGACACAAGAGTCCATCATTATTATTACATTTATACATACGCACTCACTTTTGAGTTTAATTGCAATATTGCACACATTTTTTGTTTTTTATCACATTCATTTTTTTTCTTTTCTTTAGAGGCATTATACTTTAAAAAAAAAAAAAACTCCTACATATTTTCATTCAAATAGTTCAGTAACCTTAAAGTATTTGCAAACATTGTAGGAAATATCAATTTCTTTACAACTTCAAATATCAGAATTATTAGTTGATTGTAGATATGGCAATCCTTGAAACCACAAAATGTCTTCCTAGAAAAACAAGCTGAGAATGATTTTTTTTTTTTGTCCAAATAGTCATGACTTTCTCAAACCAAGCCTTTAACACAGGATGTCATGAGTTTTAGTAATTAATTTTTTTCACTCTCCCTCCACTCAAGCAGATAGTACAAACAACTTTATCTATTAATATCTTGTTTGTTAGTCAAATTGAAAAATCATTGGAATTCTATCCAAAAGGAATTGTATTCTTTGTTGCTAACATAAAAATTCTCAAAAGAATGACATTAAAAAAAAATAAATCTCTTCAAAAAATACAGGATAGTCCAGAGTGTGACAATAAACTACATCCAATAGGAAGGCTTCTGATCGAGAGATTGGATATTTTGAAGAACATGGAACCACTTCTTTTGCTGTTGTTCCCAGGTCCTCCCTGACCCAGGATATTAGCTCAAATGAACTCCCAAACAAAAATCAAAACACTAGAAAGCTATAAAAATACATTTTTATAGTAAAATGACCAACAATACATTTTTATAGTGAAATTGAAGACATGGCATACATTGTCAAATAAAAAAAAAACTTAATTTAGATTCTTTTACTTTTTGTTCCATCACTTTTCTTATTAAATATCCCACATTGTAATAATAGATCTGCCAAGCATAGTGAAATATCGTAAGAATCTGAACACAAATTTATTGTGGATGATCTCGCAATTAAAGCACTTCCTAAACATTTTCATCTTAGTAAATTGTTTTCTCTTATAGAGTAGCATTTTTTAAATTAAAATTTTGGTTGGCTAGATTATATACCTAAAACACATATTTTGAAAAAAGTATATTTTTAAATTTAAAATTGTCAGTGTCTCTCGTTCATACACATGTGTAGTTACATAAACTTAGGCTGATGAAGTCCTAAATGACAGTGTCACACAAAAACTTTTCCCCTTTGTCATACTTCTTTCTCCTAGAATGTTTCTTGATATATATAAATCAAACCTACCTGTAAATTCAGAGGGAAGAATGAATGTCCCTTAAATGGCAATTGCTTGCAAAATAATTTACCAAGCCACTGTAAAATTAGCAGAAAACTAAGAAAAATATACATAGGAGTAATTGAAGGACCCTGGAAAAAGAAACTGTGCATATAAAACATCTTTTATAAATATTAAATATGCTTTCTAATCATATATGTGAAATTAAAAACAAAAAACAAATTATACCAAAAATATCATGGAAAATAATGAAAACGGCATCAGCCTACAACAATAAATACAAAAAAGATGTAAACTCAGTCTGGAGGAGAAAATAACTATAATCACCTTTCCAGACCAACACAATATACTAAATAAATGATCAGAACTTATCTGAAAATGCAGACACAAAAACAAATTGTTTTACTATGCTACTTAAAAATCAAAAATTGTACAATACCACCATGAAAAATATATATTATATACAACTCAGATAATGTAACATACTTTAGACAAAGCCAATACTTTAAACTAAACACATAACTGTGCTGAAAAAATTTAAATAATCAAATTAAGTAAATAATAAACAAATTAACAAACTACAAACACACGCATAAAAAATATGTAATAATAATCACCAACAAATAATTAAGTAATTAATAATAAGTAATGAATAAAAAGTTAACAAAACTTTATAAAATAGCTACAAATAACCGTATTCAGATTTACAATTATTCCTAACCATTAGGATTATACAATAGACCTTGCTACTTATACCATTAATCAGCATATATATATATATATATAGTTGAGCCAAAACACAATACATGGCCTGAAGATTGAGTTCAAGCATGAAATAGACTGTCCTCATTTGGTGTTGACCCTAGTGTCCACTTATATATTGTACTAGCAACATGGCCCGCCTGGCGTTGCCTGTGCTTGATTCAAAAATCGTGCGACTCATACAGCAATTGCTATCACTTGACTTAAAATATTTTTGCCCTTCCTTGCCTTTAAAGGAGTGCCCTTTGCCATGCTGATGTTGCTACATGCCTTACTTCTTGCCTATCTCACACTGGGAATTTTTTCTAAGCTCTATACTAAACATTAAATCTGTTAGGAAAAAAGAACTAAACAAAATGAACACAAAACGATCAGCTTTAAAAAAGGACTCGTAACTGGAAAAACTGAATGAGAAAACAATGTTAACAACAAATACTTTTTCACACCCAACCCATTTTCCTGAAATATTGAGACTGGTCATACTACTTGGGCGGGGTTGTTGTTGCCCTTGTTTTGTTAACCCGGTACTTTGGAAACCATACATTGATCTTATTTTAAGTTCAAATAAAAAGAGCTCAAAAGTGTTTAACAACATGAAGTCAACTGCACAGGGTCCAAAATGAGGTGAAAAGCTTAGATGCACTGGGCCACGTAGTGCAGGTAAGGCATTCAACTTAAAACCCCCAAAATCCGCATCACCTGTGAGTTAATCGTTTTTTTTTTACAAAGTATGAGTCCCAAATAAAAAATCGGGCTCCGGCATGACACAATGACGTAAATTGAAAAATCGGATCTGGGGTGCGACCTGGGAGAAAGAACAAAGTTTAAAGAAATGGGAAATGGATTGCTGAGGGCATGGTCAACATGGAGGTTTGTATCGATTTTTGAGTCACGACGGGGTCACACGGCATTCTATGCAAGGCACCTCTAACTGGGCTGTGTAGGAATTTCTGGTTGAATTGTAAAGAACGCCTGAAATTTTAGAATGTAATCCACCCAAATACCAGAGTACCAGCTGATTTACCAATTTTTTGAAAGCCTGAGTCCAAATTGAAAATCTGTCTCCGTTACGAATTGACACCGTAAATGTCGGAAGTGGAATCAACATTTGACGTTAATTGCAGCCAGGGCGTGAAAAGAAGTCAAAAACTGACGGCTGATGGCAGGATTTTTTTTTTTTTTTTTTTATTTTATTTTTTTTTGCAGCATGAATGGGTCTGCACAAAAGGGCCTGTAATCTGGTCAGGGTCATTCATTTCTGTACATATGGTATGGTGATGTGAGGAGAGACAATTGAAGCTTGTAACTATACATTAGTTGGCGATGAGTTCAATGCTTCACAGTAATGCGGTAAAGGGGAGCAAATGCTTATCTCAAGGATGCATTTGTATCCATCAGATGCCGATGTACCATTCACTTTCAGAAGATCCCCATTCCCATTTGTACCCTGTTTTGCTATGACAATTAATAAGGCCCAAGGGTAAACACTGTCTGTCACTGGTGTACACTTAGAGGAGCAGTGCTTCTCATACGGCCAACATTACGTAGCCTGCTCTCGAGTCAGCATGCGCGATGATGTGTTCCTTTATTCACCCTCACAAAAAGCTGAAAATGTGGTCTACACTGAAGTCCTCAGCCAATTCCATTCCATTTTTCCTTTCCATGCAAGAAAATTGCAGCCAGTTATAATTTTGGCCTCAATAATGTTTGGGTGTAGGGTCTGAATAACCATCCTGGTCCCATTACAGACTTTCGGTGGACACAGGTTTCTAAGCAACATAACCGAGATCCCCACTTTCAGTTCCAGAATGTGAGGAGGGACACCAGCGGGGTGGAGACTGTTTAATAACTCCACTAGAAATTTCGCCATTTCAGCGGGGTCTGGAGTTCTGTCAATGGATTTGTAAACGTGGAACACCCCTGGCACAGTTTCCAGAAACTGTCTATTAAGGATTGTCACAGTGGTGTTTTTGGGGCAAGAATTGCCTGCCCAGCAAGCCACTCAATATTGTTGTACTTGGTTTAAGATCAGAAAAAACTGATTCCCTGAGTGTTGCTGGCATTGTGACCACTGTAGACAACCCTTGGACATTTACAAATTCATTAGTGCCCGCTGGAATAATAACTTTGCCAAGGACTAACAATGAATTCGAAAATTCGACGGACCCAACATCGCTAGTTAGGAAACTGAATATGTGCCAAGGGCCCTTTGTGCTGCTAATGACGTGCCCTGCAAGGAAGTCCTGGATTTCGTCTATGTACGGAACCTTCCTGCCTAATACGAAACATTGCAGCATCACTCCCTTTGTTGATGTCCTTGCTTACATACTTGATGGAGTGAACTGAATGGCAATATTCAACATTGATGTGCACATTGAACGCCTTTGTTAGCAGGGGACAGTATGGCACTACCCATCTGTTATCCACTTGGTGGCCCTTTACCACGGCTGTAAATCCTCCCTCAGCGGGACTCCTTAGCCGGTACAGTGGATAACCATCATCTCCCAGTAATGGTTTCGCTCATGAAATCTCATGGGTATTGCTGGGTGCATTTGCCGTGGCTGTTGTGACAGCTGGTGTAATTGTAATGTGACCTGCAGGGACCATGAATCATGTTGGTTGTCACTATTTCGTACAATTCAGGGTCAGCCGACGGATCAGGAATTTCAGCAGAAATAAGATGATCAATTTCTGTGGCCTCAATCTTGTCGCACAGCCAAATTAGTATATGTGCGTGAGGCTGGCTGCGTTTCTGCCACTCAATAGTGTTCATGCAACAGCAAAAAGCCCCCAAAACCTGACCCTTTGTAATCACATGCATTAGTTTTCCCAACTTCAGATGGTAAACGTGTGCAGTGAGGTCTGGACGGTTGTTGGCCGATTGCCCTGGCATAATTTCTTTAGCAATTGTGTACCATTTTGGGTTACACGTGAAAGTTATGAATAGGTCTGGTCGGCCATACTTACGAACATATGTCATCGCGTCTTGCATCATCGTGTGCATGTATTGTGGACTGCCTGTGAACGTTGCAGGTAGTATGCACATCTTGTCTATATTGCGTGGATCAGCATCATTTCGTAAAGCATCACGGAGGTGAATGTAAGTGTCGCAGCGCAACTTGGTCTGATTCAATCTGATATAACAGTCTTTCAGGTTCCATTTTAACAGCCATGTCTACTATGAATCTATGGAAAAGTTGCCGACTTCGATGAAGATGATTGAATGCACCCTCATGTAACATGAATAGGTAGGCGTAGAAAGCCCTGCAAGACACTGTTTTTAAGGTGGACCCATTTTGCAGAATGCCAAAGTGGTACCCATCTTCTCCATAAGGGAAGAGAAGTGGGTATTGCAGTGCATCGTAGGACTGGTGCATTTCACTGATTCTTCGGTGCCCACTGCCGCGTGATTTGATAACAATGTCATGTCTGTTGTGCTGATCACCGCTGACAATGACAGAAATTTCGTTACTTGCGGGAGCATTTAACAATGTTCGTGCTCTCCCTGAGGCCGTTTGTCAGCATCAATTACAATAATGAAATCAGAAGAAGTGTTATTTTCGAGAGCATACTTAAAACTGTGGACATAGCTGTTTGTCTCGTGGAGCATTTGTAGGAGACTCATTATGATATCCCTGCGAGGATGATAGTCCTGGCCTGTATCATTCTCGGGAATAATGTGCATGTGGGCATCTGCCTGTTGATTGTAGTCAGCTATGAAGTATATTTGTAGAAAGGCCGAATCAGTGGCAGTTTCCGGCAAAAGAGACCCAGTCCGGTGGTAAACCTGACCTTGAACCTTGAAGGTGGGATTCCAACTGACTATGCGGAAGGCATTACCACCAAAAGAAGTCATCTGGAAGGCACAATTGTACTGTCTGATTTTTGCGAGGAAATGTTTGGAGTCTGGACTGGAACCCTCCAACAGAGCTTTCAACGGAGCAGGTAGCTCTTGAAAAGGTGGCAACTGTACCTTACTGTCTGAACAACACAGACCTGCAGACTCTCCAGTCCATTTTTTGGCATTGCAATGCCCACAGACAACTGACATGGATCCTATTTGGAGGTCTTTGCGACCGGAAAGCCTCAAAACTGGCTCAAAATTGAATGTCAGCTTAAACCAAAACTACTTTGGTGGGCTACAGAGCCCTCACTGTGCATGGTGGCGCTGGTTAACAGTCTGCAACTTTTCAAGCCTTTCAGTAGGCTACAGCTCTAGCAGAGGAAGTTGAAATTGCATCACGTTGCCGCCTTTTGCGCGTAACTTTCCGACGCCCTTGCAGCAGAAATTGCAGTGGTGCCGGCTGCATGGCATGCGGTTTTTTCAGCCATGTATTCCTGGGACCGTCGAATAGACGTTGCTGCAGTTTTCACTGTGTTACGTGCGGTTTTCTCAGCCGTGGTCTCCTGGGACTTTCGAATGGAAGTTTCATTGTGAGTAGCTTTTCGATGCAGGCTCTGTCAAGACCACAAAAGTGCTTGTGATGAAGCCGCTTTTTTGTTGTCTTGCAAGTGTTTAGGTAGTGTCCTCTTACTTTTCAAGGAACATGTGTAAACTGATTTGCAGTACAAATGGTAGTTACGCTCACCAAGTGTTTCATGTGACTAAACATACTGCCTCCGTTGAGATTGACTGGGAGGCCTCTACCTCGGTTTCCTCCTCCTGCCTTCTCTTTGCCGCAGAGGCTCTTTTAGAACGCCTGCTAAGGTTGCCTCGCCATGGTATCTTGGCACGCTTAGCAAAGCTGCCGGGTCGGTCATTGCCACGGCACTCAGAAGACTGCAAAGCAGAGGTTGAAGTAGACGCTAGCCACTTCTCCCCCAAGGAGGTGCACTCGATGGAATCCTGCTTCCATTTCCCCTTAGCTGGTGAGGCTTTTTTAGAACGCCTGCTAAGGTTGCCTCGCCTGGTTTTTTTGCAGCCTTTGCAGAACTGCCGGTTGGCATTGCAGAAGACGCAAAGCAGAGGTGAAAAGTACACACTATATGATCATCTGTAACTGGAGATATTATGTGCTCCTCCACAGTTGCCTGTTCTGCATGTGTAACGTTAACTCTATTAGGGTTTTCAGTTGCTGACGTGCGGATGTTCGTCGTGGTAGGAGCCATTTGAAGGGTTGTAGTAAAGGCAGAAAGAAGTAATAGAAGTTGACATGTTAACTGTCTAATAGCAAAACTCAACTACAAAAAGGTAGAAATATGTATGGAAACTAAAAATGGACTGGACGGTATGGAAAAGGCTTCTCCTATAAAATGGGTAATGCAAACGTTTAAGCAAATAGTCAGGAAGTACTGAAACTGTCACTGTAGGAAAGGAAGTACATAAACCAAAACAGTGAAAAGTGTTGGAGGTAAAATAGGTTGGGAAAACGATTGAGGTAAAAAAGTCCTTGCGTCAGCAGTTAACAGTCTAATAGCGGCCTCGACTACAAAAAGGTAGAAAAGGTATGGAACGCTAAGATGGACTGAGCTGCACGCGGAGATAAAAAGGTAATGCAAATGTTTAAGCAAATAAATAAATTGTGGTAGCAGGAAGCTGTCAATTAATCCTGGTAGCAGGGATAAAAAAGCCGAATTTCAATGGCCTTGCACCCATTCCAGAATTTGAGGTCAAATGTTTTCTTCCACTCCACTGCACGCACTGACCTGTTTCTTCCCATGCATAGCGTGATCTTAAATTAATCTGCATTTAGGAAATACCCAACCGGAAAAACATTTTTAAGGGTTGACCGATTGTCGATTTGCACTCTGTTGGTGGGGGGCGCTCAGAGTTGAAACTTCACATGGTGACTCCCAATGGCCTCCTCATAAATCCGATCGGTTTTCGCTAAAAACCGACATGCGGTTCAGGCGCAATCTGGGCGTATCAGTTTTTGGGTTTTATCGATTTTCCGCACTGTTTAGGAGTCCGGGGTCATGAAACTTCTGGACAACATTTCTAATGGTAGACTCTAAAAGGGTGTCAAATTTGGTTGAAATGCGATCATTCCTTCTAAGCAGATTTTTTTTGATTATCAATTTTTTTGATTATCGATTTTTTTTTTTTTTTTTTTTTTTTTTTGAACCTGAGTCTGAACTCAAAAATTAGGCTCCGTCATGTCCTTACAGCAGCCATTTTCAAACTTGTGGTGAAAATTGCATCAAAATCAGGTGAGAAATGCGGCCTGGGCGAGGTAACAATGCCCATGACAGACACACAGACAGACAACACGAGAAATATAGATAGTAGATGATTCTTTTTTTTTCATCACCAGAAGAGGGGACTTTTCTGATGATATTCTATAAATAGAATTGTCTGTTATTTTGTAATTAGTAAATAAAATGTCATGATTTGTTTCGGAATATTTTTAGCTCCCAGATTTTTAAGTTGCATATAAAAGAGGAAAATAATTTTATAATTGTATTGTAGTTACTTTAATATTTTTGTCATTTCTTTAACTGTCTAGGCAAAAACGTATATATCATATACCTGGTAGCCATGCACCAGGAGTCTACAACTGTAGGTGGGCATGTGGTTGCCTAAATTACTACTAAATAACAATTACTGAAAACATTTTCAGCAAGAAAATTATTAGCAATATCCAGTAATTGGTTGATTAACAACTATAAGAAAGTACCTTACAACTAACAATTACTGACTTATTTCTGTAAATGCAAATGTACAAAGAAAGAACAAATCTAACCTCCTCTGCCAATTAAACGCATAAAAACTCACTTCATTACAAATTAGGAACATTTTTGAATGATATTGCATAAATAATGAATCAGTTTGTTTATAATAAGTAATTAAAAGCATAGAACAAATAATTTCAACATTTTGCCAAATCGTGTATCAACAAAGTCTGAAAATATTTGAAGAAAAACATATTGAATTTCAGATAAGCAATAATTTTGATAATTTTTGTAAATTTTATTCAGGGATTTTTTTTTATTTCACTGATATTCTGTGATTTGATATGACAATAGATATTACCAATAAGCATGGTTTTAACAATAATCAAAATTTATTTCCATTAATAAGGATAGTAAATTCATTAACAGAGTAATTTGGAGTGAGAACCAATTACATGATTAGAATATTGCTGCCACATATGGTCCAGTGCTCCTGCGATTTACTTTGAGCTCCTTGATAAAATCCAAAGAAAAATCAGCAATATTATTGGTCCTTATTTGACGGCTATTTGCAATGGTACCTAAACTTTTTGAATTTAAGCATAGTACTAGACTAGTGTTGAGATTTCATCAGTTTACAGTTGAGTTGTAGCCATAATTTCTATGCTAACAGTTTCTTTTCTCACACTTCTCATTTGTGGAACTCCTTTCTGGCTCCATGCTTTCCAGTTAATTTTAATCTTCAAAAATTTAAATGCAATGTCAATCACTATATCTTGTCCTCCTGATTACTCTTTCCTCTTCCCGCTAATTAATAATGTTTTTATTTCTAATTCTTCCACACCCTGTTGTAACCCCTTATGTCTTAGTGGCTTTATTGCCTTGATACTGATTTAAAAAAAATGTGGAGAATTGTTTCTCTGAATGGATAAGGATATCATTTTAAATGTCACTTCATGAGCATATTTTAACTCCTTGAAAAAAAATATAAATTCTTAATATTGAGCCTTAATGGGAATTGTACAAAGGAATTGTCTAAACATTTCAAAACTTTTAGTGCTGGTTCTTGAGCTGCCTGAGGAGAACAAATAATTTGACAATATAATTTCATTTTATCTCTTTTCATGTTGATATGATGCATTTCAGAAAGTAACAAAGATTTTTGTCAAAGAATTCTTGTGAGTTTTAACAACACCAAACATTATGAAAGAGAAAAAATCCCCACTGAACGGTGAAGTAAAAGTTTTAAATTATCTTGAACCATTACGAAAATTTTTAATATTTTTGAAAATAAAAAATTTTATTAAATATTTCTTCTTCTGTGAGACATCTGTTTTCTTTGTAACATAAACCGCTATATACAAAAGTGACAATTTAATATCTTTAGACATCCTAGTTTAAAGGACTCTTAAGTTATCAAATGTAGGTATGCCATTTCATCACATGAATATCCACATTTTGAGAGTCATGGCCTAGATAAAAGTTATATTCTTTAGCAGCAACATTCAATTGAAAAAGTAATTTAGGTTACTTAATATTCAATAATATTTTACACTATTATAAAATATGCACGACCAGAACCCTGTTTTAATTTTTCAAATAGTCTGGGGTAAATTCACCAAGCATAACAAGATTAAACCTACTGATTAGCAAATATCTACAAACATCAACTAAACAATTGCACATATGCTCAATAGCTAAACTAGTGTCCCTTGTAAATTATTCAACCTTTTTTCCTGCTTTGCTGCCATAATTTGTTTTATTTTTTCTGAAAATTAAAAAGAAATGTCAATGTTCATCATCTAAATCTGATATCACTTTCTTCATTGGATTATCATGAACTTCACTGACAATTATCCCAAATTACAAGACTTTTTTCAATGAAATGAGCAGTTTCAGCAGTATCCTCTCCATTTAATAATGCATCAGTTTGCATTGCAGCTAGAGTTTGATCACAAAACAATTTTACAAAATTTGAGATTTTTTCCACACACAAAATGAACTTTTACAAGTTCCTATTTTGTTGTCATATTTTTTGCTTTCACAATAAAATATTAATTCAGAAGAAGCTTCAGTCATACAATTATTTAAAATATTTTTAGATAAGTGAAAATAATAAAAAAGTTATTGTAAGCCATTTTTAGTTAGCCAAGGCTTTTTAAAAACTGTCAAAAATTTTTTTAAAAAGATTGATTCGTCCTGTTATTATCGCATAAAATTTCAATTACTTAACTGTTTGTTTTCTTGCATCAACTATATATGGAACTTTTCATATAAAAGATTTGCCTCTAATTGGCAACTGGGATCAAAAAAAAAATATTGGTTCATCATTTAAACATTTTACCATGATGCGCAGTATTGTTTTTTTTTTTTGTTTGTTTTTTTTTTTTTAATCTCAGAATCTTCAGCAAAACCAAGTAAATTTCCTCCCTGATACTGTACAGCAACTTTGACATAAACTTCATCAACTGAAAGAATAGAGCTTTTCTGATTTTCAGAGATTTTATTAATGACTAGCAGTAGAGCCCGGTGTTTCCTGGGGATGTAACAGTAAGAGATAGATCAAGTATCGACCATCATAAAGACTGAAAAATAAAATTGACAAAGATTATTGTTTAAGGTTGATGGACATGCATGTCTTAATTAGTTTTTTTTTTGTTTTTGTTTTTTTACGAATTGGTCAAACCCAAACTCAAACAAAAACATTGTTTTCAATCGTCATGAGTCTACCGATTGAATAGAATTTTATTATAAACAATTGTCTTGTAAATGGAATTTTTAGAGCATTCTGAATGTAAAAATAAAATAAAAAAAGGGTGCCAGACAATAAGAAAAACTACCTGCCAAAAAAAAAAAAGAAGTTTTGTTGAAATCGGTTGAAAAATGTAGGAAATCTGATCCCATATATAAACGAATACAGACACACACACACACACACACACACACACACACACACACAAACAAACAACCTGGGTTTTATAATAAGTATAACTCGATACGAGTTGTCCCCCTTTCATTCTCACAATAGCAATGATTCTTAATCGTGTTTTCAAATTGATTTTGTGCAAAAACAATTGTGTTTTTCCAATTTTTGGCACTGTCAGAACCACTGCAATGTAATTTTACGTAGTCCTGTGAAGTTTTGTTGAAATCGGTTGAAAAATGTAGGAAATCCGATCCAATACATAAATGAACACACACACACAACCTGGGTTTTATAATAAGTATGATATCACCAAGGAAATTGAAGTCATTTAATTTTTAGACTTATGATGTCAAAGCTGACAGTGTTCTTACATTTAGTAACTTTAAATCATCTTGAAGTCTGTTATATAATGACCGAGATGTAACAAAATATTCAAACACCCTGATAAGAATATCAGGCCTACAATGTTTTGTTCCAATATTTTGTGGTGGCATAACTTTGATATCTTTCTTTAAAACCTTTTATTATTATAAATATTTAAGTTGCTAAGGTAATGAATTGCTTCATTGATCTGTGACCAGTGCTGAAACATTTTTGTTTTGTTTTTTTAAAGAGAAAAAATTGTTATCTATATCTAATAAGATAACACCAAACCAAGTAAAAATGAATTATTTAAACAAGTAATAATAAAAAATAGAAAAAAAATGGAATACACCTATATTTTCCAAAACTTTAGAAAACCCTAGAATATTCCAGAAACTTAGCCTAAATATAAGTTGTCTCTGACACTGGATATAACATTGTTACATTATCTTTTGACACTCAGAGCTGAAAGATAATGAAAAGAAAGAAAAGGAATAATGAGAGAGTGGAAGGAGGCAAGAAAATTATGAAAAGAAGAAATAACTACAACATCATACACCTGTGTGTCTGCACAGGTGTGCACACACACATGCACAAAAAGAAAAATCAACCTAACTCCAATAAAACGTGCATAAATTTTTTTTAAAGTTAATATAATAATAATAAAAATGAGAAAATTGGCAGACATTTACTTAAACCTCCTGATGAGTGGACCAAACAATCATACAAAGGTTCAGCTAAGGGAAAAATTTTATATTTGTATTAATGCTGTGTGTGTGTGTGTATTTGTTTGTTTTAAAATAGGATACAGAATCCCAAGAAAGTTTTTTTAAGAAATTTGATAAATGAAAAATTCATATAGCCTTTTCTGAAATGTATCCAAGGCAAATCCTCATACAATCCTTCATAATGAGTTGAAAGTAACAGATTTATGATTTTTGGTCTAACCATGTGTTTTCATATACATGAAATTCTTGCTTTTGAGCCATCCTGAAAATGAGATGTGGATTTGCTTTTAATTTGATACAAAAAAAGCTAGGAAAATATATTAACAACTTTCAATATGAACTAAGAATTATAAAGAAAAGATACAGAATAAATATCAATGGCTTTTTTAAAAGTCACTCATTTTCTTTCTTTAATCACGAGAAATGCCGGTTGAGGGGAAAAGTATTAAGATTCATTATTTAAGCATATATACATACACACATTTCTCACTTTTGTTTTTGTATCTGATGAAGTCTCAAATGGGGAAACGCATAATCAAATCTATTTTCAATGAAACATTTTTCATTATTCAAACCTCAAATTTTCAAAGATTTTAATTTTAAAAAAATTGGAATAGTCCCAGTGAAAAAAGAAAATCAGACTGAATGAACAGCCGATTGTTCAATTTCTAGCTTGTAACAACTGACACAAAATCCCATTGATCAATATTGTGACACACATTTTCCAAACTCATAATCTTTTTCTTTTTCTAGAAATCTAGATTGCCAACTCATCATTTCACATAGAAGCAGAAGTTTTATTTGTAGTTCTTGGTTTTGGTTGAGGACCTACATAATACACTTAAAGGTAAATCATCAAATATCCAATATTCTGATCTTGTGCAAGATGAAATACACAAACCTTATTTTGTTTGTCATAGTTACCATGACAACCTGTTAGACAAACCCTACTTTTTTTTCTTTTTTTTTTTCTTTCTTTTTGAGAAAGATTTTTGGATATTGAAAATAAGCAACATTAACTAAATTGTTATTTTGTAAAATTGTGGGACGATTTTAAAAAAGTATACAAATCTTAAATTCTTATGTCTGAAGGATTCAGAGTCAATAATGTAAGATTTGTATAAATGTGGGAATTTAAAAAAATTTTTTTTTTTAGAGACTAATGTGTGAATTAGGAAACACCAGGATATAGGAATTTGTGTTTCACATGTGGTAACTTTTGGGTTAAATGGAGATGGAAAATATGTGGGATGTTTTAAATCTGTGCGGACACAGGTTGATGCACCTTTTAATTGCATGTTAATTGCTTTGCATCATAATAAAATAGTCAAGTCTTTTATGGTATTTTTTTTTATTCCATTCTGTATTGTTGACAGCCAATTAATAGTACTATTATGGACAATGTGTTCACTAGAGCTTTCAAAGCCAAAGATTAGCCAGGTTTCTCATCTGTAATTCTCTGCTGCCATCTTTATTTTTGCCTCCTATGTATTTTTTATTTATCTATATATGCTTTTTTTCTTCTGTCAAATTTTCAACCCTTATTTCCTTTTCTATGACATTTGCTTACTTCAGCATTTTTGCTGCATTTTTAAGCCTATAATTTGCTTATTTCAAAACTATTTTATTTCTGCTTTTCTTTTTTTAAATTGATTTTTAATTTATTGCAGGTTATGGCCCACCACCACCTTCAGGTCAGTTGCTTCCTGCTTTTTTTTTTATTTCTTCTAAACTATATTTATTTTTGTTTACTTTCATTTCAATTTTGTTTTTGTTTTAAATTAAAAAAATGAATTTTAGTTTAGTTTAGTACAGTTTACATACAGAACACTCCAGGCATGGTCTTTAGAAGTTCTGAGACAAAATTTTACTTCATTATTCAATGAATTATCCTCACCTGTTTGTTTCATGCTGTTCCTGTCAAAAAGAGTTTAGCTTTGATATGTTTCCAAAAATGGAAATGTTCTTCATTTTTTAAAACTCAGTTGCAAAGTTCCTTTCTTTTTACTTTCCTTGTCCACATGCACCAAGAAAGCTGAACTTAATTTTTCTCATTGGGGGTTGAAGATGGTGAGAAATGAGATTCTGAAACTATTTTTATTAACCTATTTATTAAATTTCATGAACTTTTAATTCAGTCAGTCATTTAAGACTTGGTAGATCACATCTCTTTCAATTCATGACTGAGTAGGAACCCAAGAAATGCAAATACTGTAAATATGAGCATGAAATTGACAGAAAAAGTGCCCCAATTTTGGAAAGATCTGCTGTCAATCTGAAAGATTCACCAGTAGCTTCCGTAAAATAATGCAAGTGGATACATGGAGCGAAGTCTCTCTGATCCCAAGAAATTTTTGGGAACAAATGGATAACTGAAATTGAGAAAAAATCTTCTGAAATTGAGACAATTTGATGGATCTTTTAAAAAATCTTTGGGATAATTCAATGGAACTTTTGAGACCTGTGATCAATTTGAAATTATTCCTATTAGTAGTGGAATGAAAAAAAAATTCATGGACTACTAGGTATAGATATTTTAAAGGTGTATATGTTGAAATTAATCAATAAAAGTAAAAACGGGAGTGTTAAAGGAGTATAAAGTGAGTATACAATTAAATGAAAATAGTACCCTGTTTTATAATCTCATAATTTACCTATTCACCATCTCTACCTTTGGTAGTTACTAAGTTAATGAAAATGGTAGAGGAGGGAATTTTGGGTCATGTTCCTCCAGGTGGCAGTAAATGGGTTTCTCCCATTGTAGTTTTGCAAATAGCAAATGGGGATTTAAGAATATGTGGTGACTTTAAAATAGGCATAAATCATAAAATTTCTCTTTTCCTATTCCTAATAATAAAACTGCTATCCACAAATTATTGGGCATAAAATGTTTTGCAAAAATTGATTTAAACCTGCCTTTAATCAAATACAGATTGATGATAAATTCAAGGAAATTACCACTATAAACACCCCCATAAAATTATTAAGATAGGTGAAAATGCCTCTTGGAGTGAAAACAGCAAGTGCCGTTTTTCAGAGAGCAATGGAAAATGTATTAACTGATGAAATCAGTAATATTTATCAAGATGATATCTGTCTTGATGCTACCACTAAAGACTAATTAACCTTTACTATACAAATTTCTTTCTTAAATTGTTCCCCCTGCCACTGAATTTTTTTTTTTTTTTTTTTTTTTTTTTGAGGGTGCGAAAACAAACACCTACTGTTTTAAAATTGTTATAACTTTCTTTGTATTGTGTGTGTATAGATTTTATTTTTTGCGCACTAATAAAAGTATGAATAAGTAACATTTTGATATATTGCATTACATTTTGCATGCATACTTTGGCGTTGAAAACAAAAAAATTGAAGCACGAAATAGAAAACAAGAAATAAAAAATATATTAACAAATACATAAACAATTCAGCATACTTTAACTTTTATTACTCCTTGTGGAGTTCTGGGTGTGCAATAAGAAGCAAAATCACTAAGACAGCTTTTATTTCATCAAATAAGTGATGGTTTTCTTTGTTTACATACAAGAAGACACCAGCATTTGTTTGCTTTTTCTTTCACCTGACTATCATATTTATTTGTCTCATTGACAAAGCTATTATTTTGTTGTTTATAAATAGACAAAATAATTCAACTTCAGAAAAGCTATCAGGCATATCAATGGTTACCAGTAGCTTCCATAAAATTAGTCAGGCATGGATGATAGTAACTGCTAGTGGTCATCATTGCTTTCCACCACATCACTTGCATGGTTATCATCTTCAACACTTTGCCATCAATATCCACTTGGGTAAAGCCTTCAAAATCATCATTGGAGTCCTAATCAAAGAAAAACTTCTGAATAACAACTTCATTGGATGTTGATGTGGCCATTTCCAAATTTCCAGAAATAATAGTTGACAAGTGTTTATTTATAGAAATTGCCTCAAGGCAGCAGAATCCGCCTAGAGCAGCAAAGGGAGAGAATTCTACGGTGAGACTTTTTGCCTCCTGTGTGGTAAAGGTTAAGACCAAAAACAGAACATTAAAGAAATACTGGGATGACAATAAACAGAGACAAATGTGAATTTGCTTGCGATACAACATCATATTTAGGGTACCAAATTACAAAAGATGGCATTGCACCAGATCCAAAGTTAATTAAGATTTCAGAGTTAGCTATAACTACTAATAAAAAAGAATTAGAATCCTTTTCAGGATTGGTTAATTTTTATAATAGATACCTACCAAAATACAGTGACTTAATAGAACCATTTGCTGAACTGTGGAAAAATAATGGGCAAGTTCAAATGGACTTAAGGCAAAAATTAGCATTTGAGGATTTACAAAATATACTTGCAGAAAAACCCATTGTAAATATCTTTGACCCTAAAAACAAAGTTATGTTAACTACGGATGTGAGTGAACGACCTGTGTCAGCAATTTTATTGCAAGTCGGTCATCTGCTAATGTACTTTTCAAGAAGATTGATGGCAGCAGAAATAAATTATTCAAATACTGACAAAGTGCATTGGCCATTGTCTGAAGCACAGATAAAGCTCAATAATTCTTATTAGGTAAGAAGTTCCTATTAAATTCAGACTATAAACATCTAGAGTTTTTTTTTAACCCTAGAAAGAGGCTACTAAAAGTTCCTTCTTCCAGGATTCTAAGATTGGCCATAAAATTAATGGCTTATGATTTTAACAATGCGTATGAAAAAGAAAATACAATACCACATGTTGCTGCACTGTCAAGGTTACAATTTAATAAGGATCAAAAAGAAAAAATGAAAATCCCAGATGAAGAAATATTACATTAGGTTGAAACTGACACATTATCTCTACAAAGAATGGTATTGGAAACCAATATCCAATATTAAGCAAGAATAAAAGAATGAGAAAAAACAGGTGAATTGTTCTGAAGCTGAAAGTCCTTACTCATGGCCTACAGAACCATGGTCTCGTGTTTATATGAATCATGTACACATTAATGGCATGGAGCTATTTCTAATTTTTAGTAGACTCCTTCTCTGGATGGCCAAAAGATGTTAAGGTTAAGGATAGAAAAACAACTACAATAAAGCAAATAATAACAGTTGTATTTTTGAAAAATGAGATCCCTAAAGCATTGGTATCAGACAATGCACCAGAATTTTGTGAGGAAGATCTATGTAATTAGTTGAGGCAGATTGGCTACTCCCTTACAAAAGAGCACTGTATCACCGATAATCTAATGGGATTGTGGAAAGAAAGGTGCAGACAGTAAAATTGGAAATAAAAGTATTTTCCTCAAGTGGAAGTACTATAAACAGTTATTTACTAAGGTTACTGCTTAGTTATAGGATGATTCTACATGCAGACAGATTACAAAGCTCATCTGCATTAATGGGAAGACAAATAAGATCTCCATTAACAATATCTTACTCAACAAATGAAAAAGATGTGGTATAAGAAAGACAAAGTAGCATGTCCTGTGATATCTAATTTCATCATATAAAGAGGATATAACACTGCCATTAGGAAAAGAAAAGGCTTAATGTCTCATTCTGACTAATTAAGATCCAGAATTGAAGTAGATGTAATGAAAGAAGATCTTGATAGAGAAGAAAGGACGAGTTCTTCAGATCAGGATAATGCAATAGAAGATGAGCCTATGGATAACAGTGAGAGTGACTCATACACAGAAGATGATGAGACCAAGATCTCCATTAAAGGGAACAGGATATAAACCTCAAGGGGAAGAGGAGGAAAGAAGTTGTAGAAGTTTGAGAACAACAAAAGGCATTAAACATCGTTGGTTCAGGGAGATAGTGGATTGGTAAATAAGATTATACATATTTGCATGTTATATAGAAGAGATATAAAGTATATAGTAAAGTAAGAGACAGACAAAAGTTGATTACTGTTCACATGTCATAGAACAACATAATATTACATAGACATTTACTGGAGATGGAAATCTATTGAGACATTTATTGATTAGGTCATGATACATTTACAAAAAATGAAAATGTTTTTTCACTTTTTTAGCATTAATTTGTTTAGAGTTGACTGTGGACAGTAAAGAATGAAATTTAATTATACAGCTTAACACATAATCCTATGTGTTCCCTCCATTTTTTTAGGGAGATCTATTGCTGGCTTTTATCTTCATATATGCTACTTTGTATGTGTGTCTATTAGTTAAATGCTTGTGTACTGAAATGTGTATCCATATATAAATAGAGATGAGCAAATTGTTCACCTATTGTTCTGATGACCTCATAGAAATAGGATGTTATTTTATATTCAGCCAGTTAAGTGCCATACATGATATATGCTTATGTGATCATGCTTCTTTCAATTCATGACGGTATTTACCTGTTACCTTGCCACAAGGTTTTTTATGTGGATTTTTCCAAGCCCATATGCCTAGGCAAAAAATAGCTGTCTACCTCTCCAGGTGAGATTATGCCCTACAGCATAGCCTCGTCTGATTCCAGAGCAAAAAAAAAAAACAAAAAAACAAAAAAAAAATGACTGACTAAGCAGGAGATTTCCCTGCAGTAGGTTGCCTTTTCTTTTTGTCATAGACTGGCTGGTTGCTTAGGGTATTTGCATGTAACTGAATGTAACGGACCCAATTGGAATTCAAGCAGTTTTCCGATTTCTCATTCCAATCTGATATCCATTAGATCACAACATACGTCCCATTTTATATTAAACTTGCGTAATAAAATGTCATGATTTATTTATGTTTTAAATTATTTTTAGCAGTCAATTTATTTTGGGCTTGCAAATTGCAGTGTACCTATAAAATATTATAGATAATATTAGGCTTTGCTTACAAATGGGAGAGTAGTGCAACACAATCTTCAAAATACGTAAAAATCAGCATTTGAAATGTTAGCTTTTACTCTGGTTAAAACACCAGTAGAAATTATACAATTCTCTCACCTACCAAACAACTCATAATTCAGAAATTAGTAAAGTTAACCTTGGGCATCTTCCTTTTTCCTCTTTGTTAAATTTTTTTATAAACATTTCAATATTCAATATCTGTATTTTAATGTGATTTATTTCAAATTTTCTTATAGGCTATGGCCCTCCACCTCCTATGGGGCAACCAGGTGAGTAATAGTATAACCTGTATCTGCTCTTACTCTTGTAGGTTCATGTATATTTTAACTACCCTTATTTAAAACTGAAGGGTCAAGTGATCTAAAATAGAGAAACTTTTCTACAATATATTGGACACCCACTTCTATGATTATCTCCTTTCTATTTTCTCTTTAATTTTGTGATGGAGAATATATCCCAATATTATTTTTGTAATAAGCAGCAAAAGGTCTGTCATATTTGTTTTATCTTTATCACCCCACCCCCCACAACCAAATCTTGCCAGTTTCTACATAATGCCTATGTGTTAATTTACTAGAATTTCTCATTCAAATGTTTATGCATTTTCTTTTTATTATTGAACTCATTATTTAGTCAGGATTGTAAAAAGATGGAAAAGTTTCAGTATACAGAGAGATATGCTTTTATTTTTTCTTGAAATACAAATTTACAATTGAGAATGATGTTTTCACCATTAGCTTAGGATAATAAATTGTGTATATTTTGGCAGCATGCTTTCATTGAGACATGTTTCAATACAATATTTGTCTCAAAAATAAACAATACTCTGATGATGACATTTTGCTATGTTGAGTGTACTTGGAATAAAATAATATGTATCAACATGGGGATTTTCTTGCTACCTTTAATAATGACACAAAAAAGCCTGTCCATGAATATGAAAGTGTCCAATTGAAAATAAGTAGACAAAACTTGACTAAGTTATTCAATGAAACATGTCTCAAAATATGTTTGTATGTGTGTGTGTGTGTGCATAAAAAATTCAGATAGAGTAGATCTGTAAAAGGACAATATGAATAAGTTTTCCTTTTGTCTTTATTCATATACAGGGTGTTTCACAAAAATAAAATGATCAGGCACAAATCAAGGACCACAAATGTTAGAGTAATGGAAACAACATTTATTGAAAGGTAAAAGGATAACATTTTAGGATCTGCAACCATTTAGTCTTAAACATGAACCAAAAATGTCAAGAGAAGCTCTAGAATGCATGCAATGTATTGAATGGAAAGTTGTTGATAACACATGAACATTATATCTGGGTAATCACTTGAATCTTCTCAGTGATGGCTGCCTTCAATGCAGCAATGGTGTGAGGATCGGTCTGGTTGATGTTGTCCATGAGGAATCCTGAGAAGAAGAAATGTGGATGGTTCGGGTCAAGTGAGTGAAGTACCCATTCTATTTCAGCTTTGCTGCTGATTAAACACTCCCTAAAGTTTTCATGGAGCCATGGCATGGTAACATTAGCAGTGTGAGGAGGAGCACCACTGTTCCTCCTCATCAAGGTTCTCACGCTCCTCAAACTCTCCTCATCTGAGAGGCCAATGCATTTGTGAAAACACCCTCTGTGTGTGCGTGTGGGTGAAAGTGTATGTATAATGTATGTGTGTGTGTGTGTGTGTATATATATATATATATATATATATATATATATATATATATATATATATATATATAGAAAGTTATATGATATGCTATTATATCATATATGATATAATAGTATTTACTAATTTTTTTTAAACCATGCTACATCTGGATAGATATTAACTAAAAATCTAAAAATGTTGCTGGGCAATCTTAATGGACCCACCTGATAGTAGATACTTGATAATTTTAAAGACTTTACTAGAAATGCCATAGCTGAAGTGTTTGTATAGCCACCCCTTATGCTACACATCATCAAAGGCCTTTGAGATATCCAAGACAATTGCTGTCATGATGAATTTATTACTGAGTCCTTTGCTGTAATGACAGTTGACATCAATATTGTTAGACATAGTTGTGCTTTAAACAAATATGGCCTTTTAAACCAAACAAATTTTTAAAACCTCTGGCATAAAGTTGGCACATATGAGACAAATGCATTTATGTTTATTTTTGTGAATGTTTTTTTTTCAACCCATCTGCAGAATTGCACACTTTTTCACAACTGTAACATAAATTGCATTTATTATCATTTCATATTTGGTCAGTGCTCCGATATGATGACTTCACATATGACTCAATTTTCCTGCATGTCCCTGATTTCTTAGAAAAAGAATATTAAATATGCACATTTGTCCATTTACTTTCCTGTTGGAACTGGTCACTGAGTACAACAAAGTTAATTTCACCTGCTTTTAAGAAATTATTAATCTTATCATAGCTGAGTTCTCCAATAGATTTACATATTTTGTTACATTGAAAATCATCATCTTATTCACTCAACACATAACTATTGCAATTGAAAATCCATCATCGGATGCCAATCTGATGCCTTTCCATGCAGGCAAAAAAAAAAACTTACTGGTGTGGAATTTCAGAGTTTTGTGTTAAGCACTTGATTTCTGAGGCTGTAACAATTTTTTAATTTCTTTTCAATGTTTGGCAGCACTTAGATATGTGAAAGCACATTATCTGTCATGAGAAAATAGGAAATCTAAGGAAGGAAATGATCTCTAGTAACAAAACAATCTATTCACTCCCTTGTTTGATGGCTACAAATATTTTTATTGATATCTTTCAACTCTTAAAGGAAATTCAGCCTCAGTCTTTCCACGCTTCCTAAACAATGTAATTGTTTTATTATGACTAATCATTTTGTTAGTGTCATATCATACTTTAACTATGCTTTTTATATGAGCATCAAAAGTTATTGCAGGAATAAGATCTCTTTTTATATTTGTATTGCCTATTAAAATTTATAAAAGTACACTTTTTTTTTATGTCTGGCATACTTTTGGGTAGACATGAATCACTAGTCTTCAACCATCTCTTAAATCTCTCATGTGATGGTTCCAAGTTGCCATGCCCCGGTAAAGCGTTTCAGCTGGTGGGCTAAACTCACATTAGGGGGTGGTGTTAACACAGCACCACTGGGCAAAGGACCTTCTTGACACAGGTCACCAGCCAAGGCAGAATTGTTTCTCAAATGAACTATAATGGCCACGTGTTCATGAACAAGGCAAGCAACCAGGTTGAAACACATCTATTGTGGTCTAACCTGGAGAGGAATAGATTCTGCCAGGTTAAAATGCCCAAGATCACATGAAGAGCACACTAAGAAACCACTTGTGTATGACCGCGACAGATGGAGGTGAATGGTGAACAGTGCAAAATATTGATGCCGCAACAACTTCTCCCAGGGTTAAGGGAGAAAAGACATGTTTGTTACTTTGCTTGTATGACCATCTGTGGCATCATGGAATAGCAGCCCTTGAAATCAGAAATGTTAGAAGACAACATTGCCCAAAATTATTATTTTGTTAGATATTCACCAAAATGGAACTTTAGACAGACCTGCAAATAATAATGTAGTTTTTAAGGAATGTTATCTGAAAGATTGTCTATACAATTTGTGCATACAACCATTATAAGTACATAACTGACTAGGGACAATGATTTACTGATGTTAGAAAAACAAATCTTCCTGTCAAAATGTTCTACTGGCTGTGTTGTTTTTGTTTGCTAATTGTCCTTGTTTGTTTATCACAATTTTTTTTTTTTTTTAACTGTCAGATTTTGCTGTACTTCAATCCTATTGTAATTGTGCTTGTCAATGATAGATACAACACGAGTTTCAGCTTATGTTATCTATCCTTTTTTTATTTTTAAATATTGATAGTAATTTGTTTAGGAGTTTTCAGATTTTATCATGATGAAAAATTATATACAAGATTAATTTTATTTACAAAAAATCTAACAAATATAGGACAAAGAAAAAATTAAGACAACATCACATATAACCAAATAAGATATTATTTGAATGTTAATTGAGATCATTGGGATTTCTGTAACCGTCATCAGTCTTTCATTCATTGATTTCATTCAGATTTTATTCCTTCTTAGAGATCTTCTTTACTTGAATATTGTTTTACATTCCCATAGACATCATGTTTAATGATGGATCACATTTTTAATTCTTCCCGAAGATCTTCTTTGAACTCCAACTCTCCAAAACTTGCATTTATATAGCAAACCGAAGGTTATAAGCCAGGTTGTTCACGCGTTTTAACATGAGTGTTGCCATAAGCAAAGTTTAAATTCAGATCTATTTCAAATCTCTTAATGGATAAAATTAATTAGTTCAATGTTCATTTCAATTGTCTTTTCGATGACCAAATTCAGCGGATACAACTTATGTTTAGATCAGATTTTGCTAGCAGTAAACATACACTGATCTTACCTCCCTGGTCCAATTTACTTCAATATGTTTTATCAAAAATATTATTTTCGTCTTTTTTTTTTTTTTTTAATGAACCAAATTAAACATAGCCCCCTGCCCTTTTGCATTTGTTTATAAACAAGTCCTCGCCAACCTGATTTGAAATTTATTCTTTATCCATCAGCCGTCTCATATCATTGTTCTAGATTCTTTCCTATTAATAGCGCTGACACAGTTTGTAACTTTCATGGAAGATCGTGTTTTCCATCTTCAATCAATAAATGTTATATTTGTGTGTGTGCATTTATGTGCGTCAACCTCTCTCTGTTACATATGTTGTTTATTCTGAGTACTTTTGACATTTTTTTTGTTAGGATCTGTTGTAGATATATTAGTATTTACTAATTTTTTTAGTATATTTTCATCTTTTTTATAATTAGTATGCATTTGACTACAATATAGGAGATTAATATGTCTGGGATTAGTTGAAGCAGTATTATGTTCTATTTGCTTAGTATTAAGACTTCTAAGAAAGCATCTTATTTGTTCATCAACTATATAGTTTGGAAAGCTACAACAGATCCTAGCAAAAAATTAGTTTAATCATATACTACACTAAATCTAGTATATCCAACTTAATTATTTGCAATGATTCTTCCCCATTCCCCATTAGTGATTTGCAAAAAATCAACATAATTTACAAATTCAAGCCCCCTCTGGGAGATTGTATCTCTAATGAATTAAATATTTATGTTGGTCACACCACAAACTCGCTTTCATGACATTTGACTCTACATTTGAATGATAACTCTAACATTTTTAGGCATTTAAAACAACATGCCTGACCACATACACAATTCCGGAAAATCCTTGTTGAAAACACAACTATACTTAAACATGAAAACAATAAACAAAAACTCAAAATTCTTGAACCTATTTGCATAAAACAGTTGAAACCTAACCTGAACAAAATAAACTATGAAATCTCCACAAATATTCTTAAATGCCTATAATTGATAACTGAAGTATTAAGTATGGGAAGCCATTGGTATAAACCAATGGCTTCCCATACTTAATACTTCTTGTTTTCACTCTTGCGTGGTCATGTGTGACGTCATGAGCTGCAATGAGATTTTCACTTCCACATCTCGTATACCCGAATTTTTCAATTTTCAGATTTAGTTAGGCGTGCTGTGTTTTATGTATTTAAATACTTGGTATTTGGTGTTTTATATATATATATATATATATATAAAGAACAGTTTTGTGGAAAAAGTTTGCTTGTCGTGTTTCATCCTTCAGGACTTTATTGGAATAATTTTGTTATGTTGTCAGGACTACACATGTGCACAACAGATGGGTGCTAGGAATCTTAGAATTTTTTTTATGTAGCTGAATTCATTTAGAGTCTTTTTCTTTTACTTTCCATCACTTTTGTAAGCAGGTATTCCACACTGTGGTATTAGATCTGTCAGGAATGGTGAAATGTTATATGAGTCAGGGCACAAATTTACTGTGGATCCAACTCAATCCATAAGATGTTTGGCACATGAGAGAGGAGTTTCAGCTATGACAGACCAAAGAGCAGTGAAAAAAAAGACTTGAAAAGGAAATTGTACATGAAACCTGTGAGGCACTTTGTTACGAAAATTATCTTGGAATTATATATATATATATATATATAAACTTTATATCAATCCTTCATAAGCTTTTGACCATTAGCTATGATTAATTAATCATGAACATGTCATTTTTGTTTTTAACGATTTCATCACAATACTTCTGTTAAACAAAGAGAGAAATTGAACATTCTTATTGCTCAAAGTAGAGCCCAATATTGTTATAAAAACCTCAGAGAATTCCAGTAAGATATCTTTAACCATTTCTAATTTAACAACTGGACTATTTTGCAGTTACACCTGTGTGTGTGTGTGTGTATATATATATATATATATATATATATATATATATATATATATATATATATAATGTGTGTGTGTGAATAAAGAAATCAACAACCTCATTTTATAGTAACTGTCAATTTTCAAACCTAAAGTGATCATAAGGATATGTGTTACTGCTCCTTGTGGGGACTCTAATTATAGGCCATTGTGGGTTTATAGAAAGTGTAGGATAGTAGGGAAAAATTGTTCCCTTCCACATTTTTGTCAAATTCTCAGCTTACATCTGTATCATATTGAAACACCGGTTTCTTTAAAATTTCTTGTTAAGCAACACCAAGCCTGGTCACTACCTAGATGGTTGACTGCTCGGAAATACTCGGTGTGTTACGCTTGGGTGCACAGATTCTGTAACGGATAATGGCTCAGAATTGGATATTAGAGAGCCAACTTCCAATTCCAGTTAAGTTCATTATATTCACTTTCATGCAAATATTCTTGGGAAATGTATGAATCCAGTCCCCCCAGTTATGGATTAATTAGTAAGAATTGTATCACTAAATCATTATTTCTCCCAAAAAATAAAATTTCTTACAATCTAAAAATATTTTCTGGTTTTAAATAACCTGCAAAAAATGAATCGATCAAAAAAAAAAAAAATCAAAATTCCAATTATCCGGCAATGGCTTTTATATAGAGTCCACACAAAAAATAGTAACCCACTTTTCAAAATCAGTATTCTGATGTTTGTGGTATGGAAAAGTGGGTTAAGCCACAAACTTTTCAGCACCCTCTTTTACATACCATAATATGAACATAAGCAGATTTAAATTAAAAAGATCTGTTCTCAGTTATTCAATAACACAATTTCTAAAAAAGCTGTACATATCAAGAAGCTAAGTATATTTGTTAACTAGCAAATTTAACAAGACACTGACCACCAAATAATATAAGGAGTATTTTTGGTCACTCTTTGATTTCATTGACTCTTCAATATCAGAAAGCTCTTAATTTTTTTTATACAAAACATTATTTTTGTCTTATCTAAATAAAATATCAACACCAATTTGTTGCAAAATTGCTAAGGCTTTCCTGTTAATTTTTTTCCCAATTTCTGTCTTCGCCTATCAAAAAAAATAAATAAAAATAAAAGGTCAATAAATATAAATTAAATAGTCAGTCTGTTGTTTGATTCTAACCTGTAATTTGACTGGCTTTGTTGTATATGGAGGCTACTTTTACCAAGTCTGCCACACTGGCTATTGATTGTTATCACACAGCAGATTGGCTAACTTGCCTATTCTCTCAATTGCGTTATGATTGAATATCTATAAATTGTAAACGGAAAGTTATGAAATAATTCTATTTCCATCTACATTGAAACTTTTTGATTATTTCCAATTAATTTACTTTCTTTCCTGCCTATATTATTCAGGCATGTATGGACCGCCTCCAGGTAAAGTTTTTTTTTGTGTTCCACCTATTCTTTTTGTAATGTTATAAAATTGGATTAGAAATCTGAGTTTTACCCTTCCAGCACAACTCCCACCATATATTTCAAGTATTTGATTTACAGTTCTGTTTGTACATTTTATGTCAGCACTGTCGTTTTCCAGTGGATTATTTCTTACTTAATTCTATCCCTAAATGTTGTTATTGATTTGATTATAGCCTTTTTAGTGCTTCATTTTTACCTCACATAAAAAAAATGCTTAGTTGGGTTAATTGCTTTTTGTTATAGTGTTGGTTTCATCAAAATGAGAAAGTACGGATTTTGGTGATGAGAGAAAAGGAATAAACATCCCACTTATCGGGAATTGAAACTTTACTTTTGTTTTGAAAAAGTCCTTCATCAGGAATTTCTTTTATAGCCATACTTACATTAAAAAATCCACTTATCACTGGTTATTCCTATTCAGTTTTGTTTTCTTTCTTTTCCTTTAAAAGAAAGAAACAAGTAAATAAAGTTTTCTTTTGTGTGAAGAACATTGAAAATTAAAATAAATAAATAAATCACTCTTTGTATTTTCACAAATGGATCCAGTTTGTTTACAATTCAATATTTTCTAAATCTTCACTTTCTTCATAAAATTCAAAAAGACCAACACTGAATTTAAAAGAATTTTTTAATTTGTAGATTTTTTTCCTCTTAGTATTTTCAGTTCTTTTCATTTATGCCACATAGATCACAAGAGCATTTTAAAATTGGACAGAACTATCTGGTTCCTTTAAAATCATGGTTTGCTATTTTTTACCAAAGGTAAAGTGAAATGCCAAAAAATTAAGAGGCAGTTATTTAATAACATGTAGCTCTCCCTTATAACAGTGGTTATGAAATGATTATGGAAGTCAACTGTGTGTTTCTGGAAGCAATTTTATGTATAATAGGGGTGTGGATTGCATTATTCTGCAGGTGCAAATGTGCTTGGCATAAAAGGATACAAATGGTGTGCAACAGGATTTATATTTATCACATCTGTCAAGAGAGACCCCAGTTTTACTAGAAGATCTTTGTTTCTTACATCTGTCAAGAGAGACCCCAGTTTCATTAGAAGACCTTGCAAACACCAATAGAATACACTTGAAGCCATTTCAGAGCCATCCTCCACAAACCTGCTGATGGACTCAATTCATAGCATAAGGTGGCTTTCATTATGCACAAACTTAACACTCTGCTTAAAAGTGCTGGAAACACTCATCTTACTGGGTAAGATGACACTAGTTTTACACAGTCCAAAGCAAAACCTGCGGAATGCAGTGTACACTACATTATGCATTGAATAATGGTTTCCTTTGTGTGGGGTTACCATCTTTGTCAATAAACAGTTGCCTCAGTTTTGCATCACCTGTTTGGCAAATGCAATTTTCACATGGCACCGATGTTTGTCCTCCACAAATCATCACATATTCTTGCTATTGTTCAATGAGAAAAACCCACAGCAATTGACATCTTGGAGATTGAGTACTACCATCTTTCTCTCTTCAACAATCATTTTGTGATCAGAGTTCAATCTTGCCTGCTTTCCATAGTTGCCACAGCTACACTAAATCTTTACATATTATGTAACCCATAGGCTCATCTGGCTGAGTTCATTTCTGCCAGTGGTGAGGTGGAGGGAACTTTTCACCATACTACTGTCTTTTTTTTTTTTTTTTTTTTTTTTTTTTTTTTTTTTTTGGCACTTCAATTTATCAATATACCAGAAAAAATCATATTTCATTTTTTGTTCTTATGTTGAATTTAATAAGATAGGACAAATAAAATTGGTTAAAATTTTTCCTCTTAAGTACATATGTACTCATAATTTTCTCCTCATGTTCTTTGGTATGACATGGATTCCAAAGTTTTTACAAAGATATAATGTTCTTTCCTTCACTAAACAAAATGTTAAAGTTATTTACCAAAGCTATTTGGCTGTATTGTCTGAACATTAAACCAGTAAAAACAAGGCAGATGTGAACATCTATTTAAAGAAGAACACTTAAATTTCATTTTTCATTTTCACGTTCCAATTCTTTTCTCTTTTTTTTTTTTTTTTCAAACCTTTATTTATCTGTAGTCCATTATGATTTTCTTTTTCCATAAAATAATTTTAAACATCTTTTCCTAATATCCTTCAGGCATGTATGGACCACCTTCAGGTAATCTTTTTTTATTTCTTTAATAGTGAAGTGATTTTCTTTTTCTTTCTATTGATAATCCCCCATCTGCTGTGAAATACACATTCCATCTTTGCATGGTCCACATTGAACCTCTTTAATCTGGCCAATCCTGGAAAATGAATCTTTTTAAAACTTTGTTTTAAATTTAGATTTAAAAAATTAAAAAAAAAAATTTTGTGCTATTTTTAATTCTTATAAGATGATTTTAAAAAATTGTCCTGATTAAATTTTCAAATTTTATTTTTATCTAGTTTTCTTACAAAGTTTTATTTTTTTTCTACTTAATTTTTAAAATTTTGGTGCCCAGTAATTAGTTTTTCCTGTGTTTTTGTATTTTAGATAACAGTAACCTTAAAGAATTAATAGTCACTGTCAAACATATTATTGTTTTTTATTATTGATTTTTAATTTAATTTATATAATATAAATTACAATAAAAATAATTTGTGTTAATTGGTTGTATCAAAAATCATTTATAAACTGGTAAATTATAAAAACTATTTGAAAGCAAATCAGAATTGTAGTAGCAAACAGAAAAACTAGAGGTGACAAACTGAAAATGTACTAGTCCATAGAAATTACCGGGCAAGAGAGCATTGAATTAAAGAGGCCCAACAAGATTTTATTTGATCGTTTCATTTTTTTTTTTCTTAAGCATTTAAACCTGAAGCAAGGTGGGAGTGCCACTAGCACACAAAAGGTTACAGAAGGTGGGAGCAAGAGTAAAGAGGCGTGTTTGAGGAAAGGATAAAGAGAAGGACGGGGATAAGATCAAGGCATCAGAAGGTATCGGTTAACATTACACTTGAATATTTGAAGATTTTAGCTATCAGGGAAGCAAGTAAGAGGAAGGGAGTTCCACAGACAGGAAGTGCGAGACATGAAGCTATTGGAACAGAAGAGATGGCTACATTTAACTTTTTTGACAGTGAAAAGATGGGAGCAAGATGTCATCCTAATAGTACGCTTAAATTCATGAAGATGGGGTACCAGTGAAAGTATCTTGCTGTGAAAATACTTGTAGAAGAGACAGAGGGAAGCTACAGCACATCTGTGAAAATGTGACTGTAGACGAGATGCCAGATCAGGATCCATCACATTGCATATCTGTCTCTAGATTTTGTCGAGGCCCTAAAGACGTACAGCAGGAGCAGCAGTATTCCATGCAAGGATGGATGGTTGATTTATATTTTGAAATATGGACTCAGGCGAGAAAAAAACTTTCTGGCATGACATAGAGAACCAACATATTATTAATATTTACACTGTACAATATATTCTTCATAACTTTGTAAATAGATTTTTTCTTAGTATTGGGGCTCTTTTAAAAAACAATTCACTCTTTACTTTTGCTTCACTCACCAATTTCTCAATTTTGAAAGTTGTCTTATTTTATCCAAAGACACTTTGTTATTGAATCCTTCTGGACTAAATTAAGATAAACCTAACACAAGTTCCAATTTAGAATTGTTTCCCCAAAATTTTAAATACTTCAATTCCAAGACATTTTCCTAATCCTTACATTTAAAGAGATTCTATTTTTTATCCAAATTTCATTGGCTTATGTCATGCAACATAACAATGACAGGCATCTGATTTGTTGCATGGTCAATATTCATATATATATATATATATATATATATATATATATATATATATATATATATTATATATATATATATTTAGAAGTATTGGGGAAATTGTATGACAAAATGGAAAAAGTTTACTTGTAAAGTCCTGAAGGACGAAACATGTCACAAGTAAACTTCCCACTTTGTCGTGTATATATATATATATATATATATATATATATATATATATATATATATATATATATATATATATAATGTAAAATAAGGTGTATTTCGACATGTTTGGTTGAATAATATTGATAAGTTCTATCAACTTTTTTTATTATTAATTTGCAAAAGTTCATATTTATTTTTTTCTGGTGTACTTGAAATAGTTTCCAGCAAATGTGAGAATACTGGAATTAGCTAAAAACAGTTGCATGAACAGACACAAAATACAAAATCCCCAAAGATGAGTGTAGCAACATTTAAAGGCAGGCAGGAGGGAAAATATAAAATAAATAGGGACTTTGGCAAATTTACCAATAAAACATAAAACAGCTAATTTGAAAAATTTACTAAAAAATCTGATAGACAGGAATTTATCAATATTCAACCAAACACGTTTGAACATATATAAGAATTTCTGTTTGGGTTTTAATTTTTTTTTTTCCTTTGATTATTCTAAACCATTTATTTACTAACAATTTTGACTGTTTTGTTTCATGCCTTTTTTTTTTCTCTCCCCATAAAGATGTTTTGGTATGTTCTTCTCACTTAAATTGTCATGCGTTGGAATGAAGTTAGGTTTGGGAAGCATATAATCAATTTTAAGCAATAGTTGCAAGTGAGGTAGATATTCTATCAGGTTACATGAAATGATTAGATAATCATAGCTGAAAACTAATTATAGGTTACATAATTGTGGCTAAAGATTAATTGACACTTACATACTCATGGCTGAAGATTGATTCACAGTTACGAAGTCCTTGCTTAAGTTTAATTCTCAATTATTTACTCATTGCTGGATTAATTCTCAGTCACGTACTCGTGGCTGAAGATTAATTTTCAGTCACGTACTCGTGGCTGAATATTGATTCTCAATGACATACTCGTGGCTGAATATTGATTCTCAATGACGTACTCGTGGCTGAATATTGATTCTCAATGACGTACTCGTGGCTGAATATTGATTCTCAATGACGTACTCGTGGCTGAATATTGATTCTCAATCACATACTCGTGGCTGAGTATTGGTTCTCAATCACATACTCGTGGCTGAGTATTGGTTCTCAATCACGTACTCACGGCTGAGTATTGATTCTCAATCACGTACTCATGGCTGAGTATTGATTCTCAATCACGTACTCACGGCTGAAGATTAATTCTCGGTCACGTACTCATGGCTGAAGATTAATTCTCAATTACTTACTCATGGCTGAAGATTGATTCACAATTACTTACTCATGGCTGAAGATAAATTTTGGACTTCCCTTTGTCTCCCCTTCCTCAAAGGAAATATCTTATAACTCATTTTTGTGGTTAACAGTTTAGTTTTTTTAATTGTTATTGTATACGATTAACTTTTTACTAATTATTTGGGGATCCTGATCTGATTTTTGAATTTTTATCACAAAATACTACTTCTATATTAACTGTAATTGGTCCAGTTTAAATTTTCAAAATGAAGGCAACATTGAATATTTTTTGTCTGAGATGTAAGAGTGTTGAAAGTATAAAAAGCAATAATATTCAGTAATGATATCTTACAAAAAAGGAAATAATATTTAATACTCTTGTAAATGTATTTCTAACATCATTTTTTTATTATGAGACTTCTTATCAAGATAACATTTCTGATCCACTTTTTTTACTTGCCTTTCATACAAGTTTGAATGTATTTTATAGAAAATTAGCAGTTTGAGTATATTTTATAGAAAATGGCAAGTTTGAATATATTTTATAGAAAACTGAAGGAAAATTAATCTTAAAAAACAAAAACAAAAGAATAATAAATATATTGATCTTAATGAATTGCCTTTTGTTTAAAAAGGTTTATGACCCCAATTAAAAATAACATGGAATTGATGTTAATTTTACTAATTATGTAATCTAATGTTGATCCCTTATGAAATTTCAAGAAATTGAAATTCCACTGTCTTCATATTTATATTAGTTAAAAGGAGGACTCCTTGGATAATTTAAATCATTTTGTTTTTGCCAAGCAGAAACACCATATACCAAAAATCTGCTTTGAATTGTAAAATAAAAAATAGAATAAAATTATGATAATATTTAATTTTTGCTGATGACGAATTATAGTCATTGCAGTAAATGATGGAAATCTTCATTAGTCATACATAAACCTGTACTTGATGTTTCTTGGTCAATAGCAGGTTTGGTTTATTTTATGGCATATCAATTTCAATGGGTTATTTAATACTGACAAGACTTTTAGGATAAAAAACAGAATAGGTATTCTTTGTAAGAAATCAGTATTGATGTATTTTTGTGAAAATGTTTTTTTGTAAAGAGTCAAATATGTTGCTGGTAATATTTTTAAAAAAATTTATTTTTTTACTTTTATAATGTTTTGATCCCATTTTGAGTGTTAACTATTTGGCTATAGCTGGGATCCTAAGTGGTATTACAACTCTGGATCAGGGTGGACCTGCGAACAACAAGTGGTTTTACGCTCCTCAAAGCCTCCAAATCAGAGGCCTACTATTTTGTTTATTTCACTTTTTCTTTTCTTCTAATCATTTCACCACAAACAAGGCAATAAAGCCACTAAGATGCAATGGGTTACTGAGAGTGAAAGAAAATAAGAAAAACAGTGAGGAGAGAGGGCAATAAAAGAAAAGATGGTGATGATAGACAAATTTAACCATTAGTAGTCTGCATTATTAATATTACTTCATTTCAGGAATCAGTCATTTTCAGTAGCAGAATAAATGTTTTGTACAGTAAATGAAGTTCCATACAGAGTGATAAAGGTTAAATACAGTCTAACAGTTGTTATAGGACCAGATCTTGTCTATTATTTGATAGTGATAATAGTATGAGTCATGATAAATAAAATGCTTTTTGATTTATATTTTCAGAAATTGGTGATTTAAAAAAAATGGCTAATAATAGTTTGGTCACAATTAATATGAAAAGCTTAAATTGATTTATAAAGCAATTAATTAATGATTGAAAACTAAAAGATGAAATTAATTCTGTTTCAGAAAAAATCTCTAAAACTTGTCAGCAGTCTTCCTATGACAAAATTAATGAAATTATGGCTTTGAACCTGAAAATGAGTTACAAATATGGATTGTGCAACTCATTTTTGTGGAACAATTGGTTTGTACTGTTATTAAAGTTTGTTTTCATGTTTTCTTTGGTGCTCTGAAAAAAATATTTTTCTTTTTGATACTAATTGTAAATTGATCAAAAGTGAGATGTGAGAACCAGGCCAATATGAAAGATGATTTATAACTTGGCAAACAAAATTATTGCATATACTCTGTGTGATTTCTGAGTTGCTCTGACTTGGGACGATTTTGCTTGCACTCTTCTTGCTCCCCACACTTTTTTTTTGTATCAGATATCTTCAGTAGTGATCCCACAGCTTTGGGACCTTTAATTGCATCAACATGGCAAGAAGAAATTTGAATGTATTTAGTCCAGCAAGAATTTTTAAAACTTGATTTCAATGATACACCCAAAAAAGCATTGATGAGTAATGTACACAGTACTAAAATTGAAAATGAATATAATGGAAATGAATTCTTTTACAACAGACCCACTTTTAATTTATTGAATTGAATGCTCTGATGACCTATGGTGATTTTTCTAAGCATAGCTTAGATGTGGCATAAGGCTGAAAGTACAGGGCACTCACTGAGGATCGAACTCACTATTCAGTCATAATTGATCTATCAAGACAAGCTTGTTAATCATTACGGCACATCGAAGTACCCATAATCTGATAACCTATGTGACTAAGGAAAATATACAATTGTTCTTTCCTAACCTGAAGTCAATTGAATCATGTTCATTTGTGTGTTCAGATCTTTCATTTGTTAATCTTCTAATGGAGATTCTCAAAAAGCTTCATGAGATTTTTAAAAGATAAAAAAGGTCAATGTTGTTTCTGTTGCTAGGAAAATTAGACAAATTGTAAAATCAATTCTATTTGCTGAGATAATGGCATTACTTAGATATGTCACACAGCAATTTATACAAGTCATATTATCTATGAGACATAAGAGCATTCATTTGTTCAAATTGGCTGCTAGATGGATAACGAGAGCTTACTGGATGCTTTAAACGCAAGTAAAACTGTTGAAGAAAGATGACTAAGGATTGATATTTCTTCTTTTTGTGAAACATGCAAAGAAAGATATTGCCAACATTTCCTGTCCAGATGCTTTCCAACAATTCTATGCCTTACCAGATGGGGAGCATCCACTAAGCAGCTATTTGAAGAAATTAACAAAAACAAAAGAAAACTATATACAAAAGACATTAAGAAGTGTTGATGTGTGTATTATTAGTTGTGATGTTAGTGAGTGCCACTAAGTGACTGTGGGGTAGACATTTTGTTTTATCTTAGCTGAAGAATCTTTTTTGTTATGTCACTGTTGTAACCTAGAAAAGGTTATTGAATGTGGAATAACCAAAACTGAGGTTGGAAATGAAATGGTAATCTTTATAACATCAACAAAATACAATACATGCCAGTGGCGTGAAGTAGGTAACCCACTGCTAGTGGTGGACTACTTAGACAGCATATTACCCCCGCATACTCATAAATACGTAGGACACTATTGTATTGGGACATACCCATTAGTGTTCATAGGTACAGTATATAACGGTTACATACTTTCAATATCACAAAAAAATGAATTTTTCTAAATATATGTATTTGTTAGCTTCTCTTGAAACTATTTGTTTTTACAATTTTTTTATTTACACTTCTTAAAATATTTAAGAAAAATTAAAAGTTTAAAAGAAAAGTTTCACTAATTGTTCGAGAAATTATCACTGCATGTAGAAAACAATGATGTTCTCCTGCTGCAGTTAAAAACATTATTTACCCAGAGCAAATATTGTTTGTATTGGGCAAAAAAATTTGATATAAATTTCCAAAACAAGAAAAGATTGTAACATTAACAATAATTAATAGAGCACCATTGTTTTTACATTTTCTGGATCTTTTTTTTTTTTTTTTTTTCAAAGAGAAAAGTTAACTTTAAAAGCCACAAAACAAATTATTTTTTGCCTAAATTTGACAATTTTCCTTTGCATATGTTGAATAAAAAATAATTTCCTCTTACTTTGTTGATAGGGTTTGAACAGAGTGGTAAGGCTTAGTCAGTTTTATAAAGTTACTATTTTTCTATTTTTTAGCTAACATCATATATTTCCTTTATAGCCAAATCTTCTCACTGAATCAAGCCAACAATGAAAGATGATTTTATGCATGGAAGAATTTTTTCAAGTATAAAAAAAAATTCAACTTTTATTTTATTTTTTTAAGTGAGTGTTTGACTGTTGTTTGTTCACTGATCATACAATTAGATCTCAGTTTATTGAAAACAAGGTCAAGTGACTTAACTGTTTGTGTGGAAATCAAATTCTGTATACATTAGAGGATTGACTTAGAGACTAATCAAATGATTAGTACTATAATAATAATAATAAATCTTCAGAGTGTTGGAAATACCAAGTTGGTGTCTGGTATGGGATAACTTTCCTCAATGAAGTCATCTGAACATAGGTGTCATGATAAAAAACACTAAGCAAAGTCACTTCATACAAACCACCACATTGAGTCAAAGAAATATCAAGATCAAATCTGGCATAGTATAACTTAGCATTGATGAGAGCCTGTGCACCTTTCTTAGTCTTCATTGGCAACCCACATAGGTGATAGTGTCACAAAAAAAAAGACACTATTTGAAGGCAAACACCTGAAGCAAACCAATTCATTTATGGAAACAATGCCAAATAATAGTGAAATAATCAGTAAGTGTATTAAATGAACTGGAACCAAAAGCAGTGAAGAGCACTGCTAGATGTGAAGTTTGGTGCATAAGAGTAGAGAGTCAGACTTCTACTGGTCATTATCCTGCTATTGATTTATCTTGGGTATGATAATAAACTACATCTGGCAGCAAAGCCTCTAATTGGAAGGTTTTGAGGAGCATGGAACCACCTTTTAAATGCTGTTGTTCCCAAGTCCACCCTGACCCATGGTGGTAGCACCTTTAAGGGTCACAGCTATGGGCAAATAGTTAACCCTCAACCTGGGGTCAAAACACTATGAAAGTATAAAATAGATTTTTATTGTAAAAATACCAGCAATATACTTGACTCTCCATAAGAACCATCTTTACAAAAATACATCAATGAAACCTGATCTACAAATTGATTTCTTACAAAGAATACATATTCTATTCATATGAACCTATCCTAAAAATCTTGTCGGCATTAAATAACCCATTGAGGTTGATATTTCGTAAAATAAACCAAACCAAATCTGCTCAAGTATGTAATATAAGCGATGAAAATAGTTGAACTAAGAGTATGAGGTTACAACTGAATGGTACAAGAAGAGGCTAAATGAGTTTCTAGTTTTGAAGTAAGGGGAAGAACTTTGGTAGAATGGTTGGAGGAAGGCATGTTTAACATGTCAGAAAATGGATTGATGGACTAGTTAAGGGGGATACAGATAAAAGGATGGCTAACTGATGTTGAAATTGCATGGATTGGTAGAGAATTTGGTGCCAAAGCAAGAAATACTAAGGTGTTTGACAAAATGATCCTGAAGCATAGTAAACATCTATATATAGCTTGATTGATTTCCAAAAAGCCTAAGATATGGTGCCTCATTCATGAATCTTGGAAACACTCAGATGTTTGGTATAGAAGATTATTATTACAGTTCTCAAGAATAGTAAGAGTGATTGGTAAACTCGTTTGTATTCCAATAATACATATCTTGATGATGTAATGATAAAGAGATGGATTTTTCAAGGTAACTCATTTTCATTTTTATTATTGTGTTGATACCTTTTTCTATGTTAGTTAGGAGGTTGAAAATGGGTTACCAGCTTGGAAAGAATGGACCCGTTCTAAATCACTTGCTCTTTATGGATGATTTGAAGCTGTTTACAAAATCAGTGAACCAGATTGATTCCATAGCAAAGACAGCTATCGTCTCTTCCTCTCCCTTCCTTTTCCTCTTTTCCCTGTCTCTCCCTTCCTTTCCCCTCTCTTCCTCTCTCTCTATCCCTTCCTTTCCCTCTCTCTCTATCCCTTCCTTTCCCTCTCTCTCTATCCCTTCCTTTCCCTCTCTCTCTCTCCCTTCATTTCCCTCTCTTCCTCTCTCTCTCTAATCAGTTTAAGTACACATTAAAAACTAAAATCGCTATTAGAAATTTAGTAGTAATAATGTTGAAATAACTGCTTTACCATCTATTGTAGTGTTGAGAAGTTGTTTTCTGCTCATATTATTGGGGTTTATCCTTGAATTCTATAACTTAAAGAAGTAAACAAAATGGTCAAAATGCTGCAAAAACGTTTTACAAAAAAATATAACTAAAATGAAAAGATTTGATTTTTTTTTTTTTTTTTTTTAAAAAGGTTATTCATCTTTTACAAGAATTTTTTCAGTTGCAAAAAGGTTATCAAAATTATTCCGCTCTTGTAAGTCAATTTCTTACTGTTTCTATTGATGCCTCTTTTTATGGTTTCCAACAGGAATGTATGGACCTCCTCCAGGTAATTTTGTTTTCTTTTTCCCCCTCATTTTTTTTATTCCCATGATTTTATCATGCACTCTTGTGTTTGATCTTGTCATAAGACACTCTGTGAATTTTGTGCCCTTTAAATCTACCTTAATTATGTCTGTATTGCATAGCGTAGCCACCCCTTCTGTTGTCTGATGTTTTGACTGCAAGACTTTGATATTGATTCTTGGTTGTTCTTTGATGATGACAAAGAAAAGAAAGAGAGAGAAATCCTGATTGCTTCCCCTTTGATCTTAGAATGTGTTTGTCTTGCTATCTAGTTTCTTTCAACTTAGCATTTACTTTTCATATTATGAAGAGTATTTTTTTGCCTTTAATAAAACATAATAATATATTTAGTTATTAGCCGTTTTCCTTTGCCTGTGAATTTTCAAAGTCCTTGGATGTGTCCAAACTGCCTGACTTGCTTACACATCCCTGTGCATGTATGCATGACAAGGAGACATAATCATTTATTCAATTTAACAAAATTGCCCTCCCCCACTTGTATCCAATGTTTTTTAAGCTCTCCAATGTCAACAACAAGTAGAAAAATCAATGACTAGGAATTTAAAATTAAATTTATTTCCTCTTCTCTTACAAGACTTTGTAATTGAAATAATGCGTTACTTAAACTAACTCAAATACAAAGCCCTGTTTTGTTTTTTTGTTTTTATTTTTGTTTCAGTATTCATCTTTTATTGATGGCAAAATTGGCAAACTGTGTTCAAACTCTGCCTGGAACTGTTTGTTTTCTTCATACAAATTACTTCTGTTCTCAACCCTTTAACTCAGAAAGGCAGTCCATATTGGACATTGAGTAGAACCTACAAAAATCACTTGCTACTGAAACAACAGCAACATCACTTGGTGTACTTGCATCCCTCCTTGCTTTCTGTAGGATTAAGCAAATCTCTTAAATTGTGCTTGCCAATTTTAGGAGCTGTGGATCACTTAATGGTTAAATCATGAAGAATGAAACCAAACTTCATGTTAGTTTAAATTCCATTGACATTGATGTCTTCAAAAAAGGCATGAATCTACTTTTCCTCAGTTATGGATAACTAATAGAGCATATGAAGTCATGGGCATCATGCTAGCAATTTTATTCCATAAAAATTAACTTGTTGCGTCATTTGCTGATTTTACAGCCCTCCTTGGCCTCCACAAGGTTTCTGCAGGGATAAATAAATCTATTTTATATATATATATATATATATATAGAAAGTGTTAAGAGGTCATTTGATAAAAATCATCTGAGCATTCAACTGGCCTCCTAATTTTTAAAGTATGTGTGTGTATATATATATATATATATATATATATATATATATATATATATATATATATTCTGACTAAGATTTGTTCTAAGGTAGATGGTAGGAAAGATAGACTCACCTTCATTATATCAAGCAATGCAAAGTCTGCCAGCAGCTTACCTGAAATACTATTTTGCTCCTGACAACTGTAATTAGGTAATATTCTTTCCTGTCCTTATCTAGTAAGTATTAAAATTTTGCTTGTACTTGCAATGGTTAGAATGGAGCATCCAGCTGATAAAATTTGCAAAAAAAAAAAATACCATAATTCCAGATGGCAACAGAAACCTGATGAAGGTCAAAGGATATCTCTGACCATGACATTGAGAAAGAAACAAAATCATCTCATTTGTTTCTGCTCATCATCATGACAATTGTGACTTATGAGAACAATATTCAGCAGTCTCTCTCTTATTGGTTTCATCTTGGTGCCAAAATGTTATTTGATATTTATTGGACAAAGCTTTGGTACTAGGGCTACATTCATTGAGTGTTCTCTATGAAAAGAATGAACGTTAACTAGCAAAGGCTTCTTGAGAATATAGCGCCATAAGAATCATTCTAATGTAGACATTCTTGTGACAAACACAAGATGCAAGAACCCATAAAATAATTTTGAGGTATTGTTGATTTTAATATCCTAAATAATTTTGGTGTATCAAATTACTTCTGTTATATTTACTTTACGTTTATTTACCTATACCTAGCCTCATATTCTAAATGCTCCTTTGGATTTGAAAATATCAACAAAGTAAAATGAAAAGTATCATCCAAAGGGCAATTGAATTCTTTTAGTGTATTATAACAATTTTCATGATAAGCATTTTACAGAAATATCTATTCTACATAAATTTTCCAGAGTCTGACAATGCCTCATTTTCAAATTTTAGTATATGAGGCAAGGTAAAGGCATCTAAGGGAGGTAATTCAGAGTTTGATATACAGAAATTGTTTTTATTGTAACAATCAACAATATCCAATTTTTGTAAAGAATATTTAAATTTTGCTAATGATGAGAAGAGAAATTTGTTAATGACAAAAGAATTTCTTGCCCAGCATATCTCATAAACTTGAAGAATTTGAAAATGTTATTAATGGATTTGAAAATTTGTATCAGTTGAGCAAATTCATTTTAAAATACTGTATTTGCCAGCATATTGGACTCACCCAGATTTTTGCATGGAATATTTAAGGGGGGGGGGATGCACACCTCACAATAAAAAAAAATCAAAATTATAACCTTACCTTTATGTGACATTCTCACTACTCATGAAGAAACACTTACAGTTTTAGCATAAGTTTTACTACTGGTATTTTTTTAATTTTTTTTTTTTTTTAATAGAAGTTAGGTATGGTTTAATTACCAGGACATTATTTTGGAAAAGAAGAATTTTAGTACATTTCATGATGCATTTGTTGAAAATTGTTTTAGTTGTTTTTCAGTGAGCAACATCTGCACATACAGTAAATTCATAATAGTTACAAAGAATCCTACTGTTATTGGTGAACATTAGTACATATGGTAATAGGCAAAAAACAAATTTGGTATTTGTTGATAAGACAAAAAAAAACAGAAATATGGTACTTGTTGGTAAATGAATTCCCATATACATGAAGAAAAGCAAATTCCAATACTTGTATATCAACAAAAACACACACAAAGCAAGCAGAAATATACCAGTCCAAGCAAATATTTCTGTAAAATCTGATTTTTCTATAAAAAAAAAAAAGTGCAATTCCATAAATTTCTTAATTTCTTTTTCCTGGGTGAATTTTTCACAAATATTTTTATTTATTGATATCTTTTGTTCACTTCCAGGAGTCTTAGTTTCACAGCTAAGCTCTATGCATGCACTGATTCTTGGTAAACCTTACTTTTTTCATGGTCTTCATGTCCCTCTCATACATGTATTGGACACAGAATAAATTTCAGAGGGGGGGGGATCCAAGTCCAATAGGCTGGCAAATATGGTAATACTTATACAAATCTATCTGGGTAAATATATATTGATTTACAAAATATTAAATTTTTGAACTTGGTACAAAAAATATTTTTTTTATAACAAAGCAGTTTGGTTATTACAGTTTTTTTTTTTTTTTTTGACATTCATTGTCACTTTTATGATTTTATGTTTTCTAAAATACTGGATAACCTCCAACATATATTGTTTACTTTCAATTATCAAAATATCAAGTACACTTTGATAAAGTTTTCTTGAAATGTAAACAATGAATAAAAAAACAAAAAAAAACAAGACACATCATAACAGATCAAATTACATGTTTATACATTACCTTTTCCTTTTAGTGTGATTATACAGGTGCAAATAAATGAAATTATATATAGGTATTAGGTAAGTAATAATTAAAACATGCTTATATATGGAAGTGGATACCTTATATTGCCTAAATTTAAAAAAATCTGCTCCATAGATTAAAGGGTTTATATTAAAAAATTTTACCCCTTATTTAAAAGGTTTGATTCAAAAGTACTCCATAGTTAAAAAAACTTGAATCAAAAAAATTTTACCCTCTGGTTATAAATCTATGAAATGAATAATTTAAAACCATTATCTTGGAAATATAAACGTGTGTGATGTTTCCAATTAAAAGTCGAAGTGAAAAAGTGGCAAAATGCTAAGAAGAAAAATTAGCAAGAAAAAAATATTTTCCTTGCTGGGTCCACCACTGAATCTTTTCTCAAGATAAAACTGATAGAGTTGATGTATGAGAATTCAAGAAGAACACTGAAAATGGCTTCAAAACCTTCAGATGTAATTGTGAGAAGGCAATGTTGGTTAAGGATTTTTAAGAATAAATCTTTTTTTTTTTTTTTTCATTTTTAATTCTTTTCAGTTCAATAAAGACAAAAATTTCTTAAAATATGCAAAAAATATTCCTGTTTATTTGTGCTTTTTTGTCTTGCCTACAAACTGATAAAAGTAACAAAAAGACAGTCTTATGTGAAAGAAAATCCTTGTCTGTTAATATTTGGAAATATTTACCACTGCCCATTTAATTAACAACCATGAAATAAACAAAAGTATTTATCTTTAGACATTTTGTTTTATCTGATTTGTCAATTGGAAAGATTTTGAGGACATTTCACAGTAAATCAATCAAGTCATTGATAAATAAGGCTGAAAAGGAAGGGCCAATTCTACAAAGACAGACATGGATACAAGTTTCTTTATAGCCTCTAAGTATATTAGTTAGGTCAAAATCAGTCATTGTAAACTCCACGATTGTTTAATTAGCTGCATTGCATATACTTCGCCATTGTTACATATGGTTTTGAATTCAAAGTTCTCCTTTTCCTAGATTGGTTAACAACCAAGGCTGGAGAACCCAATCTGCTCTACTATTTAACCCATAGCTGGAGGTTTTGAATGCAGAGTTGTCCTCCTTGTAGAATGGATGCCACCCAAGGCTATGAAACCAAGTCTGTCCATAGCTGGTAGAAGAGATGGATTTATACCTTCCCAAAAATCATTTGCATGTAAATGAATGTAACAAATTCGACCAGAATTTGAACTCTGCTCTCCAATTTCCCAATACAAACCACTATCCACCATGCCTCTAAAGTAGATTAAGAACCAAAAAAGACAACAATTACGTTCATTATATACTGATATACTGCAGGAAAAGGAAAAAATAGTTGATGTGATTCAATTCAATCAATATTACTGTTTGTCTAAATCATATTAACATGTTGAATCAGTAGTACTGCTCTGTTAGTATATAGTACCTGCATCTAATCACCATAGTCAATAGTATTCAGTGTAGTTCGGCACTGTACCTTTTAGAAATAGTAAAAATTTAATGGTGGCATTGTTTGTTTATATATTTTGGCAAATACAAAGTTGGATGCAAATTTCAAAAGCTCTATCGGATGTGAATATTGCTATCATCATCTTTGTGTAAAACAAGGATCTACATAAAAAGAATTACACTGCCTGACACCTAACTAGAATAATACTGTTCGTATGAGCAACTTTGTACTCGCCATTTGCGGCGCCTCACTGTTTGTTCTGTTATATATCCAATTCTGAAATAGTGAAATTTAACCCGAATGTCTATCAGTAAATAGGGTCAGGTTTTAGGCTTCAGTGGTTTAATGAGAGCATCATTCTCAAAGAAAATGAGCTTTTGATCCAATCATGTCTCGCAACCATTTTTTGGTTATTGTATTTAAAATCTTGGCTCATTGATTAAAATTGGACCCTATAGTAATTGTCTTTTTTTTTCTCATTGAGCAGGACAGACAACAGTAATTGTACAGCCGTCTGTTGCTATAGCAAACTTCAGTGACAACCCCATACAGCTCAGGTGTCCCAAATGTAATGCAGAGATTATGACGTCCACTCACTACGAGACAGGCACCTTAAGCTGGATTCTATGTCTGATCCTTTGTTTCTTTGGGTGAGTCCAATCACTTTATGAAATTCTCTTCTTTAAATGCTGGACAATGAATGTTAACTCTTAAACACTGAAATATTTTATATGTATTTTCATCTCTTTCTTTAAACTAACACTCTCACCTTTTTTTTTTTTTTTTTTTTTATTTATTCACTTTTTAAGGTCTATGTATCTCACAATGTTTCAGTCTTAATATATTAAACAATAAAAAAGGGATAAACTGAAATAGCCTGATTGTATATTAATCATCATAGGAGGCTCATAGCTCATGACACTTTTAATGCATCTTTGTCTAAATGATAATCATATTTTTTTATGTAAAAGGTATTTTCTGTGCCCATTTTACTATAAATAGAACATGTAGAACAATCAGTTTTTCTACACATTGTCTTAGTTTTGAATGTAATTTGAAAAGCAAGTGTAAACTTCAGATAACTTTTAATTCTGATACCAAACTTCTTACATTTTACATAAATAAAATATGGTAGATATAAACAATGATTCTGTCATGTGTTAAAAAGTGAAGGTCTTCACAAAATATTTTTTCACAAAAACGTAGAGAAATATTTCAACTAAAAAAAAAAATAAAAGAACATTTATTAATTTCTTCCTTTTTTTTTCTTTTTCTTTAATTTTCTCTTTTCAGCTTTTTCATGGGTTGCTGTTTGATTCCGTTCTGTATTGACAGCGCCAAAGATGTTGTCCATACGTGCCCCAACTGCAACCAGCATATTGGCCGCTATAACCGGATGTAAAAATCCTTTTCTCAACAAAGTCAGGGTTTTCATGCTCTGTCCTCTTCAAAATAAGTGACCACTGGCCTTCGATGGACCAACTAATGGTATTTTTTGTCTTTCTCCTTACTCAAATGCAGCCAGCGGTGACATAATATCCAAATGGTGACAATATGCACACTGTTTTTTGTCGGATACTTAACAACATTTTAATATTCTTAATTGTATCAGAAGAGAAAAGAAAAGAAATGGAAATTTTAAACAAAGTTTTACCTTTTTTCTTTGTATGCATTTAGGGATGATTATAGTAGGGGCACTTTTATTGATTTATCAACAGGTCTAGTTGCAGATCATGATATGTTTCAAGGGCTATCTTACAGAAATATTTACTAAACTAGAAACAATTAAAGGAAATGAATTTGATAAAGTTTTGACAATTTAAAATTGGCAACCTGTATCCGCAATGATATCTGAAAGCAGAATGTTGGACAGAATTACAAGAAAAGAAAATCAATTTCTGCATAAAATTTAAACACAATTTCAGAATTTAATTTTTCCTTAGTGTAAAGGACAATTTATAAAGTCCATACAATATGGTTGAAAGCTCAAAAAGACTTTCCTTAAAGGAGAAAAATAACTACTAAAAAAGGAATTAAATTTTGATTTAACTGATTTTGAATTTTATTCATTCATATATATATATGTGTGTGTGTGTGTGTGTCTTGCTTTATAAAAAAAAAAATATAATCAATTTTATTGAATGAAAAATTTATTCATTTTTCAATTCTGCCGCCTTCTTCCCAAAAAGTTTCTTAATTGTAAAATTCATTCAATTACTTTAATGTCTTTTTTTTTTTTTTTTTTTTTTTGGAACATGATAAAACCCAGTGACCACTGAAAGCTTTAAAATTTTCATTTAAGATACTTTTCTTTAATCGTTTTAAAAAACATCTGGCCATTGTAACTTTAAAAAAAAGACAAATAAAAACAGATGATATTATGGCACTTGAATCAAAGAAAACTAAACACCTGTTGACTAACCTTGGCTTGAATGTTTGAGTTATCTGGTAACTCCAACACCTGCCCCATCTTTCTTTCTTAATAGAGAGGTTTTTTTACAAATCATAGACAGGGGAAAGTTTGTTGACTATTTATCTACGCCAATGGTAAATACAAAGTTCAAAAACTGGAAAGCAAATAATATCCGTAGTGTTTCCCTGATTTTGATAATGGCCAGAAGTATGGCTGAAAGCACTCAATATTCAACAATGTTTCGGCAATATTTAGATACTCATAGGATCTACACACATGTTCCCTTGTATGTGAACAAGAAAAGTTAATTAAAAATGAAAAATATTCTTTGTCTATCATCTTTAATTAAAAGATTGCTGCCTAAATACACACATACAGTAGATAGATAAAAAAAAATTTCTATCTAGTTGTTTATCTTAACCATACTTAAGGAATTACATCAAATTCAATTCCCATTAAGTCTAAATTTAAATCTTTTTTTCGTCTGTTGGAGCAGTGACTGTTTTTCTTTTTCTTTTTTTCCTTCAATTCTTAGCTAACAAATTACATCCTAAGCCTGTCTTGTAACATTTTTTCCCATACAATGTAAGTTTAAACCAATAAAGAGCCAATTTCACTAAAATCACTGACTGTAAATACCTGTTTTAGAAATCATATTAGACAACCAATCTTTTCAGAATTTCATTCTTAAGGATACAGCCCAATGGTAAAGCAAGGGACAGTGTCAAAAAGTCTCGGTCCCATCCAATTTGTCTGTCTGTGAGAGAGGATAGAAAAGTTTGGTGACGATCTCAAGTAATAATATTCTTTCTCTTTGCAGTTAGTTCAGTTTTCGAAAATCTTGTATATTTATTTAGTATACAGAATTTTTTTTTTTTTTTATAAGACAGGTTTGTGTGAAAGAGTGCTGAAAAGTTCTTAGCCCAACAAGGATGAGATTAAAAAAAACCTGTTCTCATATTTGGTTTTTTAATAAGATTTAATAATTTATCTTATTAAATCTTATCAGAAAACTTGGTTACTGTTTCTTTGTGTAATTTCTTCTTTATTGCCTGTCTTCGTTTATTTCCTGATTAATAAAAAGTTGTGGTTTATAACACATTTTTGGTTTATTAGTTAGAGATCATATATAATTAGCTTACATGGAGCAGATCTATTTAAATTAGAAGGAAACTCTTTTATTGCACTAACAAATTTAATCAGGTTAGGTATTTATTTTTTGAGTTTGAAATTCGCGGCAAACCAAGCGAATAGTTTCCTGTCAACGCAGAAGTAGTTTTAAAGTTGGTCTAATCAGGGTCTACTTTACCTAGAAAAAAAGACTTTCAGACCTCTAAGCCTTTCTCTTTCTTTCAAAACTCAACATTAAAGATGACTGCTTTTAATAATTCCAACCAAAAACTTGCAAATTTAACCTTCCATCTGCCATCTCTGCACAACTAAAATAACAAATGTTTTATTTCAATTTTATTGCCATATAGGTCTGTCTTGTTCTTAAAATCTGTGATTGTCTATGTGTTTGAATGATTATACAGAAAGACTAAATACAGTTGCCGTCCTTATGATTCTTAATCAGTCTGGCTTTTTTATTCCCCAAATTACTTCAAAGGAAAATTATTGACATGGATAGCTTTCTGCAAATTTTAAAAAAAATGAATAAAGAAAATAAAATTGCTTTAATAAATGGAAAAGTATAATTTAGTGTTCAATTAGATTTTTATAAATGTGAGATTTAAGTTTTTGCTTTCCAGTTGAGTGAATTTTGAAAATTGCATAAATCCTTGTCCCTATACATTTCACTACACATGGATGTTTGTACATACATACATATACACACACACACACATATATATATATATATATATATATATATATATATATATGAATGATTGGAATCAAATATGAATATCAAATTAGAATCTGATAGAATGATTTGATGAGGAACAAATAGGAAACGTTTATAAATTTATATTCTCTCACTCTCACACACACACACGTATTTTTAGTTTTTGTTAATTTTTTTTCTAGTAATTATTAATAAAAATCAGTGTCAATATTTATTTGCTGTCTTCAGATAAATATTATTTCCTTTACCGTAAGTTTGTCCCCACTGTATTAAAACTTTGTTTTTGTCACTTCAGATTATTATTATTATAGTTGTTTTCCTATTTTTTAAAAAAAAAAAAGCTGACATTTTTTTTTAAAAATTTCTTTTCTCTTCAAACTGAACAGGACTAAATATTTAAAAAAAAACAGTTTTTTTTTTATTTCATTTTGCTGTTTTTGGGGGACTCTTTAAACTTTGGACAAGTCTTTCACACTCTATATACCCACTGCAGTTTGTAGAGTTTTGTTCTTGTAAAATCTGCAGTTACTAACAAGTGTAAGTGGCCATTTTGCTGAAACTGTTTGCTCATCACTTTTATTCTAAGAAAGGGCATCATCCTTTTGGGTGTTGGTCAAGCCCTTTGCTCAGTAATGATCACACCATTGGTGCTTGTCTCTAATATTTCATTCCTTTGACAAGTTTGAATTGCTTTTTGTATTTAATTTGAGAAAATGTTGATTTGTTTTTTTTGTTATTTGTTATCTTAACAATTTGAAACTGCTTTGAGAATTCAGAGAAAAGATTTTAATGGCCACACCAAAATTTTGTTGTTTTTTTTTTTCTTTTTGCACACACATACTACTGCTGTTTTCATTTATTTGGGATTTTTAGGATAGAAATAATCAATATATACATCAAAAACTTATATAATATTTTGTACATTAAAATGAATGAATAAAGGAAGTGTTTGTTTTTTCTTTATTTCTTTCTTCAAGTTAATCTTCCCATCTGCTGTCTGTTGAAGGCCAAACTTTCTTTTTTGCCTTTCTCAAAATCCATTTCACACATTCACACTGTTTTATATAACTTCCAATGTTGATTAATCTCTGTTACAAATGATATAATAATCTAGCAAAAACTAATTGAATGAAAATAAAATTTAAAAATCAATATAATTGTTTTTGTTTGCTAAAATTATTTACCAATTTGTGTGTTGCTTCTTTCACTGGAATAACATTTTTGTTTGTTTTTATTTTGTTTTTTTTATTTAATTTTTAAAATTTTATCTCCCACCCGCACTTTTAAATGTAAAATTGTTGTTGCGTTTTATGATTTTCTATGCATCTACAAGTCATAAAATTTCTTTTTTTTTTTTTTTTAAATATGTGAGAATTTCTGTCTTGATGATTCATGAGCATGTTGGAAAACTAAACCTAGATTGGCTGTCATTTTTAAGATTTACAAGTTTTATGTTTAAATAAATAAAAGATATAAAAAGCATTTTCACTTTGACTCTACACCCGTCCAAAATAAGGCCTTTTTCAGTTTCTTTATAACAGAAATATGAAGTCAGTTGACATTTTTGCTGTTCCAATAAACACAAGTCATATTGTTGGTATAAAAATGCTTGAATGCTTTTCCCCCTGGCAGAAATGAAAGCCTTAATAAAATCTTCTCTTTTCTCCTCTTTTGTTTATAATGAAATAAATGTTACAACATAATTTGTTAACTTATCATCTGATTTAAACCTGATAAAAAATAGAAATGAGCAATTAGAATTTAGAGAATACAGGCCAAAAATTGATGTATTCTCTACAGATAAAATATGTGTCATCATCTTTTTATGTTGGTATTTGCAATTAAAATAAGATGAAAAAATCAATCACTAATTTGGCCAAAATATACAGCCTTGAAAATGAAATTGCATACAAATCTTAGAAAACTCAATCAGAATGGGAGAAAGATTTTAAATAAACAATTCAAATTGTTTTACATCTCTTAACCAGAGTTCAACTTTTATGACCTTTAAAATTGGGTGTTGGAAGAATTTAAAAAGTAATTGATTCCTGAAGTGTGTGCTTACCATTTGAGAGGAACACAAACATCTCAACCAGAATTTATTTACATCTTAACAATTATAAACCAGGCTTGCAATAATTTTTAAAACTAATTTTTGCATGAATGTTTCCCTGAATATGAAATTATTGTTCAAATTTTAATTCAACAGTTTTAAGCATATTTGCATTCTTTTAAAATATTCCTTTTTTTTTTTCTTTTTTTCCTGTGTTCTTATTTTTTCTTGTGAACCAAGTTTTAGAACTACTATGGAAAATTGATATTTGATTTCCTCTTTGCTGAGTGTCTGTTTTTTGCTCAACATTTATTGTTTTATCCATTGTTCTAAGTCATTGTTTTCATTGTTAATAAATTATTCATCCAAATATGGAGAATTGCACTTTGGAATAAAAGTTGCTAATTAAGTTCATTCTTGTCAATCAAAATGTCTTCCTGTATTCCATCCTCCTTTTATGGAATAAGGAAAGTGGCTACAAATAAAATTCCTCCATGGTTTTAAATTAAGAAAACTATAAATGTGCCTAAAAGAATTTGGACAAAATTTTATATATATATATATATATATATATATATATATATATATATATATATATATAAACTAGACTCGTTTCCCTGATGATCCATTTAGGTGAAACCTAGGTAGGTTTGTCTGGCTCACTAGGTGTATCTATATATATATATAATATTTTTTTTTTTTTTTATATATTTTTACTGTTTCAAGTAAATTAGTTTATATGGACCAAACAAATTTGAAAATGATTTTGATTTTTCCTCAATGTACAAATGTTTTGTTTGGAAGTTTTAACACTTTTTACTTGACTTTTTGTTATGGGTTACTTACTACCATTGGTGGAGTGGGTTGACAATTTCTACCGGGAAAACTTGTGAAAGGGCCCAGGGCTTCATCAAACAAGTAACTCTGGATATCTATTATCTACGGAAAGAAATTATAGCATCAAAGGAGCCTTATTTAAATCTTCCAGCATCTATGTAATATTTTTTTTTTTTGGTTTTGGGACCCACTGGGAAATTTGCTGTTATCTTTGTGCACCAGTTCACCACTGGTTATCACCCTCATCATATTTTTTCTTTTAAGACTTGCATCGTTGCATATTATAGATTTAGTTTTGAGATTTCCATTTTTTTTTTTTTTTTTTTTTTTTTTAAGGTCCTCGTAAAGGGGGAAGCTTTATGTGTGAAATATCTTTGTAATTTTATAAACAATCTTTACCTTTGCTTTTTTCTATTTTTGTCTTCTGTCTGTGGATTCTGGTTTGTTCTCAGCAAACCAGAATTGGTCTTGGGATCTACAGTCAACAATCAACAACATTCTCTTTCTCCCTCAAATGTATATAGAGAGAGTAAATGGTAATCAATAATTTTGGCTGCAGTAAAAAGGGAAGAATTATTTTTATTTTGTTTTTGTACCTGGACTGTTAAAATCATTGGCCTTGTGTCTGAACTTCAGCCAATGTGTTTCTCAAAATTTATTAACTGTAGTCTGATACAGCAACAATCAAACTTCATTAGGTTGCATGATGAACATACTGATCATTTCTCTGTAGCAGTTGCCCACTGTTTTGATCAAAAGATAATGTAGAACATAACTGAAATGACCTGAATTTTTTTTTTTTTTCCCAACCCCAAGCAAGACAGAAGCCACTAGCATGCAAGGGGTTACAGAGTTGGAGTGATAGAGGAAAGGATGAAGAGAAGGTTAGGGGATAGATCAAGGCATCTGGAGACATCAATTGACATTACATTTGAATAGTTGGAGATTATAACTATCAGGAAAACAAGAAATGGGGAGGGAGTTCCACAGGCAAAAAGTGCAAGACATGAAGCTATTGGAGTAGGAGAGATGGCTACATTTAACAGTTTCAACAGTGAGAGCGAGATGCCAACTTAGCTGAACGCTTAAATTCATGAATGGGAACCAGTGAAAGCAGCTCATCGGAGTAGTTACTGTGAAAGTATTTGTAAAAAAGACAGAGGGAGGCAACGGCATGCCTGTGAGAGAGCAGCTGCAGATGAGATGCCAGATCAGAGCCAATTACATTGCATATCCGTCTTTGGATTTTATCAAGGACCTTGAAACAATTAGAAGGGGCTCCAGACCATATATGGCAGCAATACTCCATGCAAGGTCCGATGGTTGATTTGTAGATTTGAAGGATTGACTCCGGCGAGAAAAATTTCCTGGCGCGGCACAGGGAGCCAACTTTCCTAGCGGTGGACGAAGCTATTGACTCGATGTATTCATTCCATCTCAGGTCAGCGGACAATGTGAGACCGAGCAGTCGCAAAGAGGTGCTCTTGTGGAGTTGAGCATCAGACATTCTAATGGGAGGCAAGGATGGTTCTATCGGGTGAGTAATAGAGCAGTTTTGTTTTTGAGGCATTAAAGTTAACCAGCCGATTCCTGCCCCAGTCCACAACCAATTGGAGGTTCTTTTCAAGACAAATGGCCAGGTTAGTTTTGTCAGCGACACTAGATTTGTTTTTGAGGCAGGAGTAAATAGTAGTGTCGTCTGCATCGATGCCTACTTGGGAATTTATGACATCAGGAAGATCGTTAATGAAGATAAGGAACAGAGTAGGGCCTAGGATAGAGCCTTGGGGAGCACCTGCGTTTGTGGGATAGGAGCTGGAGGAGAATCTGTTGAGAACGACCTTCAATGTATGGTTCGACAGGAATGATTGTATTGTCGAACAATTGACCTGTAATTCCATAACCCTGAAGCTTGTGAAGAAGGCCAGCATGCCAAACCCTCTCAAATGCTTTGAAGATATCAAGAGCCACGGCACAAGCTTCTCCATTATTATGAAGTGCTTGGTAAACAATTTCAGTTATGGCTATAAGCACATCAGCTGTAGAACTGGCAAAGCGGAAACCATATTGCTTGTCGGAGAGCAGATTATGGGATGTAAGGTGCTTAACCACTTCAGTGTTGATTAAAGCTTCAAAGACTTTACCAAAAGGGTGGTAGGAGACTGATAGGATGGTAATTAGAAGCATCAGAAGGGTCTCCAGAGTTCTAGTCAGACAGGAACAACGGATGAGGACTTCCAACAGGGTGGAAAACAAGATTCATTGAGGCAGTAGTTATATAATTTGGAGAGGGCAGGGGCCAGTTCAGGCGCACATTTCTTCAGGACAATGGCTGGTATCCCATCTCCACTACTAGCCTTTTGGGGGTCTAATTTAGAGATGATGCCCAGAACCAATGACAGGGTTATGTGCAAGTCGCTTAAATGAGCCTCAGTTCGAAGGGGGAAATCGGGTGTGGGTACACCAGAAGAGTCAAGCGTTGAATTGAATAAGAATTTTTGAGCAAGGCATTCAGCCTTGTTGACAGAAGAGGTCAGAACCTCAAACTGGTTGAACAAAGGAGGTATAGAGAGTTTGCTATTGTTAAGTACATGCTCGCAGAGACGCCAATAATCCTTGGAGCCGAATTTGTGAGATGCAATATGTTCTTTCATTCGAGCAGCAAATAGTGACTTTGCTTCATTGAGGACATGCTTACACTCGTTATGGGCAGAGGCAAAGAAACGTCTATTGCAATCAGACATGTCGCTACGATAAAGGTAGAAAAAGTTATTCCTATGGGCAATGGCAGTTGAGCAAGCCATGGAGAACCAGGGGCAGGAACACGATTTGACCTTGGATGAAAGCCTCGATTCCAGCTTTAACCCAGGGGGAGACCTTGGAAGCACATTCTTGAATGGGGAGCCAGAAGATAACATCCCAGAGAATGTCACGAATGAAACCCTGGAACGAGTCCCAGTCTGCTCGTTGATAGCAGAATGATGTTCTAGTGGTAGGAGGTTCATTGCAGGGGGTGGAGTTGAAGGAGATGTTGACAGACACTATAGCGTGATCTGAGTTGCCAAGAGGGCAGAGCTGCTTGGTGCTACAGGACTCTGGGATGGAGATAAAACATAGATCAAGAAGAGAAGCCTTACCATCCAGATTATAGAAAAAACGTGTGGGGAAGTCAACTACTTGTGTGAGGGATTGAGAAATTGAAAGATTAAGGCTTTGTATGCCTGCAAGGTCAGTAGTAACGTTATTAAGCCACTTGGTAAGATGGGCGTTAAAATCACCAAACACGAATATGTGAGCAAACGGATGGAGAGAGAGAGAGCCTTGTCAATGCTGTCAGAAATGCATTCGAGTACACCACAATCTTGGGAGGATGGAGAGCGATAAAGGAAGAAGAGAGGTAGCTTACAGCATTGAGAAGGTATAGCTGCAGACACATACGAATGGTCTGGAGATTCAAGAGACAGCTCTCTTGCCAGTGGGAGATGGTGCTTGACGTAAACACCAAGGCCAGGCATATGGGTTTGAGAGTCTTTTCTAAGGAGTGGAAGGTGGCCGGTGATCGAAAGGTCAGAGGAGGGGATAGAAGAGTCAAGGTTGGTCTCAGAGAGAGCCAGTATATCTGGGCAGTTCGCAAGGAAAGATTCAACACTGCAGAAGTTGGTTCTAATGCCACGGATGTTAGAAAATGAAATGTTAAAGCGTTTAGGTGATTTTTTTAAGAGCTGGTTTAGGATTTCTTTTGGGATCATTGTTAGTTTTCATGATGTGTAATTGCGGTAGCTAAAAAAAAAAAAAAGCCAGAATTAGAAGCAGATGATCAACTGCGATGTGGGCAGATGGAAATTGGCGCAGCCTGCAGCATAATGTGGCCTCAGGGTTGCCCACCAGTGATGAGTGCAGGGACACCTATCCATGCACAACATGGCACAACAGACACCCCGGTATTATACAACTGTTGATCAGAGCAGAGGCTCAAGATGCTACGCATGAGTTAGGGCTCCTAACTACAAGTCGGAAACAGCAACCAGAAAATGACTGCTGACAGGCTTCTTTGTTTTTACAGATGCCATGGCACGTTTTGATGATCTACATTCCTTAGTCCCACCTAACTTGACCTTTACAACTGAGACTGGCCATGCCTGGTACACAAGTATGAATCATTCTTGTTCCCTTTGTACTTCAATAGTAAAGGGGAAGTTTTATTTGGACAGCTTCTTCCCAAGAACTACTGCTTTGTGGAACAGACTCTCTGTCATCAAGTTTTCCTAGTTGCTACAATCTTGACCCCCCCAGTGTAGGGTTAACCATTGTCTTTCCTGCATAATCCCATGAACTTCACTTCTTACCTTTTCTTATGCTCATACTACACTACACAGTAAGCCTCTACTGTGGCTACTGGGTAAACATTAGTATAAAAAAAAATGTACCTCAGAATAAAGAAGCATCAAAATGACTACTGACAGATTTTTTTTTTTTTTTGACTTTTAGAAAGGGCATCAATTTGCATTTTTTTTATATCTTTTTTTCCCCCTAACATCCTGTTGCCCAAACTTTCATTTTTTTTTTTTTTTTAAGGCATGAATACTTAATTATTAAATTAAAATCCAGGGACTTTTTTTGTCTGGTGCATTTGCTTAAAAATATTCTCTGAAATATGTTCTTTTTATGTAACACTGTCTCTATGACTATTTGATTGGGACATGTTGGATTAGTTGCAATCACAAACCATATTGGTTTGATTTCAAGACCAAAGCAGTAAATAATAAAACAATGGACTGAAAAACTTAAGTACAATCTTTATTCCAGATGATACATGAAACCTAAAAAAGTGTCTGCCATTAGGAAGTGTTTCTTGATAAAACCAAAATATTCACTTAATACATGAAAAACTCATTGAAGAGTTGAATCATAACTTAAGAAATTGGAAACTAGGTTTCCTAAAAATGATTCCTTAATCATTTAAATAGATAATCTGCTAACCTCAATCTTATAAGCTTTTTGCTATCAGTCATCATGTAAAATGGGACTTTGTGCTTCTATTCTCCTCATCATGAATAATGTTTCCTTTCAGTCTAATCACACACAAGAACTTTTTTAATTTCAGTTGTTTTTCAATTTTCCTTTTCCTTAAAATGTTTTCTGGTGTGAAATGAAGTCATCAGCCAAGAACAAAGGGAAGACTAAAAAGGAGGAAAGTAGATGTTTGTCACAGTAATCTTAGGAGAACAAATAAAAGACGAAACATAAATTTAAAAAAGAGGTACGTTAAGATTGTCTGCAACTTGAATGTGTAATAAACATGTTTATCATTATGATTGTCAAAAAAAAAAAAAAAGAAAGGTCTTTATTTTTATTTATGAATTCACCAATTCATGGTCAACAAAGCTGGTTAAATCCTAACTGGTATAACACTATTCTCCCCCCTCCCACCGATCTCCTTGTGCTAGGGATCTCACTCTGCCAGTCAGTCTTCCCCACCCACATTAGATTAGTGTAAATGTATAATACAACCCCCTTCTTGACTCCCATCCTGAGGCTGCTGCCAGAATATCTCACTCTATAAGTTGATCTTCCCCACCCACTTTGTGTTTAAGATTTTGATCTGAGGAAGTCTTAGGATTGAAATGCTGTCAGAAGCAGAGTTACAAGCAAAATAAAGAAGCAGGCAACCTTCAGAAACAAACAACCAACGTTGAAACAATAATGTGGAGTTTATTTGTTTGATGGTGGTAGGGGCACTGACAATTATCAGTTTAATCCTCCCCAATTCCACATTGCTGTGGTCTACCTAACTAAAACTGGTGGGCAAGATAGTAGGTTTCAACCTTATTCCCAACATATCACAAAACAATAGCAATGCCACTGATTGATGAGTGGTAGACTGTCTGAAAATCATTCAGGGATCTTTGGTTTTAGGTGTGCAATTGGTTACCAAAACCTTTTCTCCAAATCTTTCACTTTGGAAATGGAAATTTCTAAAGTCAAGAACTTCAGTTGACCAACTCTTCTTGAGCAGTATCTTGCAAGGGGTGATGAAGTAGGTGGTGATGTTAACTTGAAGCAACTTCCTTGATATACAGGAGAGCAAATACAAAGAAATTCTTGTGGACTTTTCATCACACTCTTGTATGCAACATATACAGGGTGCGATATGTAAATTGTCGCCATTTTATATTTTTTATTTTGGGCATGTGCATTGTTTTTGATTTTGTCAACTGCACAGTACAGTAGGGTCAGTTGTCTTGTGTGAGAAAAAGACACTATCACTTGGACATAAATTTGGAAACTACATGCTGTACTACTTAGCATTTGTACTGGAAGCACCAAAACATTTCAGAGTAGTTGAGTGCAGAGGATTCGGAAAGAGTTAGATGAGTCTAATGGTGGTTACAAAGGTATGGCAGCTTGGAAAACTCACTCTGATCATTCTGAGGAGAAAAGAACTCATGAATTTGTTGGTGAGGGCTTCAGACTCAACACGGAGGCCTACATCAAGTACCTTGAGGAGGTAGTGTTGCCTTTTGTCAAGAGAGTGGCTGCTGGAAGACCCTATGTCTGGCAATAAGACACAAACAGGAGAACCCAATCATGGCTGTCAGACAATTTCTGCAACCACATTGCCCGTTACATCTGACCATCTAACTCCCTTGATTATGTGTGGGGCACAGTTGAGTGAGAGACTAACAAAACTCCTTGTAACACCAAAGCTGAACTGAAGGCAAGGATTATGGTAGCATTCACCAACTTAAATGGGGAGAAAGTCCAGAAGAGTTGCAGGAAATTTCAAAGTTGTCTGGAGGCTGTGGTTGAAAGCAATGGCAATTTTTTTTTTTTTTAAATAAATTTACTCTTTAGTATTTCAAAATATTCTTGTATAATTTTAGTAAATATATCTTTTAGAAATGTTAGTACTATTTTTATTTTTGCATAATTTAGACGGCAATTTATCCATTGCACCATGTAATTTGTTTATTAAAAAATCTTTTAAAAATAAAATATACTTTTCTGAAACTTTCTTTGAGAAATATTAGCTGATTTAAAGTTTAATTAAGGTGAGCCATCTTGCATCAGATTCTGTTTTCAGGTTCCATCCAAGTTGCCTGTCTGT